>OX326960.1:20904649-21337149 GCA_946800325.1 Luzula sylvatica | reverse complement strand
ATTGGAAAGGAAGAGAAGTTATACTATCTTAGGTTTCACCCGATCCCCGTTAGACCAAGGCTTCCACCAAATTCACAAAGCTATGCAACCAAAAATTAAGATTCGATTGGGCCCTTATTGTTTACTAGAAATAAGACCATGTTTTCATGAAGGAAACATGACTGTCATAATAATCGAAACTGGCTTTCAAATGATAATCTTGTTAGTTAAATGCATAGCACATAAGACATGCTATTAATTTAATTTTCGTTCACAGTAATAATAAAAGGAAATGGAACAAAACAGTCTTCTCAATTCTTTCCTTTTTTTGAATTCTCAATTCAATAAAAATAAATGTTTTTTAGATATACAACACCGAAACATACTAAAACTAGAAAAAAATTGAATATATATAAGGTCATTCAAATTGAAAAATTATATTGAATATTTTATATTTATAAAGTTATAAATGAGTCATGTTATTTGTGTAGTTAATATTGTTTCGTCGAGACTACACTCCCATTTCTTTATGAAATGGCAATGAATGAAGCTCAGAACCACTCTACCCTAGTTTTTATTGTGGCAAAACCACTGCATTCTTACCGAATCCTACATTTTTGGACATATTGAACTGCAGAAATTTGATTACGAACGACAAATTCAAGATTAGTGCAGTAAACAATCAAGGAACAACTAACGATGAAAATAATGAGCAAAATTCCACATTCGAAATGGTAACGAAGCTTAAAATTTTCATAATAAACAAGGCAAATTAAACACAACGATTCAGATTAAGCACGGGTAATGTGAGATTAATGGTGCTATTATCTCAGGGACATCAAGATATCCAGTGGTTTAATTATAAAAATAGTGTTAATTCTCCCTCGCAAAAATACGTAATGTTTCAAAACTTGGTAATTCTACACAACATGCTCTCGAAACATGATTAACATCAGGATGATGAGTTGTAGGGTGTGGTTTAAATTAAATTAAATTATTTTTATAGTGTGAATATAATATTCAGCATATGATCAATATCCTACTGCAAGAATATATTACGAGAGCATGTTGTGTAGAATTACTCACCAAAACTCACTCCTTGCCCCTTGTTGCCATCTCAGATGATATCATTCTATAATTGTCACATGTAGGGGTGTTAATGGGGCGGGTATTTTTCGAACCGTATCCGAAAAAATGTCCGAATCCAGATCAGAACCATATTCATTTTTACGGATACGAATCCGGATCTACGAGTTAAATTTTTTATGGATCCAAATATGAATCTGAATATTATCGGGATCTGAATAAAATTTGTAAATGGGTACCATTTTACTTGAAATTATGATCTCATTCATAGTAATATTTAATAGATAATAACTCTATTTTAATTCATAGTAATATTTAATAGTTAATAACTTAATTTCGCATGACAATACTTTATTTTGTTTCATAGTAATACCTAATTCAAAATAATTTTAATTCATTTTTCGACGACACCTACATACTATTAGTTTTCAGTTCTCCAAATTTCTTTCTTTCTTTCTTTTATTGTTATATTAATTTATAATTTAATATATATGTATATATTTTTATATTATTATTTCAAAATAACAAGATAATCAAGACTTGAGTTTTAAAAATAATATTATACTATTACATCATAGTATCAATTTTAATATCCGAACAGATAAGTATTTGTATATGTATCTGTCAATATCCGAACCAATATGTATCCGCTTTAATATCCTAATCATATTCGGATCCGGATAATTTCTTTTCAGGATTCATATCCGAAAACAATACCAATATGGATAATGTATGACCACTATCCGAACAGTTGGCATCCCTTGTATGTCAATTCACACGGTACAACAAATCTTATTTAGCAGGCCAAAGTGTCAATCCATATGTCCAGAAATTATTTGCTAAGAAAATTGTGTTGAATAATCTTTTCCATAAAATAATCATGAATATAATTAATTAGCATATATATTTTGTTGGAAAGGACCTCAATTAGAAAAAGATAATTTATTTGCAAAACGGATTAGCTCAATTTATAACAATTATTTTGAAAAAAAATTATCATTTCAATTAACACAAAAAACAGCTGAATTTGTTTGATCAACTATAAATAAGACAAAAATTTCTATAATGAATACACCAATTTAATTACCTTAAATAATAATTTAAAATTAACAATCAGACATTAATCTTTTTGTGCATTAAAAATCAAACAATTATTTAACATCTCTAAATCTCATTGCCTAAAACTCCATTTGCAATTGACATCCCTAAATTGCCTTGCCTAAACATAAAAAATGACAAAAAACAATTAATAGTATAAATTGTTGAAAAATAAACAAAACAACAACAAAGAAAGAGAGAATTTGGGAGAGATAAAATCTTATTCAAAAATGAATCCAATGTACAATAGCCACTACCCTCTATATATAATAGAGGGTGAGTGCAAGAAATTAAATTGGGTGTTACAAAATAATTAATTGGAAATATTCTAATCCCTATAATTACTCTTATTTATTCTTGAGTTACAAATTTGACATTCATATAATAAAATATATTCATAACACTCTCCCTTGAATGTCCATATTTCATACGTATAGAAAGTTGCCTCATTAAAAACCTGGTCAAGAAAAAACCCAATGGGATAAAAACCGTGACTAGGAAAAAAGAGTGCACCACGTATTATTTCTCCCCCTCATGTGTACAAATATATCTGAAATGACGGAGTCCAATCTTTTGTTTTAATTGCCTGAAAACTTTCGTCGGCAATGATTTGGTAAAAAAATCTGCAAGGTTATTACTTGAGCGAATTTGCTGAATATCAATTTCGCCGCTCTTCTGGAGCTCATGTGAGGAAATTTTTTTTGGAGAAATATGTTTTGTTCTATCTCCTTTAATATATCCTGCATTAAACTGGGCAATGCATGCATCATTATCTTCGTAGATCACTGTTGGACTCTCTTTGATTGTTTTAATACCACATGATTCTTGAATTAATGTGTTGAATCATTGACCTTAACCACGCACACTATCTACTTGCTTCATGAAGTGCTATTATTTCAGAGTGGTTTGATGATGTGGCTACCAAGGTTTGCTTGGTTGATCGCCAGGATATGGCAGTGTCTCCGTATGTAAATAAGTATCCAGTTTGAGACCGATCTTTATGTGGATCTGACATATATCCAGCATCTGCATATCCGACTAATTTAGATTCCGAGGTCTTTATATAAAATAAGCCAATATCAGTTGTTACTCGGAGATAACGAAGTATGTGTTTAATAACATTCTAATGCCTTCGTGTTAGCGCTGAACTATATCTTGCTAGCAGATTCACTGAGAATGATATGTCAGGCCTGTTATAATTAGCTAGGTACATTAATGCACCAATTGCACTTAAATATGATACTTCTGGACCAAGAATTTCTTCATTATCTTCCTTTGGACGAAAACAATCTTTATGTTTATATAGGGGATGCATGATATTTCTTATGTAGGGTTATTATTGAGAAATCATATCTCAGAGGGTTCTATCTGATACTTAGATGTTTTGTACGGGCACATATGGAATTGCGCCTTATAAATAAAATTTATTTCGTACCGATTTCTGCAATCCATTCAACAAAACATTCTTATAATCTTCGCTGGATACGCTAGGAGCTATGTACACTTCAAAAGGGCCCACTGTTCGCTCTGTCTGGTTCGCGATACACAAATTCACCTAATATGAATTTAATTAAATTAGACAAAATTTATAAATGATAAATTAATAAGAAACATATTTTCTTTGATTTATGTTAAAAGTTATAACACTGAGAGTTCAATACTTACTGAAAAGGGTTGTTCGAGTATGATTCTAGATGGAACATTGACTATTTGCAACTCCACATCCTTCTTTTGATACATTTTGCTAAATTCTTTTAGCCGGTTATAAATACCACTGGATCGAGCTCTGAAAGAGGATCCATCCTATCTCTGGCTCACGAGGCCTTCCTGGCCTCGATCTCCTTCTCCACTCTCAATCTCACACCTATGTACATCCATTATCACCCAGTTCCAATTTTTGGATCAAGACTCGAGCTCCGCCATTGCTGTGCTACGAGCTCTGACGCGAATTCTCCATCTCTCTCCATTAGCGACGCTCATTGCTATGCTACGAGCTCTAGACGAAATTCATCTCCCGCCAGCACCGCGGTACTCCATCGCCAGCACTGCTGTACCGAAATCCTAAACGTCTATAGCCGGCGCCGTCATACTCGCTCGTCGACTGTGAGAGAGAGAGAGAGAGAGATCGCCGGAGAGATCGCGTCGAGAGAGAAAGAGAAGTAGCTAGCGTCTCGATCGCTGGAGAGATCGCGTCGAGAGAGAGAGAGAGAGAGTAGTGAGAAAGAGGGATGGCCCGATGGGGTATTGGGCGAGAATAATTATAAAAAGAACCCCCAGCTATTTTCATTTTAACATAAGTTTGTAAAATTACGAAGAGGTCCCTCCGACTATACATATATTTATTTTTGATCCTTGAATTCGTTTTGTGGATTCTAGTTAGCATTTCTCGATATATATATATATATATATATATATATATATATATATATATATATATATATATATATATATATATATATATATAATAATAAATAATTATACAATATATAATTATATAAATTACATTATAAATATTATGTATATATAATTATATATAAGATATACTACACACACATATACTACGACATAAACACAATAAAGTCACACAAATCCTACGACAAACACACAAATCATACGTTACAAATTCAACGACATACACACAAATCCTCGAGAATACACAAATCCCCTCCGAGACACGCCTCCTGCCCCTCCGAGACCCATGCACCTCCTGCCCCTCCGAGACCCGCCTCCTGCCCCTGCCCCTCCGAGACACGCCTGCTGCCCCTCCAAGACCTGCCTCCTGCCTCTCCGAGACACGCCTCCTGCCCCTCCCTGACCCGCCTCCTGCCCCGCCTCCTGCCCCTGCCCCTCCGAGACACGCCTGCTGCCCCTCCGAGACCCACCTCCTGCCTCTCCGAGACACGCCTCCGCCCCTCCCTGACCCGCCTCCTGCCCCTGCCCCTCCGAGACACGCCTGCTGCCCCTCCCAGACACGCCTCCTGCCCCTTCGAGACCCGCCTCCTGCCCATCCGAGACCCGCCTGTTGCCCCTCTGAGACCCGCCTCTTGCCCCTCCGAGACCCGCCTGCTGCCCCTCCAAGACCCGCCTCCAATAAATAAATTAATATAAACAAGGTCAAAAATTTACCCTAAATAAATTATAATTTCTAAATATACAAAAATTATTGAAAAACTAGTCAAAAGCATTAAGAAAATCTAAAATAAATTATAATTTCTTATAATAACAATTTAGCAAAATTAATTTTCCAAATCTAAATAATACACTAAATATAATACTCTAAATAAAAATGTACAAAAAGGTAATTTGGACCTTGCCTTCGAGTTTATTTGGGATTGTTTCGATTGCAAGAAGATCGACTTCGGATTCGGCAAAAACTTGGACTTTTCATCTTTGGAAATCGCAAACTGAAGTCCGGCCGCCATGAAACTGAAACATAATTGACCATAACATATTAGTTAAATAATACTCAATTAAACGTAAATTTAAACAATTGGATTTTATTAAGTAGAATTCCAAAATTGAACTGAAACATAATTGACAATGTATTCTAAGTTCTGTTCCAGTGAAACGGAATTCCATAATTGAAGTTTATTAAATAGAATTCATCATATTGACCTTAGTCCAAAGGAAATCTTCCGAAAATCTAGCTCGTTTCTCCTCGCCTCGCCTCCCAACGGCTCGCCTCGTCTCGTCTCCCAACGTCTCGCCTTGCCTAGCGTCCCAACGTCTCGCCTCGCCTAGCGTCCCAATGTCTCGCGTAAAATTGGTAAAAACGTCTCATCATCGTAAACTCGTTCCTGCCATATTTGAAAAAAAAAACAATATTTTTAACCTTTAAAATATATAATTCCTGCCATAAATAAAAAATATTGATTTATAGTTCCTGCCAGATTTATAGCTCTTGACAGATTATAAAAATGATAAATAAAAGACAATCATAATTCCTCCCAGATTTATAGTTCTTGCCATAATTACAAAAATATAAAAAAACATTGATTTTTCTACATGCATAAAAATACCTAAAACAAGAATAAATATTGGAAAAAAAAACAGAATTAAAAATACAGTTTAAAAATTAAAAAATATATTAAAAAACAATACAAAAACAGCAGAAAATGCCTAAAACAACAATTTTGCTGCATGCATAACAAATCAGGTATAAAAAAATTGCAAATTTTTCATAGTTATGAAAACAGTATGAAAAAGTATTAAAAAAATCTAAATTTTTCGTTGATTCCAGATTTCACAGGGATTTTGTTCAAAAACTGGTAAATGTGCTGTTTTTTGCTAAAACCTTCAAAAAACCTTCAAAAAATCGAAGATGTTACAAAATCGAAACAATATTGAAAGAAATACACTAGATATTACAGTAAAAATTCGAACAATAAACCCTAAATCAAGGATGTTGCAGTAAAAAATAAAAAAAAGAGAGATTTTGTGTTGAAATCATGGATTTCACAGTACGAAATCAAAAGAAATACATACAAGCTAATAAAAACAGGTATTTTACAGTTAAAAACACTAGATATTTAAACAAAAATTAAACTAGCAACATAGATTCAGACCTTCAAACACAAATCTCAAATCGAGCTTGCCAAAAACTATTTCTCCAACCGTTCACTTCTTCAAACCGAGCCGGGTGAGAGGGCAAGAAAATGCCTTAGACAAAAAAAATGGAAGAGAAGAGAGGGGGCGATTTGGGCAGATTTGAATGAAGAGAGAGGACTTGGGGGAAAAACGAAGAGGGGAGAGAAAAAAAAGAGGGAAAAGAAAGTGTGTGTGTGTGTGTGTGTGTGTGTGTGTGGGTGGGGGGGGGGGGGGGGGGGGGGGGGGGGGGGGGGGGGGGGGGGGGGGGGGGCAGAAGATGCTTTTGTCAGGGGTTTTGGGTCGGTACGGTTTGGGACGGTCTGTTATTGGGGCGGGCAGTTGCAAATTACTATTGGGGCGGGTAGTTGCAGAAGGTAGGGACGGGCTGACTCAAATTCTAGCGGACCCAATAGTCTTTTTGGGGCGGTGCACATGTTTTGGGGTGGGCCGACCCTATTTTTTGACCTTATTGGGGCGGACCGATCCTAATTCGACCGACCCTATTATGTTATTGGGGCGGGCAGACCCAATAACATCACAAATTTAGGGGCGGCCCGAACCTAAAAAATAATTATGTTGTAGTGGATGGACAAATATCCCATTTTTGAAATGTTCGATTTGTGATCCGAGACAAAACTTTGTCTTTCCAAGATCCTTCATTTCGAATTCATTTTTCAAGTATGTATCGGTACTTTCAAGTTCTTCTGGAGTCCCGATGATATTTAGATCATTAACGTATACCGCAATAATTACAAATCCAGAATTATAGTTTCTAATAAAAACACATGGACAAATCGGGTTGTTGTGATATCCTTCTTTTGTAAGATATTCATTTAGACGGTTGTACCACATCCTTCCGGATTGTTTCAACCCATATATAGAGATCTTTTTAATTTTATGGAATACATTCCCCGAGATTTTGTGTTACATGCTTCAGGCACTTTTAATCCTTCAGGGACTTTCATGTAAATATCATTATCAAGTGATCCATATAAATAAGCTGTTACAACGTCCATGAGATGCATATTCAGTCCTTCCGAGACTGCCAAACTAATTAAAAATCTAAACGTAATTGCATCTAACACAGGGGAATAAGTTTCGTCATAATCAATCCCTGGTTTTTGTGTGAATCCTTGTGCAACAAGTCTTGCTTTATATCTTACTATTTCATTTTTCTCATTGCGTTTTCTAACAAATACCCATTTGTATCCTACGGGCTGTATACCATCAGGTATTCGGACTACAGGTCCAAAAACATCACGTTTCTCAAGAGAATGTAATTCTGCTTGAATTGCATCTCTCCATTTTAGCCAATCTTTTCTATGTCGACATTCTTCAATTGTTTTTGGTTCATGATCCTCGTTTTTATTCATTATATCAATCGTGATTGCATATACAAAGTATTTGTCAATGACAGTTTTATTTCGGTTCCATCAATTTCCATTAGGGACATAGTTTATTGAGATCTCATTATTATCAATATTTTCAACATTATCAGGTACCTGAACCTCTACTGGGGTTATTTTGTCATTCATGTCTCCTACTATGTTATCATCAATATTCTTTTCCGAAGAGTTTATTTCATCAAAAGTATTAATAACTTCAGTTATGCCCACATTCTTATCATGTTCCTTTTTCTTCCTTGAATTTTTATCTTTGGAACCGATTGGTCGACCACGCTTCTGGCGTATATCACTTTTAGAATTATCCAAGGGTATTTCAATACGAGCAGGAACATTTTCTGCTAGAATATATGATTTAGTTACTCTTTTGGTATCAACGAATGCATCTGGTAATTGATTAGCAATTTGTTGCAAATGAATAATTTTCTGGACTTCAAGTAGAAAATAACTTACGTTTCGAGAAGCTAGGAGAGAAATATGTTACTTTTGTCAAATCAGTAACCCTGCATGATATTTAACTTCGTGAATATAAATTATATCAATCAGTAAAGAGGGGTTACTGATTGATATATATTAGGGTTACTGATTGATATAAATTATAATTGTTACTCATGTTAATCAGTAACCCTGCATGATATTTGACTAGCACTCACGTTTGATTGATATAATCTTCGTGACTTTAAAGTAATTCAAATTATACGCTCCTACTAACCGTCTAGAGAAGCTAGGAGAGAAATATGTTACTTTTGTCAAATCAGTAACCCTAATATTGATTCGGGATTCAAAATCCAATAACACTTCAAGACCCATATTTCATGATCCTCCCACAAGTGACTTTGGCCGACAAATGGGATCTCATTATTTAGGTAGGATAAATCCAATCGCATATAATGCGACTCTTGATCCTTTATAGGATTTCGGTATCGAACCATACCATATATGATCCAAATTCTGTTTGTGCATCCTAACTATGCCCCGAACCCCAATCGGATTGGCTTGGACGGTTAAGTCACAACCATGCTCACATATCGTTCAATTGAACTACAAATGCGCCCGACTTTGGCCTGAACCCGCATTTGTCCTCAATTAACGCTTGCCTCTCACGTTGATACATACAACATTGCACTCCCGACTTTGGCCTGAAACCGTGCAAAGTGCAATGACCTACCTCGGAGGTTGTGAACACGGAAGGCATTTTATGACTTAAATATCATGCAGGGATTTATGTGATATAATCTAATTGTAGGGAATTATCCCGACGCCGGGCCCGCACAGCGAATATGTAGGCCCGGATCGGTTCCCATAACCCGAGATCATGCCTAGACTTCGAGGATACGTTGCAAAGTAGGATAGTCAATTACCGGCATGAAGTTGATCACGCTCGACGGGTTGATCGCTCATCTTCCTTTCTCCTTGTCACGTTGGTGACAAAACGCGCTTCCCACACCCCACGTCTCTCACCGCTTCGTCGTTGACAGTTTCGCTCCTTCGGTTAGATCACAACGGAGAGCCACAAGTGTCGCTCCTCTACGCGTTTCCACCGTGAGTCATAGCACCTCGGTTACGGGTATACCTGCCTAGACGATATATCGGTAAACTTGCTTGATTGAATCGATTCTCTAAACCGAGAAAAATCCCTTTTCTCGTTTCTCTCTTTTCGTACCCTTTCACTCTTGGAATGGCGTCTCTCTTAGAATCTAATGAACTGGATTAATTTCAAAAAGCATCCTGAGAGAGAGAGAGAAACATCCTCTTTATACTAAACAGGATAAGGACATCCAAAAGACACGTTTTAGACACACCAAACCGTGTGTACCAAAAACTGCCGGAAAACAGCTTTTTAACACAATGCGTCATGACGCACCATATGGTGCGTCATGACTGACGATGTCAAAAAAGTTTCTGGACAAAATACTCATCCTATCATCAAGACGCACCATATGGTCCATCAAGACGCACCATATGGTCCGTCAAGACGCACGACCGTATTTTTCCTGAATTTGGCTAAGTCCACAACCATTGCAGACTGAACACACTAGGTGCGTCATGATGAACCATATCGTGCGTCATGATGTACAGTGTTATTTCGCCCAATTCTGCACAATCCTATTGTGCATCTATCATTCTTCTCGAACGCGTACGTTCGTGTGTCCTTGTGTACACTTTTACGATTGACCTGAAACTGCATTTCATTCACTAATTACATCATTGAGCAAGTTTATCATGATGAATGAACATAATTATTAATGATTAGAACCAAAGTAAATAATCTGAAAATTTTCACGGTCCGTCATGACGGTTGATATCGTCCGTCGTGACGCACTGTACAATTATTTTTTCTGAATTGGAAATTCCTTGACTTCCGTCATGATGCGACATAACGTTCGTCACGACGGACTTCACATGTCTGTCATGACGCCAGTTAGTGCGTCATGACGGACCATACAAAACTATTTTGTTGCCAACTCCAGAAACTTTTCAGTTCCGTCCATCATGACGCTTGGTTATACCGTCATGACTGACTATACTGGTCCATCACGACGCCAGCCTGTGCGTCACGACGGTCTGTACAAAACAATTTTGTAGAGATTTCCAGAAACTTTTTCAACCGTCACGACACACTAAATGGTTCGTCATGACAGTATCTATTTACACAGTGCGTCATGATGCACAACTTTTGTTCGTCACGACGGACAGAGTGTAACGCCTCAGATCCAACTCTTGGATTTCCCGATACCCGTGTGCGTCACGACGGACCATATGGTCCGTCCTGACGCACTAGACCTGAAATTCAATTTTAGTTAGTAATTTTACTGATTTTTAACCGTTTCAAAAACGATTAATCATGAACTATTCATGATTACTTCTATATTCTTTTGATCATCTCATGATCAAATACTAGTAAGATTTCTATAGTCCTAATTTTAGAACTACATGATTATGTCCTAAAATTCTACATGAAATTTCGAATAACTCTTATTCGAAATCGATTCGACGATCGAATCGTGACGATCGCTCTGATACCACTGTTGGGTACCGGCGTCATTACCGAGCCCCGCACAGCGGATTGAAGGGCCCAGTCCGACCCGATCCCGAGGACCACGTCAACGACTTGAAAGTACAAATCCTAAACTACGTGCAACTACCTATGAATATAACTCTTATATACATAGAAACATACCGCGTGAAATTGATCACGGAGACGGGTTGTTCACATAGTTGCTGCTAGCTTGCTTGCTTCGACTCCGGCGACACGCACGTCCCATGCCCAAGCGTTTCGACACCTAATTCGAAGCTCCGATTTGTCGAATACAATCAAAATTTCTCCGGTTTGTCTCCGACCTTATTCGACCTTGCTCTCGATTGATCACACCAGAGAATCTCAGTTGAGATTCCTCTACTCGTATCCACCTCGAGCTCGCGTCTTTCGGTTACGCGTGATTCCCCTAAAATCACCGTAAACTTGCTCAAAATCCAATCTCAATTCTTCTCCTAGCTTGTCTCACAAGTTTCTTTCTTTAATAATAGTGAACCAGAAAACCAGTGTTAGAGAGAGAGAGAGAGGATGCTCAGATCTTATAATCAAAGCCTCCATTAATGGGGTATTAATGAGTATCAAAACTGCAAATCCATAATTTGGATAAAAACTGCAAATCCATAATGAGTATTAATGAGTATCATGACACAAATCCATTAATTTGGATCACAGTTTTGATACTCATTAATAGAGATGAGAGAGAGAGAGAGAGAGAGAGAGAGAGTAGGGGGAGAGAGAGAGAGAGAGAGAGAGAGAGAGAGAGAGAGAGATGGCGAGAAAGAGAGAGAGGGGCTGGAGGACAGGTCGGGTTAAATGTTTCGGGTCGGGTTAAATAATTAACGGGTCGGGTTAAATTATATGAATAAAATATCATGGTTAACAGTTATTTAACGTGGGGGGGGGGGGGGGGGGGGGGGGGACACGAGTTTTTGGACGGAGGGGGCAAACCAAACAAAATAGCAAGTTTAGGGGGCAAAACGACCAAAAAAAATAGTCAGGGGGCAAGTTGAACATTTCGGGTATTTGTTAGGGACAAAAATAGACTTTTCTCAAGTAAAAACTATTCAATACATGCTATTAGAAGTCCACACAAAATCCGAAAATAACAATCTATATATTTTCCTTTCTGAAATACATTTTCTATTTTGAAACTATCAATTTACAGCCTCCAATATCTGAATTTAAATTAAACATTGAAATAATGAAACAATTTTTACATCTTTTACATTAAATTATGTTAACATGTCAAAATAAAAATTATAAATATACAATAAATATTAGTAATTATATTTTGTAATATAATATGTTATGTATTTTTTTAAGACACTGGCCTTGGGTCCACTAGAACCTCGGCCCGGCCCTGCTCACACTCCGTGTGAATCAACTCTTCTTTGTTGATTGTTCTTCCTTGTTCTTCTTTCTTCACCAATACGACACACATATCATTTTTCCTATTAAAAAAAATTATATATCGTTGGCTCGTATGCAATATTATAGGAGGAGACTCGTCTCGACTGTCACCGAGTGTGACATACTCGACTGAGTTTTTTTTAACTCGGCCGATATTACGAATCATGATTACTTTCATCACTCGAAATTGCTGTCTTCGAATTGGTCTCTATCTGAATTTATTTGAAACTTCTGACAAATCCATTTATTATTGTCATAAGAAATCCATCTATTGTTATTGTCATTATTTATTCACTCCAAAAAACAACTATCATATACCATAAAATACTTGCGTATCCAAACAGTTGTATAATTTACGTCAAGTCTTAACGAAGATTCTAGAAATTAATACGATACTAAAAAAAACATGATTGATCTTGTAAAGTTTGCATTTTGATCAAGTGCTTGGGATATCTTCTGTAGGGATGTCAATGGGTCGGGTTCGGGTTGGGTATAGGCTCACCCATACCCATACCCATCTTAATCGGGTAATACCCGTATCCGACCCGTCAACTAAACGGGTAATTTTACCCGCCCCGTTTATTACCCGCGGGTTTTCGGATTACTCACGGGGATTTTTACCCATACCTAAATATATACAAAAACATTAAAATATACTGATGAAAAAATATTTTTTTTCAAATCAATATATTACCACATAACATAATAATATCATAATATACACAACAAATATTTTTAAGTAGATTTTATGAAACTAAAATTGGTAGAAACGTGAAATATCTATAAAAATAAAAATAAACATGAATCTAGGAATTCATTTATTTTAGTTTTATTTACTAAACAAATAGAAAAAATAAAAATAAATTGTATAATAAAGAACAGTAGAAAACATAGATTAAACCCATTTGAAAAACAACAAAAATAATAAAATATATATTAAAATATTAATATAAATATGATTATTACAGACCGGGTTCGGGCCGGGTATACCCACGGGCCGGGTACGACCTCACCCATACCCTACCCGTACCCGTGCCGGATATTTTTTAATCGGGTAATACCCGACCCGCGGGTAGGCTTAATCGGGTATTACCCGACCCGCCCGGGTCGGATACCCGTCGGGCACGGGTATTACCCAACCCATTGACATCCCTAATCTTCTGACGAGTCTGCATCAAATTAGATACATTATAAAGCTCCATAAATGCACCCCAAAAGAAACTAAAATTATACCATACAAAAGAATATATATAATACAAATTAGATAAAACTAGCTTTGTTCCGCACAATTGCGCGGGATGTTTTTTATGTAATTATTTAAATAGAATTAACGCGTGTGCGAATTAACTCGTGTGCGAAATAACGCGTATGCGTTTGAACTAAATTAATCTAATCATAACATATTGCAAATATCATGATGTCAGTAGATGCATAAGGTTCATGAAATTAGTCTATCACGAATATTATTTTCAAATAGCATTTGTTCAGATGTTTCTAAAATCGATTAATATAATCATAATATATTCACAAATTTTAATATCTATGTAAAATAGCAAAAAAAAGACCGAAACGTAAAAAATGACAAAAATGTAAAATAAGGAAAAAAGATCAAAATGTAAAAAAGATCAAAATATAAATTAAAAAGGACCAAAATGTAAATTTAAAAAATGACAAAAATGTAAATCAAATTAGACCAAAATATAAATAAAAAGGACAAAAATGTAAATTGTAAAAAAATAAGGGTAAAAGCAAAAAATACTTCTTGCCAGGCAAGGGGAAAAGGACGAAAATGTAAATTTCAAAAAGGACCAAAATGCAAATCAAATTGGACCAGAATGTAAATATAAAAGGACCAAAATGTTAATTTTAGAAAAATATGGGTAAAAGCTAAAAATACCCATTAATCAGCGACGGGCCGTGGCAAAAAGTATTTGCGACGGTTTAATTTGCGACGGGCCGTGGTAAAAAGTATTTGCGACGGGCCGTGGTAAAAAGTATTTGCGACGGTTTTTGTTGCGCCGGGTGATGTGAGGCAAATAGAGCACGTTTTACATGCTTAATTTGGAGGTTTTAGCCTTGTGAAAGTGTATTCTGCATAGTTTATTCATCATATTTTAGATAAATTGAATATTACTTCACTTAATGTGTTTTATGCCTATTCACAGGAATTAGAAGGATTTGCTGAAGATTTGGAGAGTGTAGTTGTCTTCAGAATGCCAAAGGGAGTCGAAATGATATATCATACCGCTATTTTCGGTACACGAACAAGGCTGGAGGCAAATAAACCCATGTTAGAGAAAGCCCAAAAAGCTACACGAAATCCACTCAAACCCAATGCCTTATCCTTCCCACCTATCCTGGTGGAAATGTCCTCAATACCCCCAATCCTCTCCATCAACCCCTGGCCAATCAGAATACACCTTGCATGCTATAAATAAGACCCAAGGGCCTTGAGTTGTGGTGCTCTCTGACTGACTCTTTCCCCCTCATTCTGTTCTCTCTTCTTCTTTCTCTCTTCCAAGCACATGCAAGACAATCCAAGATACTTCAAGATTCTTCAAGAAAGCCATTGAGGTTTCGTACCGTGACCTGGATTCATTCCTTTCGGGCGATTCCTCCTCCTCCTCGAAGATCGTACCGTGACCAGGGCTCATTCCTTTTCGGGCGATTTAGAAGTGACCGTGACTCGATCCGTTTTCTTCGCAGCGAGCTGGATTCGTGACTCGGAGAGAAGAGTTTTTGTGAAGATCAGTGGAAAAGACCCCTTGACCAGAGCTTGCTCTTTTAGGGTGATTTCGCGAACCTCACGACTCGAGCTCGATCTCCTTTCGACCAGTCCTCGACGTGACGTGAGAAATCGATCTTTCGGCACGAGGAGAGAAGACCAAGAGCTGCACCACGAGTTTCCCTCATTCTAGGTGTACTCTTTCTTATCTCTTGATGTTCTTGTTGTTTGGTTTAGTCTAAACTTTGTGTATGGAAAATTCTGCGATTTATTGAATCTTTTAATCTCAAAACTTCTTGCTTGTTTGTGTTACTCTAGTTTTGAATCGTGCGTAATTTTAGTTATAATCGCACCATAATTGAACCGTTCTTGCAACTTCTTGAATTGCTTGAAATTAGTTTCTGAACCATAATTCAGCCTTATTTGTCAATCTAGTTAAAAATGCACCAACTCTTAATCGTTCTTGAAACTTCTTGAGTTGGTTATTTGTGTGTTACATTATAACTCTGAACCTCTCGTGAAGCTCTAGGTTAATTGTCTTGCTTGAAATAAACTTCAAAATCTCATTTCAGCCTTGTTTGCAAAAACGCAGAAATATGCGTTTTCTTGATTTTCTTGACTAGTTTGATGTGCTTTAAATCGTGTATAAATCTGAACCCTTATGAAATTCTCAAAATTTGGTTTCAATGGAATTTCTTGGTCAAGAACTTCTCTTTAACCTCTAAAACACCATAATCAAGTGAGAAATTCCATAGAAACAAAAGTTAGAAGTTTTTGTGAGTAGTTTAAATCAAAAATTTTGAATCATAATTGATGCACCAGCTCTCTGTGGATCGATCCTCATATTTACCATTGTAAAAACATGAGATTAAATTCTTTGATATTTGAGGTTTAAAACAACGACGATACTTTTCAAGTGTCTAAAAAACCCGCTCATCAAATGGCGCCGCTGCCGGGGAGCGGTGTTTAAGTCAATTGTTCGATTTAAATTTTCAGAATTTTAGTTCATAAAAAATTGTACTCACGTCTTGGTTTTTCTTTGTGATCATTTTAGGTGTGTTTGTGGTGGAAGAAATCTATGCACAATACACGATCTCGCAAAGGCACATTACTACCAATTGACGAGGATATCGAAAAAAAAAAATTCAGCACGAAGAAGAGCAAGAATCCTCTTCAAGAAGATCAAGAAGAAGCTGAACCAGAACCGCAAACACAAACTTTTTTTTTCTTTCTCTCCTCCTTTACAATTCAATATGGCTGATGAAACAAGAGTTCCAAGGCCAAAAACCTTGAGAGAACTTGTAGCACCAAGACACGTAGATGATAATTATAACTTCATTAGGCCGAATATACCCAATTTTAAAGCTGATCCGAGCATTTTAGGCTCATTGCCTATTTTTCACGGGAAAGCCACTGAAAACCCTCACAAGCATTTAAAAGACTTCAAAATACAGTTAAATATATATTCGAACTATGAAGGTTTTAATGACATTCTTCTTCTTATATTTCCATATTCATTAGGTGAAGGGCCAAAGGACTGGTTTTACAAGCTAAGGGGGCCTCTTACTTTCAGCGATGTATCAAACCTATTCAAGGAGAAGTATTACTCGGCGTCTCGATTAGCAGCGATAAGGCATGAACTCTTGGCAATCACACAAAAGGCGAATGAGGTCTACCACGAGTATTTCGACCGTTTTATGCGATTGATGGAAGAATGCCCCAGCCACAGTGTCGAGCTGCATTACCTTTACGAACAGTTCATAAACGGGCTATGCTACTCCGATTACCAATTCCTCAATGCATGTGCGGGAGGAAACATTGCGAATAAAGAAATCGTGGAGATCCAGAAACTGTTAGAGATGATGGCGTCAAATTCGCAAGCAAGACGTAACGTGGAGTACCGAGTGAACGCATGTACCGACCTCAATGTCGACATGTTAAATAACAAACTCGAAATAATAATGAAAGCGCTGGGCAAGGAAGAAACGAAGAAATGTGGGGTTTGTAGCGCAACCACCCACCACACGGACGAATGCCCTAGTGTGGTTGAAGAAGCAAATGCCGTTTACAGAAAATTTGAAGCCTCGAACTCGTACAATCCTAATCTTCGAAACCACCCGAATTTCTCTTGGTCGAATCCCAACAATGCTCAACCAGATCCGTATCGCCAACCAGTTACAAAACCAGCCACTTACCAACACCCGAATGCCTCTCAAGCAAAACCGGCTCAAACTCAGGAGCAAGATCTTAAAACGATGATGGAGGGCATGATGAGCTTGATGAAACAAGAAATCGGTGGGGTTAATAAAAATGTGGATTCTGTGAGGCAAGAATTAAAAAGCGAGATTGCGAACACGAATCGCCACGTTGGGAGCTTAGAAACTCAAATCGCTCAAATCGCCACTCGCGTGAACATAATCGAATCTCAAGGTACATCTCGACTCCAATCTCAATCTTTAGCACCTCCCGAGCAAAGGCACGTCAATGCAATATCGCTCCGAAGCGGTACTGAAATTGGTGAAAGATCAAGAAAAGCAAAAGAGGTGGAAGAAGAAAAAGAAATCGAGCTACATGTGCCTAAGGAGAAACAATCTCAAGTCCAGATTTTACCAACTCAAGCAAAGGCACCTGAATCGAGTCAAGTCCAGCCACCTTTTCCTAGTCGCCTCCCAAAGTCTACCGAATCGAATGACGACGTGCTGGCCATTTTAAAGAAAGTAGAGGTTAACATTCCTCTAGTCGAAGCTATCAAGGAAGTGCCTCGCTTGGCAAAATACCTCAAGGCACTATTGAGCACGAATAAAAGAAAGGGTAAAAAGGACGAAATGATAAGTGTGGGGGAGAATGTTTCAGCAATTTTGAGACTTCCCCAAAAACACAAAGATCCAGGGATGTTTGCAATTCCATGCAAAATCGGGCAACACGAATTGCCCAAATGCATGCTCGATTTGGGCGCATCCATAAATGTAATGCCTTTATCGGTATTTAAGACTCTAGATCTCGGCCCTCTCGAAGATACACAAGCGATGATTAGTTTGGCTGATCGATCTACGACAAAACCTGTGGGATTAATCGAGGATGTGATTGTTATGGTAAACGGACTCTATTTCCCTGCCGACTTTTATGTAATCGACATGAATGATGGAGATAACGAGTCGACCCCGATTCTCCTTGGCCGCCCATTCTTGAAGACAGCTCGAACGAAGATTGACGTTCATGCAGGAGAGCTTACGATGGAGTTCGACGACGAGGTAATAAAATTCAATATTTTTGATAAACTAAAAGAACCCATTGCAGGTACACATAATTTGAGCGCTATGGACATAATCGATGAATATGTGCATGAAGTCGCGAATCAAACTTTCGAGGAATTCAAGGCTTACAAGAATCCTACTTATCAAGATTTTGAAGAATTCAACAATCCTGTATTCGAAACTGAGCCAGAAACACAAGCAGTTTCGAATGCAGCTGAAGTGATGTTTTCAAGGGAAATCGAAATTCCGTTGGAAAGAAGCCCACCTTCAACTGAGAAAGCTCCAAAGGTAGAATTAAAACAATTACCATCTGAGCTAAAGTATGTTTTCTTAGATGAAGCACAGACGCTTCCAGTCATCATCGCCTCAAATCTAACGACGGAGCAAGAAGAGAAGCTCATCACCATGCTGAAAAAGAATAAGAAGGCTTTTGGGTGGTCACTTGCCGACATTCCAGGAATTAGTCCATCATTGTGCACACACCGAATACAACTCGAAAACGAAGCCAAACCATCTCGCGAACCACAGAGGCGGCTCAATCCGCCCATGATGGAGGTTGTTAAAAAGGAGGTGATAAAACTGTTGGATGCGGGTATAATTTACCCCATCGCTGATTCCAAATGGGTCTCGCCTATTCACGTGGTACCAAAGAAAACGGGGATCACTATTGTCGAGAATGAAGAAGGCGATCAAGTGCCAACTCGAGTGCAAAATGGATGGCGAGTGTGCATTGACTACCGCAAGCTTAACAAGGCCACCAAAAAGGACCATTTCCCACTTCCTTTTATCGATCAAATGCTGGAGAGACTCGCAGGGAACCGTTTCTACTGTTTCCTCGACGGATTCTCGGGATACTTCCAAATTCCGATTGCACCCGAGGACCAAGCAAAAACGACGTTTACATGCCCGTTTGGTACCTTCGCGTACCGACGCATGCCGTTTGGGCTCTGCAACGCACCGGGCACTTTCCAAAGGTGTATGCTCTCTATTTTTAGTGATTACATTTCAAAATTTATTGAAGTTTTTATGGATGATTTTTCGGTGTTTGGAGACTCATTTGATTCCTGTTTAGACCATTTGTCCCAAATACTGGAAAAATGCATCGAATCTAATCTCGTTTTAAACTTTGAAAAGTGCCACTTCATGGTGAGCAATGGAATTGTTTTAGGTCATTCAATTTCAGAAAAGGGGCTCGAAGTCGACAAGGCAAAAATCGACGTAATAAAGACGCTGCCCTATCCAAAGACGGTGAAGGACGTGAGATCTTTCTTAGGCCACGCTGGTTTCTATCGACGGTTCATAAA
The DNA here is from genome assembly GCA_946800325.1 of Luzula sylvatica. Classification (NCBI taxonomy): domain Eukaryota; kingdom Viridiplantae; phylum Streptophyta; class Magnoliopsida; order Poales; family Juncaceae; genus Luzula; species Luzula sylvatica. The sequence continues at coordinate 21,317,266 of OX326960.1, read as the reverse complement.
GGATTTTTCAAAGATCTCGCAGCCCATGTGCCAACTTCTCCAGAAAGACGTAAAGTTCGAATTCGACTCACGGTGCAAGGAATCATTCGACAATTTGAAGGACAAGCTTTGCTCTGCACCGATTATCAAACCACCGAATTGGGGGCTTCCATTCGAAATCATGTGCGACGCAAGTGATACGAGTGTGGGGGCAGTGCTTGGCCAAAGAATCGGCAAAGATCCTCACGTGATTGCCTATGCCTCGAAGACCCTCGTTAGCGCACAAAGAAACTACACAACTACTGAAAAAGAACTTCTTGCGATTGTGTTTGCTTTAGAAAAATTTCGTTCTTACCTTGTAGGTGCGAAGGTGATAGTGTTCTCTGATCACGGCGCTTTGAAGCATTTAATGAGAAAAAAGGAGTGCAAGCCTAGATTGCTGCGATGGATCCTTTTGTTGCAAGAATTCGATTTGGAGATCAAGGATAAGAAGGGCTGTGAGAATCTCGTGGCGGATCACCTAAGCCGACTCCCGTTCATAGAAGACGATGATGTACCGATTCGAGAGGAGTTTCCGGAAGAGCATATCCTCGCGGTTCAAATCGATACGCCTTGGTATGCCGACTTGGTAAATTATATGGTTGCCAAGCAAATTCCGCCGAGTTTCAGCAGATCTCAACGCGACAAATTAAAAAGCAACTCGCGATTCTACATTTGGGACGAACCATTCCTGTATCGCGTATGTGCAGATCAAGTGATAAGGAAGTGTGCTCATCAAAACGAGGTTAAATCTATTTTGTCATTTTGTCATAATTTGCATTGTGGGGGACATTTTGGAGTGACACGTACAGCCCACAAAGTATTAGAATGCGGTTTTTACTGGCCAACTCTTTACAAAGATGCTTCAAGCTTTGTAAAGGGTTGCGAAAAATGCCAAAGGACAGGAAATGTGAGTCAAAGAGATCAAATGCCCCTGAACAAAATTGTACCATGTGAACCATTCGATGCATGGGGCATTGATTTTATGGGACCATTTCCACCGTCCTTTGGATATACTTACATTCTTCTTTGTGTAGATTATGTGACAAAGTGGATCGAAGCAATTCCAACGAAGCAAGCAGATTCGAAATCAGTGTGCGAATTTCTCAAGAAGAATATCTTTCAACGTTTCGGCGTGCCACGAGTGCTAATCAGCGACCGAGGGAGTCACTTCTGCAATAAAAGCTTACAATCCGTGCTAGAAAAATACCACGTTAGCCACCGAACCTCCACAGCGTACCACCCTCAATCAAACGGGCAAGCCGAAGTCTCGAACCGAGAAATCAAGTCTATTCTGGAAAAGGTGGTGAACCCCTCAAGAAAGGATTGGAGCGTCCGATTAGGCGACGCCTTGTGGGCATATCGTACAGCGTTCAAAACTCCAATCGGGATGTCCCCTTTCAAGATGGTGTACGGCAAAGCATGCCACTTACCCGTAGAAATCGAGCATAAGGCCATATGGGCCATTAAACAACTCAACCTCGACTATCCGAACGATGCAATGGCCCGAAAACTCCATTTAGTCGAGCTAGAAGAATTTCGACAAAACGCCTATGACAATTCGAATTTATGCAAGGAAAAGGCAAAGGCGTTTCACGACAAATTGATCAGAAAGAAAGAATTTAATGTGGGAGATATTGTGCTTCTATTCAACTCCCGTCTCAAACTGTTTCCCGGGAAGTTGAAATCTCGCTGGATTGGGCCCTTCACAGTGACGAATGTAAATCCATTTGGAGTAATCAAAATCCAGAGCAACGACACGAAGGAAGAGTTCAAGGTGAATGGGCACCGGCTAAAGCATTTCTACTCCGGTTTCGACAAAGGGTGGATGGACGTGCAAAAGCTCGGTTTGATCGAGCGTCAATGAAGATGAGCTCAGCTGGGTCGAGCTCAAGACATTAAACAAGAGCGCTAGCGGAGGAGGCACGCCTCATGCATCAAAGGTTGTATTTCTCTATTATCCCTCTTTTTGAAATTTTTGATCTTTTATACTTGAGGACAAGTAATCTCTAAGTGTGGGGGGTAACACAACCTTTGAACTGTATGAGCCCAAATTAAACTTCAAAAAAAACATGGGAAATTTGAAAATTTAAAAACATTCAAAATATAAAAAAATAAAAAAAATAAAAAAATAAAAAAAATTTCATAAAAGTATCCACTTAAATCTGGGAGCATTGCTAATCACAAAACAACTCTGAATTGCAATAAAAGATTTTTCTCCACTAAATTGAACTAAATCGTTGTTTTTAAAACAAAATTTCTTTCAACTCTGAATTTCGCTCTAAAAATTGAAAGTTTGCAAAATATTTTAAAGGATTTGGTTATGATTTTGAAGAGATCTATTCGGGGATTCCAGCCCTATTGTTTCAAATTTCACGAGTTTGAGACACTTGATCGATGCGCGGTTCATGCGATACGTTTTAACTCGATTTTCGAACCCGTAATTGATATGGGACTTATGAGTAAAGTTCTTAGCGTGGCCGTTAAAGTACGTTTTGCTAGATTTAAAACATGACCAATTTCACTATGAAATAACCGTTTGTGGGGACCCGTTAGTAGATCAAATATACCCGCTCGTTCGGAAAAAAAAAAAAAAAAAAAAAAAAAAAAAGAAGAAAAAAAAAATATATAAGTGAGAAAAGAGGAAGGTGAAAAGACAACACCGAGAGTAACCTCATTGCATTTCGGTGTAGTGGGGCTTTCGGTTAAAGACTTCCAAGAGAAAAAAAAAAGTGAGAAAAGAGGAAGGTCAAAAGACAACACCGAGAGTAACCTCATTGCATTTCGGTGTAGTGGGGCTTTCGGTTAAAGACTTCCAAGAAAAAAAAAAAAATGAGCAGGGAAATTGATCGAAAATGGGTATGAACCTTGTACCAGTGTATCAAACGTGTTTTAAAATGAATAACTTGCATTTAAGATCATCTTGCAAAACGGGAAATTTTGGCCCGATAATAGCTTTCGAATTGAGTTCTTTTGAGATTGTGGAGTGAAGAAATTCGAAGTAAAAACGTTTAAGTCGCTCTTACAGCTTGAGATCGAGTGTCATGAAAAACTCTTATGAAATTTCGAGTTAATTTCGAGATCTAATAATGAAAAGACCAATATCATTCTAAATACTAGTGAACTTGATGAAATGAGAGTGAACCATTTGATTCGTGAAATGAGTTTTTAAATAACGAATACAACTTCAACAAATTCTACTGCGATTCTTTGTTTTGTGATATAATTCTTCAATTCATCGAGGACGATCAAGGGTTTAAGTGTGGGGGTATTTGATGTGAGGCAAATAGAGCACATTTTACATGCTTAATTTGGAGGTTTTAGCCTTGTGAAAGTGTATTCTGCATAGTTTATTCATCATATTTTAGATAAATTGAATATTACTTCACTTAATGTGTTTTATGCCTATTCACAGGAATTAGAAGGATTTGCTGAAGATTTGGAGAGTGTAGTTGTCTTCAGAATGCCAAAGGGAGTCGAAATGATATATCATACCGCTATTTTCGGTACACGGACAAGGCTGGAGGCAAATAAACCCATGTTAGAGAAAGCCCAAAAAGCTACACGAAATCCACTCAAACCCAATGCCTTATCCTTCCCACCTATCCTGGTGGAAATGTCCTCAATACCCCCAATCCTCTCCATCAACCCCTGGCCAATCAGAATACACCTTGCATGCTATAAATAAGACCCAAGGGCCTTGAGTTGTGGTGCTCTCTGACTGACTCTTTCCCCCTCATTCTGTTCTCTCTTCTTCTTTCTCTCTTCCAAGCACATGCAAGACAATCCAAGATACTTCAAGATTCTTCAAGAAAGCCATTGAGGTTTCGTACCGTGACCTGGATTCATTCCTTTCGGGCGATTCCTCCTCCTCCTCGAAGATCGTACCGTGACCAGGGCTCATTCCTTTTCGGGCGATTTAGAAGTGACCGTGACTCGATCCGTTTTCTTCGCAGCGAGCTGGATTCGTGACTCGGAGAGAAGAGTTTTTGTGAAGATCAGTGGAAAAGACCCCTTGACCAGAGCTTGCTCTTTTAGGGTGATTTCGCGAACCTCACGACTCGAGCTCGATCTCCTTTCGACCAGTCCTCGACGTGACGTGAGAAATCGATCTTTCGGCACGAGGAGAGAAGACCAAGAGCTGCATCACGAGTTTCCCTCATTCTAGGTGTACTCTTTCTTATCTCTTGATGTTCTTGTTGTTTGGTTTAGTCTAAACTTTGTGTATGGAAAATTCTGCGATTTATTGAATCTTTTAATCTCAAAACTTCTTGCTTGTTTGTGTTACTCTAGTTTTGAATCGTGCGTAATTTTAGTTATAATCGCACCATAATTGAACCGTTCTTGCAACTTCTTGAATTGCTTGAAATTAGTTTCTGAACCATAATTCAGCCTTATTTGTCAATCTAGTTAAAAATGCACCAACTCTTAATCGTTCTTGAAACTTCTTGAGTTGGTTATTTGTGTGTTACATTATAACTCTGAACCTCTCGTGAAGCTCTAGGTTAATTGTCTTGCTTGAAATAAACTTCAAAATCTCATTTCAGCCTTGTTTGCAAAAACGCAGAAATATGCGTTTTCTTGATTTTCTTGACTAGTTTGATGTGCTTTAAATCGTGTATAAATCTGAACCCTTATGAAATTCTCAAAATTTGGTTTCAATGGAATTTCTTGGTCAAGAACTTCTCTTTAACCTCTAAAACACCATAATCAAGTGAGAAATTCCATAGAAACAAAAGTTAGAAGTTTTTGTGAGTAGTTTAAATCAAAAAATTTGAATCATAATTGATGCACCAGCTCTCTGTGGATCGATCCTCATATTTACCATTGTAAAAACATGAGATTAAATTCTTTGATATTTGAGGTTTAAAACAACGACGATACTTTTCAAGTGTCTAAAAAACCCGCTCATCACCGGGCCATGGTAAAAAAGTATTTGCGACGGGAGTTGTTGCGACGGGCCGTGGTAAAAACGTATTTGCGACGGGAGTTTCACCGACGGGCCGAAGCAAAAAGGGACACGTGTCACTTTTCCTCATCTGTTCTCGATTAGGACTATGTATAATATGTATAAGAGATTATAATATCCAAAAATAATATATAAGAATTGCAAAATAATTTAGAAATATTTTCCAAAATATATGATCAAAACAAGTAAAAAACATAAAAGAGAATCATATGAAAAATAAATTGTTAATATGCTATTCATTTTCAATGATAAAAAAAAAATAACGTACGGTATTGTTTATAAAGAAAGTTATAAAATTATAGAACAACAATAAGTATTATATTTCAATGATAAAAATCCAATAAATCATAATTAAAAAAAAATTATATTGCGCATGTACGATGAATATAATTGGTTCCTATATTTTAATGAAATAAGTTTCTTACGGGCATGCTTTTTATTTTTTAAATATGCAAAATACCTAATTTTTAGTATTTTTAAAAATTCAGATCAAATTAATAATATGTACTATTATTTTCGATAGATTCTTGTTGGACAAATCACATTATTATTTTTGAGTATAATGTCTTTTTATTAGAAATTTATTTTTTAAATATAAATCATGATGTTGCCTAAGACAATAATTTCAATGAAATATTTATTTGTTTTGATATATTTCATTATTTAAAAATAAAACATGATGTTGCAATTATGGAAGCATCCTAATATATTTTAGGGAAAATTTTTCCTATATCCCTACTAACTTCATCAATTACATATTTATCCCTCTTAAATTCATAATATCATATTTATCCCTACTAAGTATAATTAATATCTAATTTATCCTTACTAAGATCTACATATATCAAATTTATCCACTTCTCCAAATTAACATTAAATTAAATTAATTTATTTATATATTTCAAAATTATTGACTAAAATACCCTTTTGTAAACAACCAAATTCATTAACATGATTACCAATTATCCAATCCACCAACAAACTCATACCCGCATAATCTCCCAAATCCATTATCCATTATCTACCCAAGCCCTCCATTTACAAGCTTCCACTTTCAGTGGTGAATAGCTTCCCCTAATTATCTAGCGATTGACAAAACAAACTCATGCCTTCTCACTCGAGAAGTTTTTTCTAATCCATCATATGGATCGTTAAAGCGTGCATATCCTATCCCCTATTCTTATGAATCGACAAAACCGTAAGGTTGTGTCAAGTACACATCTTTTCATAAAATTTCTGTCAAGAAATTCGGTTTTGACATCCATTTTTCCACATCACATAGTCATAATACGCGACCATGGCAAACAGAATTTCGAGAATGTGAAAGCATGGCAACATGCGAAAACGTTTCTTCATAGTCCAAATATGAAATACTTGAAACGTTTCACTACTAGCCTCGCTTTGTTATATGCGTATTCCTATCCGTGTCGGTTCTCATCTTGAAAACCCATTGACTTTTCACGGGTCTAACACGGAAAGTAATGAAATCAAGTTCTAAATTTGATAATTTAGACGGATCGAATCTCAGATTTCATGACACCATGCCATGTGGAATTGTTATTCTCATAGCCTCCATGTAGGATTTCGAATCATCATATGATTTCGATCTATCATCATTAGCCACGACAAATCCGTATTTATCAGCTTATGATATAGCCTACTTGATCTACGAAAAATTCCTTTTTGTGTCCGACTCGTATTCATCAACTCTTGATGAAGTCGTGTCAACTTTCATCGGCTTAATGTTCATTTTCAGATCTCGAACTCTTTCGAGATTTATTCTACTCCCACTAGCCCGCATAGAGATTAGCAACATCAAATTCCAAACTTGTGCGCATCTAGTCCTCCTCCAAGAAGGCATCTCTTCGAGCCATGAAAATCTCATTTTCGTCGGGACGTTAGAACTAATACCCTTTAGTTTCCTTTAGGATATATGATAAACGAACAATTTTCAGATTTGGGATTGAGTTTAACCGAAACAAATTTCGAAATATACTCACATCCTCAAATCTGTACAAATGACAACTTCGGAACCATTTTGTACCGATTAGAAGGTTTATGGTCCATATCTTATATGCAACCATTCATTAGTGCCGCTGTCACAAGGGCGCATCCCCAAAACATTTTTGAGATATCCGTTTGACTTATCATTTATCGAACCATGCCTAACATGCGTTTATTTCCTCTTTTCGGACATCTCAATGTTCCGAAATGAATATAATCGTGAAACGATTCCACAATCATGAATGATAATCAATACTTATAACTCAAATATCGCCTCTTCGATCCTATCGAAGTGCGTAGCTCAAATACTCGCCTTCTCGATCCTATCGAAAATGTTTTGATTTTCTTGCTTAGTCGATTTTGTATTTTGTTTTCGAAACTCTTTGAACCTTTCAAAAATCTCCGTTTCGGCACGCATTAAATAGATATTACCGTATCTAACTTAACCGTCCGTAAACGTAACAAAATACCAATAGCCTCCTCTTGCCTCGGAATTTATCGGATCTTTTACATCTTAATGTAATTTCCAATAATTCGTTGGATCTTTCTCCAACCTTTGGAGAATGACGCCCTTTGTCGTCTTACCTAATAAATAAGTATCGCATTAATCAATCAAATATAATTCAAATGATTCTAGCAATCCATCTTATGGAATTTAGATACGCCTATCTCGTTTATATGGCCATGACGACAATGCCAAAAGAAGCAATCGACTTCTAGGTTTAATCCTCTTCGGATTTCACCGTTCTTTGAGTCATTAGTTTGGACAACTCTTTGTCCGAACAATCTGTTTGGAAAACATTTTCCCAAAATACCCTTAGACCTTTATTCCTTTCGATCCCACCCTTGAATTACAAGGACATCCACGCATCTCTATGCTTTGGATTCCCCGGACACTCCAAGCATCTCCTATTCAAATTTACATCGCATCACATGCAATTTCGGGATCGACTTATCTATCGAATGCATATGATATTCGGTCACGAAGATCAAATCTCGTACCATCAACACACGAGTATTAATCAAAGACCCATAAGGCGTCTCAAAATTAACCTACTCTTTGAGCCGTATTGAACCATTCAACGCGCTCTAGCTCTTGAAACTATTTCTTGAGCTTTGCATTTTTCTTTCATATACACTAGAATTCTCAAAACAATTTTGAGAAATTTGCGTCTATACATGCCACCACAAGGCACGTAATATTGTTCGATTCCTTCTTAAAGTGTATCGAAACCGGCTTTCTCTAAAGCCAAAGCCTTGCGCCCTGAATCTACCATTTCTGTGTCCAACACGTTCCTTTAAGTCTAAGAACTATTCTTTGACTATCAAGGTTAATTATGGTAATTCCGACCCAAAATCCATGTATCATATCGATCTCATCGATATATTTGGTGTTTGCTTGAAAACATAATTCTAAACGGATGATGAAGATTAAGCTTCTCACCGTGCGTTCTTAATCTATATGCTTATATGATAATTATATGATAGTGTTATTTTATCGAATCGATGACCCTCATATCGAAACGGGACTCCAAGTCCATAACACTCAAGATCCATATTTCGCAATCCTCTCACAAGTGACTATGGCCGACAAATGGGATCTCGCTTATTTAGGTAGGATTATTATCCAATCGTATCATATACGACTCTTGAACCTTTATAGAATTACGGTGATGGATCGTATCATATACAATCCCAATTCCGTGTGTGCATTCTATATATGCCCCGAACTCTAATCGGATTAGCTTGGACGGTTAAGTCACAACCATATCCAACGTATCGTTCAATTGAACAACTCACGTGCCCGACTATGGCCTGAACCCACGTGAGTCCCCAATTAACGCTTACCACCCGCATCAATACGTACGATAATACGTGCCCGATTATGGCCTGAAACCACGCATTATGTCATACCAATCTCGATGGATGTGGACATGGAAGGTATTTCCATGACTTAAATATTATGAGGGATCATGACATTCATGTTTCAAAATTCGTGACAAAATCATATTATATCACTATCACAAGATTTTCTAAATGCATATGATTTAATTAGGGAAATTAATTATTCTAAATAATTACTTGTCCTATATACTAGTATAATTGATGCCAATCATATCGATATAAAGAACTCAAAATTCTGAGTTTCGTAGCCAAAGTTATCGCGAAAACAAAATCAACATCCAGAGGGGGTCCCTGCCCCATCCGAGGCCCGTGGGGCGCGAGAAAACCTCGCCCGGGACGCGTCCGGGGTGCCAAAAACTGCCCCCGGGGCGGCAGAAACTCTGATATTCTGCAGATTTCGCCTTTTTTTCGTTTTCGCTCGTTTCCTAAACGATAAATCATGAAACTTTTTCACGATCATTCCTAGATACTCTCAATCAACTTTTGATTGAGCTATAGTGAATTCCAATTGTGATTTTAACGAAATTTGATTCTCTATATGTAACATCATGCAAACGGGTACGAACTTTGATAACCCGTGCGTATATCGAATATACGACTATGATTCGACCCTCGAATCAATGACGATCGCTCTGATACCACTGTTGGGTATTCACCCATCCCCGGGCCCACGCAGCGGATATAAAGGCCCGGTCCGGTTCCCAAAATCCAAGATCACGTCATGACTTCGAGGGCACGATGCAATAGAAGGATAGACGATTACCGGCTTGAAATTGATCACGCATGACGGGTTGATCGCTCGCATCCTTTCCTTCTCCGGTGTCACGTTGGTGACTAGCCCGTGCGTCCCATACCACACGTCTCCCACCGTCTTGACACACCTCCGGTTGTCTTTCGTGCGTCCCACGTCCACACTCTTCCACAGCCAACAGTTTTGCTCCTTCGGTTTGATCACAATCGGAGAGCCACAAGTGTCGCTCCTCTACTTGTATCCACCGTGAGTCAGAGTTCGTCGGTCGCGGGTGCAACTGCCTAGACGAAGCACCGGCGAACTTGCTTGATTAGATTGATTCTCTATATCGAGGAAAACTCTTTTTTCTCGGTCTTTCTCTCTTCACACTCTTTCACTCTTTTGAAAGATGTCTCTTTATATTTCTGAATTATTCTGAATAATACCATCGATTGGTCTGAATAGAAGAGGGAGAAACATCCTATTTATATCACATAGGATAAGGATGAGCCAAAAGGTATGTATATCTCATATACACCTTTTCAGACAGAAAACTGCAGACACCCTTTCAGTATTCTGTTGAAACGAAAATATTAAATCGTTCCAACCGACTTTGAACATTCATAAAAGTTGTATATAATCTTATTATATTTCCATCCCAATTGGATCTGGCCCAATTGAAGTTAGGATGCGAAAGTTACGGACGTTTTACTAACTGTGTGTCCAACAGTCGCACCCTTTCGGTATTCCATTACAACGACACTGATACTTCGCTCAAATGAAAAATATTTCTATATGAAAGTTCTATATAATCTCATTATCTATCTAACACAATTTGAACCATTCAAATTGGAGTTTCCCACTGAAAGTTATGCCAGTTTTACCAAAACTGCTTAAACTGAATTTTCTGGTTTTCTTAATAAAACCGTTTCTTATCAATTTAACTATGTATATCCAATATACATATGTGCATCTAATATACACATTATTTATGTCCACGAACGCGTACGTTCTTTTATCCTTGTATACATTTTACGGTTGATCCGAAACTGTATTTCCTTCATATTCGTCGGATATAGTGATACGATGAAGGGATATCGGCTTTATAATTTGGAGCAGAAAAAGTTGATAATTAGTCGAGATATTATCTTCGACGAGAATTCTTCCTGGAATTGGGAAGAAAATAAGGTACAAGAAGTTAGAGGAGCACCGACTATTATTTCGTTTGGTGAGCCGAGAATGCCGATTATCGAGCCACATGGAGAAGGAAGTTCTTCTGGACGAAATGGTTCGAGCTCGAGTTCAACTCCGGAGTCGAGTCCGAGTCCGAATAGACAAAGGAGAGAAGAAGAAACGACACCGAAAACAACACCTAGACGAGTGAGGAGTTTGCGAGATATTTATGAATCTTGCAATTTCTCGATGGTTGAGCCGCAAAGTTTTGTTGAAGCTGAGAAACACGAAAACTGGATTAAGGCGATGGAAGATGAAATCTAGATGATCGAGAAGAATAATACATTGGAGTTGGAAGAACGATCGAAAGACAGAGATGTTATCGATAGACAAGTTTATACGAAGCCGCGACATGATCGGCGCATACAAGAAAATGAATTAAGGGGGAGTGTTGAATTATTAATTCATTTTCTTAATCATTAAGAAAAATTGAGTCTTCTAGAATAGAGAAATGAAGAGGTTTCTAGATATTAAATGGATAGATTTAACATACTTAATTAATAAGACAACTTAATGGATAAGTAAATTCATGAAACATCATGAATGAATACCAACTTTATATAGTCTTAGAAGGGCTCACTAGACATCTCTAGAATAGTAAACCGCCATATACATGGCTATAAATAAGAAGTTAGGGATGAGCCATAAATTATTCAAGAGATAGAAATAACAATAGAAAGAAAGAAAAAAGAGAAAGAGAAAGAGAGAGCTAGGAAATTTTAGAGAGAGAAAGAGTGATAGTTTTGTAATCCAAATATTTTGTGTAATAAAATTAGTGTTTTGCGTATTAAATCGCTGCGCAAATTTCAACACTATTCATATTGCAATTAAAGATAAGGGAATAGAGAGAAACTTAGCTTAAATGGAGAGCAACTTACAGCTTGGAATCACTGCACTGGAGAGTTTGGATCACCGGAACTGGAGAGCTTGGATCACTGGAGAGCCTGGTGGAGCTGCCTCAGATCCTGCTGAACTCCTCAGCACTAGACTCAGTCCTGCCTCTTCCTCAAGAACCCTCCATTTTATTGTTGTTAATCAATGTTTTTATCCTTGTATTTGTTATTGTGGCCTTTCTATCTCTCGATTTGTATTTGGTCTTGAATTTGGTTTAGAGGATTAAGATTTTTAGGTTTTACTTGCCGAATTTAGAGAAGGCAAAATAATTCCTTAAACCCTCTATTTTCTTTCCTCTTGTGAACCGCCTGAGAGTAACCTGAGATTCACCAATGAACCTCAAAAAGTTTCACTTCTTGAATCGCTTTCTTGAATTCTTGAATCGCTCTTTCTTTCACACATAATTCAAAAGTCCGATATCCAAAAAATTAGACATACCCTTTTGCAATTTTCTTCACAAAATGAAAACCCGTTATCGAGGCTGACTGATGCATACATAGTTCTTCTCTGTTTGTTACGCAGGAGTTTTGAACTGAAAAATTCAATGTATCACATGCATGCTTCCAAATCAATTTAATCATGGTTATACTTGAAATTGCCATCATATCAATTCAATGTCTGGTTCTTTAAGATCGATAAACTGTGTACAAATTAACAAGCCTATATCAAAGTTAACAAAAAACTATATTAACAATAATCTTTTGATTCAAATTAAGTGAATTGACTTAAGAAAAATGCAACACGTCTATGTTGGAAATTTCATCGAGCAGTTCAAGCTCAATGCATCTTTCTACCACCATCCACCCCCATTCATCACCCTTCTAATCTCAGCTCACAATAGCCCTAATGAAACTTGTATCTCTTTTGACTGCAATCTCAATTCATACATCTCCCTAATAAAAAACTTCCATCTATTTTTTGATTGCATGTGCTACAATCATATACTTTGCATTTCTAAAAAATGTTCATAAACCCACTTATCCTATTTAAGCCCAACTCCAGATAATAGAGAATGAATTGGGACCTGTTTAAAAGATCTAATTCTCAGAGAAGGAAAGAGAGCGTGACTCCAAGAGGGAGACCTACGAAAGAGGAGATGTGGGGTATAATGGCGATTAAAGCACTGGTACGATATTGAGGGAGAAAAACAAAAGAAACGACGGAACTGGATGAGGAAACGGCGACTCACATATTGACGGAGCGTGTTTCTTTTCATCATCTGCACGAATATTAAAGTAAATCAAAGGATTGAGAACTTACAAGCCAAATGTGATGTTTGTTTGTACAAGCTATATAGGTGTCTTATATATATATATATATATATATATATATATATATATATATATATATATATATATACGGTTTTTTGTACTTATATACCGATTTCAATTCTTGTTTTTCCGTATTACGACCAATAGAAGTTTGGGATCGAGTGCTGACATAAAAGCATAACATCATTATTTTTTAATATTTTCTATGTATTGTGCATATGACGGACCGCGTCCAAACGTCATTTCTGACAAATCACGCTCTCACACACGCTCTCTTGACGCGCGCTCTCTCACAAGCTTTGTCCCGCACGTTTTTAACATATTTTCTGCAAGTACAAACATATTATCATATACAAAATATTGTATTAGTTTCTTAAAATGAATTTGTGTGCTGGATTTCATTTGACATTTCCATATATATTGTTGCCCTGCAATTGCGGATATTGCGGAATGACAATTAAAATCGCTACATGGCAATGATATATTGCCAAAAAAATCATTTTGGGGAAATTGCGGATATTGCGGCCAGATAGCGGCTGGATTGCGGTAATATTGCGGCCATATCGGTTCATAAATTGTGGAATGGATAGTGTAGTATCGGATTTCGGGTTTAAATCACATTCACTAACAAAAAGTATTTATTCACTTATTTATTCCAACCAGATCCATTAACTAAACTATACCCAAACCGAAACTTAATCTTCTCTTCTTCCATAGTGTTTTCCAAAAAAAATAACCACACTCACCCTCGCGGCAAGGGAAAAGAAGGTAAAAACTCTCCTACTGCTGCCTACTTGGCCTTGGTGCCGCCAATCCGCAACTAAAACCGGTGAACTCTTGGCACCAAGAGGAAGGGAAGAACTCCTCCAAACTTGTGCAAGCTTCAATTTCTTTAATTTTTTTTTTCCCTATTTCTCGTAATTACGGGTTAGTTAGGTTTTGTTTTTTTTTGGAAAAATTATTTAACGATTGAATGTTTTGTTGTGTGTATAACTTCTAAAATGCGTCAATTTCAACAATAAATGTATGAATTTCATAATTTTCATGTTATTTCGTTGATGTTTCAATTTCAAATTTGGAGTTATATTGATTTGATATTCGTTTGATAATACATCTGTGCTAACCTTGTTGATTTCTTTTTTGTGTTTACCTTTTGTTGTAATGCTACATTTATATGATGATAATTTCTTTGCCTTATATTTATATGTTAATAATGTTTATACCTTATATTTATATGCTAATAATGTGTATACCTTATATTTATATGCATTTCATTATCAATAGGTATAAGGGTAACCATGAAATATAGAAAGTAAATAGAATAAACAATTGGCGATGTCCGAATATTTTGGTTTGCCTGTAAAAAAAGGTGGCAACTCTATCTAATTTTTAACAAATTAAATGGTGGACTGCACAATGAGAAATTTAGCCACGTTTTTTCTGGACCGTGACGAGAAATTGAATTTTCTCACCTCGACATGTGGCACCTCCTGGATGAAACGGGCGTACGGCAGTGCATTAGAGACGGAGTGCAATAATCCCTATTTATTATTTCTTTATATAATTTCAATTGAAGTTTTGATATAATGATTCTTAAATATGATTATTCCTAATATAATTAATTTTATTGTAATTATTAAATTTTACTGTGACCTAACATAATTTTTCATATTTCGTTATCTTATACTCGGTCATTTCAATTTTGTTTCTTATAAGTAAAATGTTTTTGATATTTTCTGAACATAAACAAAATGTATACTAAGGTATAATATAGATAATATTCTATTTAAAAAATTCCATTTGATTTTTTATTGAGATAACATTTATATGTATGAGTCTGCAGTATCATCAGTTAGTTGGCAGCACCTTGCTAGCAATATCATCATTTAATTTAAAAAAAAAATTAGTACAATGAAACTAATAATATAATTTGTTGTGTAATTCAAAATTAATGTACTAAAATAATTAACGGATTGAAATTAATAATTAACAAACATTATAATGAACACTTCAATTAACATCTCACTTACGAGCTTAATTAAAAAATTAACAAATTAATCAACCAACAATATTACATTTTATCATCAATTAGCATGTTCATTAACAAATAATAAACAAAAATTTAACCATACTAGAGAAATATTTTTGTTTAAAGAACTTTAGGACCATCCAATGTTCAGTTTCAGTCAAGAGGTTATTTAAGTGTTAAAGGGTTATTCAAGGTTGTTCCATAAAATTCTAAAACAGACCAGCGTAATGTGCTTTAAAAGGACACCCGAATTGGTAAATTTTCAATAATCCAAGCAAACTTTGCATTAGCGTTTCTTAATCATCGTAGGTATTCCTACCTTTCAATCCATTTTGACTCCCAATTTCTTGAATTCGTCCTAAGTTATTTCCGAATTTAAGTATGATTCTAGCCGGAATTTGAGTTTGATTCTAACCTGGTGAAATAAAAAGCTGATAATCATATTCTTGGAAGTAATTCTGATAAGATAATTTCTGTTGACGATATTAAACGTACTCAGGGTAAGCTCACCGAGACTACTTATAAAGCCATGTAAGATCCTTTATTTCTTTTTTTTACATATATGATTATTTCAACTTATAGTTTTTAGTACATTTTATTTGTGGTCTCTTCATTTACAACACAGGAGATATGTTATATTTATAGTTTATTGTGTATTTTCAATTTGTTCATTTATTTTCATCCATGCTAATTTATCTACTACATAACATAAATTAAAAATAAATAAATAAAACATTATTTTTAAAAAAAATCTTCTGATTCGATAATCATTTAAAAGAAAATTATAGTAACTGAACTTTTACATGTTTCCTTAATGACTAATTTGCTTCTAATCTACAAGATGTGACGTGAGTTATGTGAAACTGCAATTACCCTAACAGAGTGTTAAACAAACGAACGAAGAATGGTTGTCCGTTAAGAGTGTTAGCAGATAAGAGCTGTAATTAGTGGTCTTGGAACTCGGAAGCACTGTTCAAGTTTCTTCTGATTTACAAACCCACCATTTCCAACTTTCAAAGTCGTCTTTCTTCTTTTTTTTTGTTCGCTGAATCCCTATTCTCGCACACCAAAATTAAGATCTTACTTTTGTGCTAGCGGCTAGCCTATCATGAGGGGAAACAATAGCAGCACATGCTCATCAACCATCATCGACGTGGAAATGTTAGAGAATTACTTGAAAACACAATATTGCTGGTCGTTTCGTGAAACAATGGATAATAGGAAAAAAGACGTAACTTCAATATGCAAAGTCAAGAATCGTACTGGTGAGAATGTTTTTGATCCTGTTGTTGTGTCGATCGGGCCATATCACCATGATAAAAAGACCCTAAAAGCCATGGCACAAGTAAAATGGAATTTGATGGACTATATATTGAAAATTAACACAAAAAGAACACTTCGAGATTATGTAAAAGCGTTAAAAGAAGTTGAGCACATCGCCCGGAGCTATTACGGCGAAGAAATTACAATGGGAAGCAACGAGTTCGTAAATATGCTTTTGCTGGATGGATTTTTTATTCTCGTTTTCGTTTGTGCAATTGAGTTAAATCAGAATTCTGGTGGATTTTCTATGGATGAAGGCAACTCCGACAATGAAATAATAAAGCCACTACAATTCAACTTTGCTAGATTCGACCTTCTTCTCTTCGAAAATCAAATTCCTTTTTTTGTCCTGGAAATCATATATGGACTTTTTAGCGGTGAAGGAAACGCTGCTCCTGCTCCTTCCCTCTCGGAAAAAGTTTCCTACTACATAGAAGAAATATTAACTCATTATCCTAAATCCATCAAAGAACACAAAAGACCAAGCAACTTTCATCACCTATTGCACCTATGTCATATATACTTAAAACCTAGTCCAAATGTCGACTTCCACGTTGTGCATTTCGACCCATTAAAGGGCCAAAGCCAAACAGTGAATTCCTGGTGCAGAGCATCGGAATATCATATCGCAGGGATTGAAATTAAAAGAAGAGAATTCAATGAGAACAACCCTCATTCGCTCTTGGATGTGAAACTTGTTGACAATATCTTGGAAATTCCATGTTTTACTATATATGAAAACACGCTGTCTTTTTTTAAGAATCTGATTGCAGAGGAAAAAGCAAACCCTAACTTTGGAAATGATATTACTGCGTATATCATTTTCATGTCCCAGCTTGTTATGGACGTAAAAGATGTGTCACTATTAGTTAGTAAAGATATCATTCACCATGATTTAGAAGACGAAAAGAAGGTCCTCGATATCTTTATGAGACTTAGAGAAGACATTAACTTTGATTTTATGGGAAAATTTTATTTGAGGACAATTTGTCATAATTTAGAAGCGTTTTATCGAAATCCGAATCGGTGGAGAGTGTGGTTTCTGCAAAGCGCTTCGGCTATTGTTCCTAGGTTGGCATAGTGAATTAAAGATTAAAGTTAGGGTAATTTGACTCGGAGATTAATGAAATACGCCACCTCGACCCCATTAATTAAGTAAAATTAATTTTATAGTGTGACAACAATATCCAACGGATTAATACTTTGCAGCGAAAATATGTTACGCCAGCATGTTGTGTCTAATTACTTTTTGAATAGTGTTTTGGATAGTGTGGTAAGATTAAATATTGGTAATTTTGTTGGCCTTTGTGTATTGATTCGAAAACATATTAATTGTGTTATTGGTATCGTAATTAACTGTTCAATGTATTATTAATTGGAGAATTATATATTGTGTTAGTTATTAGGGAAATTTTTGTATATGGACGAAATAAGTTTGATAATTTGCAAAATGGACAACAAAGTTTGGTAATTTGCGTTATAACACTCTCGACAATTGAAATGTCGAGAGTTTTGAATCTGGTCGACAATTGAAATGTCGAGAGGGTTAATGGCTGTTAAGTGAATGATTAAAGGTCTCGACAATTGAAATGTCGAGCATTAAAAAGTTTTGCAAAATTCTCAACAATTGAAATGTCGAGACACTGTTCATTCTCAACAATTGAAATGTCGAGACACTGTTCATTCTCAACTTCAGAAAAAATGGGTTTAAAGTTTGGTAATTTACGTCCGTGAAAGAAGTATTCCTCAATGAACAGTGTGGCTCAAGCGATCATTAAATCGGTGCTGTTTCAGGGAAATACCAATAATGCCTTCGAATAAAACCACAAATCCTCAAAATACCAATAATGCCTTCGAATAAAACCACAAATAATGCCTTCGAATAAAACCACAAATCCTCAAAATCCTCAAAATCGCAGCAGTTTCAGGGAAAACAACAAAGCACAACCTTTGCAAGGGTTGGCTTTCGTCGCTAGGGTTTCGAAAACGACCAAAAAGAACTGCCAGAGTGAGAGGGTCTGCAAGGGAGCAATTTATAGAGGAGACGTTGGTGAAATAATGCGCCAAAATTTCACCAAATTTTGGAAAATTAGAGGCGCCAGTTTGTTTCCGCCAAAATTTCACCAAAATGAGATCGATGGCGGCATTTTGTTTCTGCCGTAGAAGGGGCGAGGGTTGGAGGCACGACAGCTTGGGTTGGGTTTGGCATGAGACGTGGGGTTAGTGGAGGCTAGAGGGAGATTGATGATGGGCTTGGGCGCTTGGGTTTGAGTGGTTGGGGGGAGACAATGAATTAATTAAGGGTATGGATCGTATGGTGGGCTTGAGGGTTTGAGTCCAATGATATTCCTCATGTCTTTGACATTGACTATAATGAAAACATTTTACATGAACAACAACATTAACAAATGCTATTATTCCTCATCGATTACAGCATTCGAGCGTCAATGCTGTCATTGAATTGATTTAACAGCCAAAAAAATGAATTGCTGCAAATTCTAAAGAATAAAAGCACTAATCGCTAAATGCTGTAAAAAATTTTTGTTCAAAAGCATTTTTTGCAAATGCTAGAAAGGAAATGCATTGGTATGTATACATTGTTGTAGCGACTTACTCAATCGACCGACTCGAAAGTACCTACGTATTCGAGAATGCCTTGTGCCTTTTAGACATTCTATTGAATTTTCAAAATCAAAGATTTACAAGATTTGTCTAGATCGATTTACGCGTTTCTATCAATCTACGGCGGGGACTTTACATTTTAGTACTAGCCTATTACAATCTACGAATCGAACTCTACGTAATCGGTCATGCGAGTTGAGAATCGTTTATAGGAATGATTTGAAAGATCGAATCTCGATCAAGGATTTGATATGGATTGATTAAGCTCAAGATCCAAGGCTTTTGTTTTTCTCTTTTATATTGTGTAAATATTGTGAGTAAAAGTTAGAGATAGAAACAGATAGAAGGGGTCTATTTAAGGAACACATGATCCCTTCAAATGTACAATTTTACGTACATTATGTTCGGAATAATTCTTCCGTTCAGACGGAACGTAAGTCAAACTAGCCGAAGGAAGCATGTCTTTTGCTTGAGTTTGCAACTCATTCTTCTGTTCGAACCTTGAACTTTTCGTTCAAACAAATTATGGGGTTCCGTTCGAACATATTGATTGATTTGTTCGAACGGAACGCTTGTTGATTTTCTATTGAAAACTCAAGCTGAGAGACAGATTGACTTTCGTTCCAACTAAGGTAGCAAATTGATTAGTTGTATCGGTATTGTTTTGAAATAATCAAATCGAAAACTTGAATCAATGAAAACAAAATTACTTTGACAACTAAAAAAATTCCAATTGAATTATGATCCATTACTTTTTTTTTTTGTAACATTATGGTTTGACAGTAAGATTTCATCCTAATTTTTATTTAAAGACACGCTTTACATGAAAGAAATTTTATTTTTTAGAATTCAAATGTCATTTCTGATGTTTTAGTTTCTACAACTGTTTACAAATTTATAATTATTGTGTTATCTGTTCAATAATAAAATGCTACATCTTCTTAGTATAAATACTAAGTATAATAAATTGTTAATTCATATGTAATAAAACAAACATTGTTCTATATTTCTTAAATCTAACGTGACAAATTTATTGTATATGTGTGTGTATATATATACACACACACTTCTTAAATACAAATCAAATTGGCCGTGTATAGTCCAATACACAAATATATGAATTATATGACCACAAAAAAAATCTAATGTAGCACTTTATCTTTACCAACCGTTTCATTCTTCTTCTGAAGAACTCCTATGCGATTGTTGTCAATGTCCATGTCTTTCTTCTTCCAAAATTGAGAATTTTGATTTTTTAACTAGCAAAACTTAAATATAAACGGTTGCCCTCCCCTTAACTAGTTTCCTTAGCCGCGGGGCAGTATTTGCATGGACCACTTTCAAGACAAAAAAATAATAAAAATCGGACACTCGACCGGCGATATACTCGGTTGAAACTTGGCTCGAAACCGGTCGAGTCCGAGTTTACTCGGCCGAATTTTTTTGATCGGCCGATATTTAGAACCACGAAAACTACATCAATTAAAGAAACTTATTAGGGTTTAGGGTTTTCGAGAGAGAAATTTCAAACAACCCAACGTAGACCTAGAGCGGTTTTCTCATCTCTAAAAAAAAATTGAAAAATTAATTGAGTACCTCATATTTCTATTTGATTCATACTCATTGGAGTTATTTCTACTACACTGTTTTGTTTATATATAAACGAATATCAGTTATTATTTATGTTTTTTAATCTAATATTGTCATATTTGATTAAGTACTGGTTATTTAACATATTTAGGAATATGTGAATAAATCATAAATTGTATCACTAGTATGTACATCATCGTAATATGTAATTGTGATAATAAAACTATAAAATGAACATAATACGATTCTAAATGTCACTTGTCATATATATGATGTATATTGAAATATACATGTCCAAGAAAATAGAATATATATGCACACCAGTATATTCGCATATGAGGTGATAATGTTTTACTGATCATGAATATATAGATGTCAAATATTGAATATATATATATATATATGGGCTAGGTTCAATGGTCAACACTCTTATTTGGCCAACTCGGCCAACAACGTTTGTTTCTCAAATTATATAAATGAAAATTAAATTTTAACCGTATAGATGTAATCTATGTCATTTAGATATGTTATAGAACAAATTTTGTTTCGTTTACATTTTTCTATCTAACAAAATCGATAAGCTATTTTCACAACCGTCTATTTCGGTATTTTTTTGGATTTCGATGAAAGAAAAGTTTAACATTGTAAAAATTAATCTAAAGTCTATCTATATAATTTAAATTAAATCCAATGAAAAAAATTTGAATTTTAAAATTGATTTCATGATGAATCATGTCGTAAATATTGTCATCCGTCAATATCTTTACGTATCGTGATGGAGATGATAAAAATATTTATTTTTCATGAAATTAAATCTATAACATTTTCAAGTGATGTATATCACATCTATGCGGTTGGATTTTTATTTTCATGTATATATTATGAGAAATAAACGTTTTTGGCCGAGTTGGCCAACCAAGGGTGTTGGCCATTGAACCTAGCCCTATATATATATATATATATATAGGAGGGAGGCCAAACTACTTAATTGAGTACCAACATTTTGGTACTTAATGCTTTTTAACCATTAGATTTGTCTTGAGATTTGTGTATTTTTCATGATGATCATGAAAGTTTGTGCACATCATTAAATACATTAATCTCAAGACAAATCTAATGGTGAAAAAATATTAAGTACAAAAATGTTGGTACTTAATTAAGTAGTTTAGCCTCCCTCGTATTATAGACTACATATTGCATAATCAACTTTTGAGAATATATATGGTTATTGTCATTATATATTCTCAGAACAAATAGACCATATATGTACACCAGTATATTCGAATATGAGATGATCAAGTTTTACTGATCATGGACATGAAGATGTCAAATATGAAATATAAATATGTATTCGAGAATACATATTAGATTGACCAACTTATTACAATATACATAGTTTTGTCATTATATATATTTCCATAAGAAATAGAGTTTTGGTTCTTGAACTTGACGTTTTGTATAGATTTCTTCTATGTGAATTGTAACACTTAGACATGACTCTTCGTTATCATTAACCAGACAATTATAAGATATTGGGTAGCACATGAAGAATGATGAAGGATGTGAATAACTAAGATATGATTTGTTCCTTTGACATGATGAAAGGGATATCTCTCAAGACCCCCCTTGATGAATTATGATTGAAGAAAATGTGTGACCACGCTCAGTAGGATTAACATGTGTTGTTAATAACAAATATAATATTCAATTTAATTCTAGATCGGGAAAGAGTTGAGTTGATTTACAAATGATTAAATTTTTCATGCATTTGATCACCATATATCGAGAGAACAAAAAAATTAGCTACTTTTCTATTTGATAAATAAGTTATGATCACGAATAATTTATTTAATTCGGGTAATAATAATGTCTTCCTAGAGGCCGTTATCATTTGATAAATAAGTTATGATCGAGGGATCCGGACCCGCATGGGTGAGGAGGGGGGGGGGGGGGGGGGGGGTGTGTGTGTGTGTGTGTGTGTGTGTGTGTGTGTGTGTGTGTGTGTGTGTGTGTGTCCTCTATTCCCATTGACTTGATTGTTTCGACACTTGATCTTTCTCCAAATATTGTGTTTAGCCCTTATTTGATCAAGCATTTGGAGTTGAGGATTTATTCTTGCATCTTATCTTATCACATCCATATGTTATCTCTTGATACTGGGGTTTATTCTTGTAGCTTATCTTATCACATCCATATGCGATCTCTTGATACTGGATCGGTTGGGCTCTTTCAGTTGCTGATATGTAAGTTTCACCTTGTTTTTTTTTTGTTCAGTCACTTCCTACTCAGAGGCTTTATGGGTTTAACACTATTTAACTTTGTTTGTTTTTGCATCATTAATTGAAATGTTAATTGAATTGCAACGTTAATATGAATTGATTTTTGAAATAATTTACTTATACTATTGATTTTTGTCATTTTTTTTATGTTTAGGCAAAGGCAATTTAGGGATGTCAATTGCAAATGGAGTTTTAGGCAATGAGATTTAGAGATGTTAAATAATTGTTTGATTTTCAATGCACAACAAGATTAATGTCTGATTGTTAATTTTAAATTATTATTTAAGGTAATAAAAATGGTGTATTAATTATAGAAATTTTTGTCTTATTTATAGTTAATCAAACAAATTCAGCTGTTTTTGTGTTAATTGAAATGATAATTTTTTTCAAAATAATTGTTATAAATTGAGCTAATCCATTTTGCAAATAAATTATCTTTTTTCTAATTAAGATCATTTGCAACAAAATGTAGCTAATTACATTATACTCATGATTATTTGATGGAAAAGATTATTCAACATAATTTTATTAGCAAATAATTTCTGGACATATGGATTGACACTTTGGCCTGCTAAATTAGATTTGTTGTACCATGTGAATTGACATACAAGGGATGCCAACGGTTGGGATAGTGGTCATACATTATCCATATTCGTATTGTTTTCGTATATGGATCCTGAAAAGAAATTATCCGGATCTGAATATGATTAGGATATTAAACGGTTACATATTGGTTCGGATATTGACAGATACATATGCAGATACTGTTCGAATATTAAAACGAATACTATGATGTAATAATATAATATTATTTTTAAAATTCAAGTCTTTGTTATCTTGTTATTTTAAAATAATAATATAAAAATATATACATATATATATTAAATTATAAATTAATATAGAAATAAAAGGAAGAAAGAAAGAAATTTGGAGAACTGAAAACTAATAGTCTGTAGGTGTCGTCGGAAAATGAAATAAAATTATTTTCAATTAGGTATTACTATGAAACGAAAAGTATTGTCATGCGAAATTAAGTTATTAACTATTAAATATTACTATGAATTAAAATAGAGTTATTGTCTGTTAAATATTACTATGAATGAGATCATAATTTCAAGTAAAATGGGTACCCATTTACAAACTTTATTTCAGATCTGGATAATATTCAGATTCATAGTTGGATCCATAAAAAATTTAATTCGTAGATCCGGATTCGTATCCGTAAAAATGAATATGGTTCTGATCCGGATTCGGACATTTTTTCGGATACGGTTCGAAAAATACCCGCCCCATTAACAGCCCTACATGTGACAATTATAGAATGATATCATCCGAGATGGCAACAAGGGGCAAGGAGTGAGTTTTGGGGAGTAATTTTACACAACATGCTCTCGCAACATACTCTAGCAGTAGGATATTGATCATACGCTGGATATTGTATTCACACTATAAAATTAATTACTTAATTTAATTCACACCTTACAACTCATCATCCTGATGTCAATCATGTTGCGAGAGCATGTTGTGTAGAATTACTCAGTTTTGAGACATTACGTATTTTTGCAAGGGAGAATTAACACTATTTTTATAATTAAACCACTGGATATCTTGATGTCTCTGAGAGAATAGCACTATTAATCTCCAGCAGTGATAGGAACCATACCTTTCTTTCCCGAATTTATTCCCGAATCTGATGTGGCACCTATTAGTGTGCCACATCAGATAAACCGATCTCATTCAAAACAACATGCCACATGAAAACTGAAATGTCGAGTGGAAATGTCAAGAGAGAAAATAAAGAGAGATAAGAGGGAGAAGGGAGAGACACACTCGTTGCCTAAAAGTCGGATCGCCATGGATCGAGAGCGAGAGACGAATCGAGAGCGAGAGAGGGACTTTTCGTCAGCCAGATCGTGTCTCTCTTCACTGCTCAGATCAGCTCTCTTCAGTCCTCACCAAGAAGCCAGATCCCTAAGGAAGTCACCGCCGTCAATCAGTCTCTAGTTTTCGCCAGGTTTCTGTCGTGAATCAATCTCCTGTACAGGTACTTCCAATTTCCAGCCTTTTTTCAATTTTCATCATTTATTTTTCAATTTTCATCGTTTTTTTTTCAATTTTCAGTTTTCACCTTGTTAGGTTAGTTAATTTAATAAGTTTTGTTTGCCAATTTTGACAGTTTGTTTGTCAAATTAGGGGGTTTTGACAGGTTTTAATTAGGGTAAAGTGAACAAACTGTAAAAAAAACGAGAATTGTGAGGCAGATCGAAGATTGGAAACGAGGCTACACTAATACCCTGAGTGCTTTTGTGCTTCAAGATCCTCAAACTCTGAAATAGTTATATCACTTAAAAAGAATCAAATGTTTGTATTAAACTTTTAATACACAGACTGAACATCAAGTGGGGATCAAATTGGCAAATTTCGAGTTTTAATTATGCAAATTAAAGATCCATTGCGTTAAATAATACAAAATCGATGGTAAATCGGGAGCTTGACGTGGTGGAGTTGGTGATGATGCAGTAGCCTAGAAAATAGAAACCATCTTTCTTAATTGTACTTACCAATCCAGTATGGTTTTGGGGGAACGGCGGTAGTAATATTTGTTTTGAATAAAAAAAAATTGATTGAAAGCGCAATTAGTGATTTTAATTGATTTATTAGGGTTTTGCAATAGTTTTACTATTTGGATTTGTTACCATTTTGCAATGAGTTTATTATTTATGTGATATTGTAATGATTTATTTGGATCGTAATGATATATTAGAATTTCGTAATGATTAATGATTTATGGTACATTTCTAAGTTTACATAATTGCTTACAAGAACATGAATATACCCTATCACCAATCTAAGAACAAAAAAAAATTAAGTCCCTCGGACATGACCGAACACCATCTTTTATCCCATGTGCACCTTTCATGTGATGTAGATGACAACTTCCATACACCAAACCAATTTCCTACAGTAATTCAATTATGTCATTCTCTTGCTTATATTTTTCTCGAACCTTACCTCGTGTAAGCCCCTGTATTAGGAGATGCAATTTAAGGGGGACTTGAACTTCTGATTTCCAAACATCCTTTAATAATTTTATGGAATAATGCGTATAAGCCCCTGCATTAGGAGTTGCAATGCACATCAAAAGAATACAGCATATCATCATGTACAATAATTAAACAAGTTTATGAGAGCTAAAATGTAATTAGACGGCAAACAGGGACCAACTTGTCAAATTACAATTCAACACATTGTTTGACCATATGGCTGTTTGGCTCCTCGCACAAGTAGTCAGAAATCTTCAACAAACAAATACCTGTGTAATTAAGCATTAAATTGGAAAAATCACAAAAATAGAAAGAAATATAAACATAAATGATGAAAAAGATAAGAATCGCGATGTGGACTTCTCACAATGAAGCTTATGAGAACCATGGATGATACATTCGTGGATATGTCGTTCTGCAATATGACGGGCAAACCGGTCATTAGAGGGACAAATTTGATATTAGTACTTTGAAGGACCAAATATGACATTTTGTGTTTTTGGGGGACCTGAAATTGCCCCAAAAGAAGAATAATAATAAAAAAAAACTCAGTTTCAACATGATCCCCAATTTTGTGAACTCAGTTATGGAATAAAATAAGCATATGGGATACAAACAATAATATTTTCTAAATTTAAACAATTTTACAACGAAATTGACTAAATTTCACTTTGTATTTCCCAAATCGAGATCGAGAGGGAGAGAGAGAGAGAGAGAGAAAACCTGTCTCGAGCATGCTAGATGAGAGAACGGGCCTTCTCATGCATCTTTTTTGGTCGCTTTATTTGCCTTCTCACAAACCCTAGTCGAAGAGAGTGGAGAGAGAGGAGGGGAAGGAAGAGAGCCAGCGAGATTAATTCTCCAAAAAGAGAACCAAAGATGTGCTGATAGGTCTTAGGTTTGTGATGATGTGGCAAAACCACTGCCATGTCATCAATTCGGGGAAAAAAGTGGGGAAAAAAGTGGGGATAGTATCATTACTCATTAATCTCACATTACCCGTGCTTAATCTGAATCGTTGTGTTTAATTTGCCTTTTTATTATGAAAATTCTAAGCTTCGTTACCATTTCGAATGTGGAATTTTGCTCATTATTTTCATCGTTTGTTGTTCCTTGATTGTTTACTGCACAAATCTTGAATGTGTAGCTCGTAATCAAATTTGTGCAGTTCAATATGTCCAAAAATGTAGGATTCGGTAAGAATGCAGTGGTTTTGCCACAATAAAAACTAGGGTAGAGTGGTTCTGAGCTTCATTCATTGCCATTTCATAAAGAAATTGGAGTGTAGTCTAGACGAAACAATATTAACTATACAAATAAATCACTCATTTATAATTTTATAAATATAAAATATTCAACATACTTTTTCAATTTGAATGAATTTATATATATGGGACCATATATTCAATTTTTTTCTAGTTTTAGTACGTTTCGGTGTTGTATATCTAAAAAACATTTATTTTTATTGAATTGAGAATTCAAAAAAAGAAAAGAATTGAGAAGACTGTTTTTGTTCCATTTCCTTTTATTATTACTGTGAACGGAAATTAAATTAATAGCATGTGTTATGTGCTATGCATTTAACTAACTAGATTATCATTTGAAAGCCGGATTCGATTATTATGACAATCATGTTTCCTTCATGAAAACATGGTCTTATTTCTAGTTAACAATAAGAGCCCAATCGAATCTTAATCTTTGGTTGCATAGCTTTGTGAATTTGGTGGAAGCCTTGGTCTAACGGGGATCGGCCGAAACTTAACATTATATAACTTCTCTTCCTTTCCAATTTGGGTGACCCAGTTTTGTTTCTTTGATTGTACAATACCTTAATCAACCAAAGGAAAAAAAATTATATGAGAACTGTTTAATTGCACAGTACCTGAATCAACCGAAAATTATATATATATATCCTCAATTAAGTATCATGCGTTGGATACTTATGATATTTTGATTATTATATTTGTTTTGAGATTTGTGTTTTTAAATGACAGTTATACAAATTTTTGATCATCATTAATGATATTCATAAAAATATCTGTCTATCATTAAATGTACAAATCTCAAAATAAATTTAATGATTAAAAAATCATAAATAAACTCACGATACTTAATTAAATATCTTAAGTTAACCCCACACACACACACACACACACACACACACACACACACACACACACACACACACACACACACACACACACACACACACACACACACACACACACACACACACACACACACACACACACACACACACACACACACACACACATATATATATATATATATATATATATATATATATATATATATATATATATATATATATATATATATATATATATAAAAGGGCTGTAACAGACATATAAAGAGTATAACATCCATGTACAAAAAACCTAATAAATATATACAAATGAATTATGCATATATACTAATGTTAAAGATCCAAAGAATTCAAAGAAACATATATTCTATGTGGATATTTCAAAAAATTTAAATTATAACATGGTAGTTATATTTATATTTATATATTATTATGTTATAATTTTTGCATTTTTGCTCTCTGCTCATGAAGCCACATCACCCTTTAATCTGGACCGTAGGATCAAACAATCCAACGGTCCATATTAAATTTATCTATAATTATATAATAATATTCATGTAGACATGATCTCTATATATCAAGCTAGCTAAGCAAATCTACATATGCTAAATTTGTATGAATCATGATCATACAAATTGGTGCAGATGAACTATAATAATATTCCCAAATTTTTTTGGATATTTAAAAAAAAAACCCACACTTTTTCATACTAAAAATAAAACCCTCATACCAAAATTTTGTTTTCAAATACTCCCACATTGCGATTAAATCTAACTTTGGAAGGTGTTAAATATTTTTTTGACCAAAATGCCCTTTTATTTTCATATTTGAAAATTTAAAAAGTATTTTTCGTTATTTTTTATTAATTTTTAAAAACATTATAAATAGTTTTTTAACATATAAATATTTGAATTTTTTGTCTCCTATCATGAAGTCACATCACCTCTTTAATCTTGATCGTTGGATCAAGCAATCCAACGCTCTAGATTGACTTGATCTATAATATTATTCATATAAACATGGTCTAGATACACCAAACTAACTAAACAAATCTGCATATGATATGTTCTTACGGACCACGGTCATACAAATTGGGCCAGCTGAACTATTATAATATTCCCTTGCCTTTTTTTGGATATTTAAAAAAGCCCTCACTTTTTGGATACTCCAAAAAAAAACTTTTAACCAAATTTTTGTTTTCAAATGCCCCTATAGATTTTAAATCTAATTTTGGATATTGTAATATATTTTTCTGGACCAAAATTTCCTTCTATTTCATATTTGATAATTAAAAAAGTATTTTCGTTATTTTTTATTAATTTTAAAAAAATTCATAAATATTTTTGTAACATATAATTTCAAAAAATAATTATTATATGTTATATTTATATAATTTTAATATCCATTCATTATTTTTACATGAAAAACTAGAATCAAATAATAATAAAACAAATAACAATATTATATATATTATTTATATAACATTAATATTCATTAATTATTAAAAAGTTTCATAAATTACAGGAGTGTTATTACTACGAAAAAACGACACTCGTTTTTTTGGATACTCCAAAAAGACTCCTCTAACCAAAATTTTGTTTTCAAATGACTTCATAGGGGTTAAATTTAACTTTGGGTGGTGTTTAAAAAATTTGGACCAAAATGTCCTTCTATTTTCATATTTGATAATTAAAAAACTATTTTCCATTTTTTTATTAATTGTATAAAATATGATAATTTTTTTAACAAATAATAATTTGAAACAATAATTAATGTATGTTATATTCATATAATTTTAATATCCATTTATTATTCAAAGTTTCACAAATTACAAGAGTATTATTAGTAAGAGAAAACGACATTATTCAACAAAATCAAAGTACGATTGCAAATGTGAGACCTATTATCTTTGTTTCTTATTTTGTTAAGATTTTGATCCATCTTTTCTTTGATGACAAAAATTGAAACATTAAAAATAATTTTAAATTTTTCACCGTTAAGGGATGTTCTAACTACCATTATGAGATTTTGGGATAGCAACGGTCTTGGGGTTCGGATATGGTCTAACTACCATTAAAGGATGCTCTCACCATGCACTAATGACGTGTGGATGATAATTTAGATTATAATCTATTAACATGACATACACACGATCACAATAATGATCTTGAAATAAATATCTCATACAATATAATCTAAAGATTATTAATGCATTAGTCGGAACATTCTCTAACGATTATTCGATTATATCCGAACCCCCGGCCGTCATATGAATATCTTCTCTTCTTTCTCTGAAATTAGTGCAGTGACATGCTCGCGGGTAGGGACTATAGCTCTTTTTTTCCAATTAGTGATGGAGGTTACAAAAAAATAAAAAGAAATTGATACGGGTCAAGGTTTATCTAGAAACCTGAGTTTTTGTATATAATAATATACTATTGCAATACTTCGTACTGACCTTTGCGGTTAATCGGGCTGCCTTGATCTAGTGGCAAAGATGACTGCACTTGTGACGACGTAGCTAGAAGAAGAAGCAGAGTCAAACCAAGCAAACTCTGAATAAATCTCATTTTCTGATACTGAAGACTAATTCACGCTCATCTCTATATTATTATGCTTAATTTGTAATGGCCAGCATTGTTAGGTACAGGTCACTTGGCGACTTGATTTTCTTTTGAATCTCAAGATATAATATCCTTTAGCACCTGCCATCTACTGGATTTTTTCTTGCTCATTTGCCAATTACAAGTAGGGGTAGATCTCACGAGGACATGTGTAGTACTTCAAAATTATGAAAGTAAAACATTGTTGGCTTGGGGTTAAGTAAAAACACGCAAACTATGAGGATAATTGAATTTAACAATAGTAGGACAATCCATAATCCATCGTACCAGTCAACTTGAGAATTTTATTATATATGAAAGAGAGAAATTATAACTTCCGAGAATTTTACTACATAATTGTTAAAGTTGATAATGGATGATTAAGAAGATATTAAGAAGAGAGAAATATACAATAATGAAGACAAGATAAATCGTTTGATTAATAGTTCTTGTTTAAATTACATAGAAAAATTACATCTCTATTTATACTAGTCTAAATTTTAATCTAAACCATACACACAAACTACCTTAATCAATCTTAGCCATCCATTCTAAGCCCACTAACAACACTATTAACACTAACTAATTTTAGTTAACTATCTCCATTGTATTATCAATGGACACCTCCATTAATATCTTCTAACATGATGGATTATTAAAGAACATGTAAGTATTTAGGGTATTGGATATCTGTTATGATCTCTCTCTATTTTCCCTATGTATATGATGGATTATTAAAGAACATGTAAGTATCTATCTATTTTCTACCTTATTCTCTGTGTGTGTGTCAACTTATATATGCACGAGGCATAGACTATTACTCGTACTACGTTTCCACTATCCTAACATAATTAAATTATAATTACATGATGACGGTTACAAAAGAATTAATTGTAAATGAAGAAACAGTCATATGTTACAATATGTGAAATACATATAACTAGCTTTAACGCGCGCGCATTCGCGCGGGGCCTATTTTTTGTGTATTCTTTTGTGGGTGTATTATTTTTTTGGTGTTCGTGGTATTTTGGTATATTTTGCGCTGAGTAATATATTTTGTTTTTTGGTGGTGTGAAATATCAGTCGAGTAAATTAGATATAAATCAAGAAGTAATAATTGCTGATACTATTGTTTTGCGATGGTGATGACTACATGACAGACATAGGAGGTGCCAAAGACGCATGTAGTGTTTCAAATACAACCGAATAATAACACTATGTAACTAAAGTAAACGGTCATACCAACATAACTAAATAACAACATCACATATCCAAAATAATCAGTCATACCAAAAGGCAATGTTCTTACCGCGCAAATGCGTGGAACTTTTTCAGCCCACGATGATAAATTTTTTTTTTTGTAATATGTATATTCTTTTTTGTCTTAACATAATTGAACTCCCATCTGAATAATTGCATAATAAATATTAGTTGTGCAATAACATTTACAAATTATAAGTACATTTTATATAAAAAGCAAGGACATAATATAGAAATATAAAAACTTTACGATAAAACAACAAATAATATTACATAACTCGCAATGATATTATAACAAAAAATATACGAACATAATACATAAGTTAGGTATATTTTACAACAGAACCGTAAATAATATTACATAAGTTTTAACGACTGCACAAACATAAGAACTACAACAATACCAGGTTTAAATTAATTTAATTACTAAGATACAACGCAATCCAATCCAAAGCAAAACATTATTTCGTTAAAGTCGAAAATACCTAAGTATGATGTGTTTGCCTCAGTAAGTTATTATTTTTATGAATTTTAGAGCAATAACCATATGAATTATTCAAGAGCCGGCTATCTTGAACAATTCAAATGGTTATTGCGGTAAAATTTGTCTATTTTTATATCATCGGCAGAATCAAGAGAATGCAATGACGTGATGATGATGATGATGATGATGATGATGATGATGATGATGATGATGATGATGTAGCGATGATAGAATGCAATGACATGATGATGACGATGATGATGATGATGATGATGATGATGATGATGTAGTGATGATGCTGCTTCATCATTTAGGCTTTCATCTTCTGTCCGTAACGTTTTGGTTTGTGACTTTCAGGTTTAAAATTTATAGCCTCGTTGTGTTTACCTCACTAAATCATAGTTTCCATAAATTTTATAGCAATAAATAACCACATGTGTTGTTGAAGATCTGCATTTTTTTAACGATCTGAAAAATTATTGTTTTGAAATTTATTTATTCTTTTGTACATGTCTGGCAAAATAACAAAATTAATATTCGTATTCGTTTTCGTATTTGTAGTTGTGCTTGTATTTGTATTGATATCATTGATTGTATTTCTGCACACATTCATATCTTATATTATGCTTTTTAATCGTTAAGTATTTGGGTATTTATGACATCATATTCACATTTTGTTCATGATAACAACATTATTCTTATGTGCTACCATGTTCATATTTATTTAAATCTTGCAAGAAGTAATTCAAGTGATTTTTAGAAGCCAGAGAATTTGTTCATGTTAGAAATATAATTCAATTGATTAAAATTAAGGAACACATTACTGAAAGAAATACAGTTTCGGATCAACCGTAAAAGTGTACACAAGGATAAACGAACGTACGCGTTCGTAGGCATAAGAAAATAGTTTTAGTAAAACTGGCATAACATTCAGTGGAAAACTCCAATTTGAATGGTTCAAATTGTGTTAGTTATATAATGAGATTATCTAGAACTTTCATGTAGAACTATTTTTCATTTGAACGAAGTATCAGTGTCGTTTTAATGGAATACCGAAAGGGTGCGACAGTTTGACATACAGTTAGTAAAATGTCCGTAACATTCGTATCCGAACTCCAATTGGGCCAGCCCAAATTGGGTTGGAAAGATAATAAGATTATCTACAACTTTCGTCAAGGTTTAAAGTCTGTTGGAACGATTTAATATTTTCGTTTCAACAGAATACTGAAAGGGTGTCTGCAGTTTTCTGTTTGAAAAGGTGTATATTAGATATACATATCTTTTGGCCCATCATTATCCTATGTGATATAAATATGATGTTTCTCTCTCTCTCTCTCTAGTCAATCCATTAAGTCCAACCTGTTGAATTAATAAGATTAATCCAGAATATTGAGAGTCATCTTTCAGAGAGTGAAAGAGTGCGAAGAGAGAAAACCGAGAAAAAGAGTTTTTCTCGGAATAGAGAATCAATTCAATCGAGCAAGTTCGCCGGTGCGTCGTCTAGGCAGTTGCACCCGCGATCGAAGTCTTACGACTCAATGTGGATACGAGTAGAGGAGCGACACCTGTGGCTCTTCGGTTGTGATCAATCCGGAGGACTGATAATCATTGACGAAGTGGTGGGAGACGCAAGATATGGGACGTGCGGCTAGTCACCAACGAGACAGGAGAAAGAAGGAAACGCGATCAACCCTTCGAGTGCAATCAATTTTGCACCGGTAAAGATCTATCCTTCTTATGCATCGTACCCTCGAAGTCATGACGTGATCTTGGATTTTGCGAACCGGACCGGGCCTTCATATCGCTGCGCGGGCCCGGGGTAGGGTGAATTCCCTTCAGTGGTATCAAAGTGATCGCCATCGATTCGAGGGTCGAATCATAGTCGTATGTATGATATACGCACGGGTTATCAAAGTTCGTACCCGTTTGCATGATGTTACATATAGAGAAATTCAAATTTCGTTAAAATCACAAGTAGAATTCACTAGAGATCAATCAAGAGTTGATTGAGAGTATTTAGGAATGATCGTGAAAAGGTTTCATGATTGGTCGTTTTAGAAACGAGCGAAAACGGAAGAAACGGCGAAATCTGCAGAAAAACAGTTTTTCTGCCTTTCCGGGGGCAATTTTTGGCACCCCGGACGCATCTCGGGCATGGTTTTCTCGCGCCCCGTGGCCCCTGCGGTACAACGGATGGGGCAGTCCGTTACAACGGACCCCCTTCTGGATGCTGATTTTGTTTTCGCGATAACTTTGGCTACGAAGCTTGAAATTTTGAGTTCTTTATATCGATATTATCGGCATCAATCATACTATCATATAAGATAAATAATTATTTAGAATAATTAATTTTTCTAATTAGTACATATGCATTTATGAAAATCTTGTGATAGTGATATAATATGATTATGTCACGAATTAATGAAACATGAAAGTCATGATCCCTCATAATATTTAAGTCGTGGAGATGCCTTCCATGTCAACAACCATCGAAATTGGTGTCACAATGTGTGTGCTGTTAGGCCTTCGTCATGCACACATGTTGTTGGTATCAATGGGTGGCAAGCGTTAAATGGGGACTCACGTGTTGTTAGGCCTTCGTCATGCACGTGAGTAGTCCACTTGAACGATACGTTTGATATGGTTATGAATTAACCGTCCAAGCCAATCCGATTGGAGTTCGGGGCATAGTTAGAATGCACACACGGAACTGGGATTGTATGTGATACGATCCATCACCAAAATTCTATAAAGGTTCAAGAGTCGTATTGGATACGATTGGATATTAATCCTACCTAAATAAGCGAGATCTCACTCGATAGGCCTTCGTCACTTGTGGGAGGATTGCGAAATATGGATCTTGAGTGTTATGGCTCGGAGTCCCGTATCGGTATGAGGGTTATCGATTCGATAAAATAGCATTGTCATGTATTCATCATATAAGCATATAGATTAAGTACGCACGGTTAGGAGCTTAATCTTCATCATCCGTTTAGAATTATGTTTTCAAGCAACACCAAATATATCGATGAGATCGATATGATAGATGGCTTTTTGGGCCGGAATTACCGTAATTAACCTTGATAGTTAAAGAATAGATCTTAGACTTAAAGGAACGTGTTGGACACGGAAAATGGTAAATTTGGGGCTCGAGGCTTTGGCTTTAGAGAAAATCGGGTTCGATAAACTTTAAGAAGGAATCGAACAATATTACGTGCCTTGTGGTGGCATGTATCGACGCAAATTTCTCAAAATTGTTTTGAGAATTCGGGTGTATATGAAAGTAAAACGCAACGCTCAAGAAATAGTTTCAAGAGCTACAGCGCGTTGAATGGTTCAATGCGGCTCAAAGAGTGGGTCAATTTTGAGATGCCTTATGGGTCTTTGATTAACACTCGTGTGTGGATGGTACGAGATTTGATCTTCGTGGCCGAATATCATATGCATTCGAAAGATAAGTCGATCCCGGAATTGCATGAGATGCGATGTAAATTTGAATAGGAGATGCTTGGAGCATCCGAGGAATCCAATGCATATAGATGTGTGGATGTCCTTGTAATTCAAGGGCGGGATCGAACGAAATAAATGTCTAATGGTGTTTTGGGAAATTGTTTTCCAAACAGAAAGTTCGGAGAAGGAGTTGTCCAAACTAATGACTCAAAGAACGGTGAAATCCGAGGAGGATTAAACCTAGAAGTTGATTGCTTCTTTTGGCATTGCCATCTTGGCCATATAAACGAGATACGCGTATCTAGATTCCATATGATGGATTGCTAGAATCATTTGAAATAGATTCGATTGATTAATGCGATACTTATTTATTAGGCAAGATGACAAAGGGCATCATTCTCCAAAGGTTGGAGAAAAATCCAACGAATTATTGGAAATTACATTTAGATGTAAATGTTCCGATAAGTTCCGAGGCAAGAGGAGGCTATCGAAAAATCAACATATAACTCCTTGGAGGAGTTAAATCAAAATGTCGAATGACAGAAATTTTCAAAGGCTCGATGTGAGACATCAAGCAGCGCGAAAAGTAATAATATTATGCCTTACATTTGATGTTAGGATCTATTATATCTGTCATGATATGTATGTGGCTATACGTCGTACACATAAGTCGTCTAATTTACCGTCAATAAATTCATGGGAATCACATGAGTTTGAATGTAATTCTATTACTTAAGACTAACTCTTGTGAATGTATAATGGTTATACAATTATATACATAATGGTTATGTATATTTAAACCCATTGGAATCTGTATTTATAGCGGTGAATGTTATCCTTGAATACTTTGCGAAAGAATTCAGGATTTTTATCTATAATGGTGTGGAGGACGTGTTGGTTATAAAGAGTTATAACAACAACAGTTTCCAAAGATTAATCACGTCCAAATATGTAGCACGACTTTCGATCACAAAGTGTGTACATGTTTTGCTTAAATGAAAACACGGTTATGTGGAATGGTTCCACAAGACCAATAGTTTATGATTCTATGTACGGAGGCGAGTATATTGCGGTTATTAATCGCAAAAGGAAGTGGTATGGATCAAGGAAACATGACCAAACTCTCGTAGCCACGAGTTATCGGATTTATGGTTGTTTATTGCGTGCAACGCAATAGTACAAGCCAAAAATGCCGAGGTCACAACCACTTCTAGCCAATACTCAGAAAATTTCATTTGATCCATGAAATTTTGTGAAAAGATGTGATCGTAGGTATTGGAAATGTTTCAATCCTGCTGAAGATTAACACTAGCGGGAACGTGCGGACCCGTTTACAAAACCGCTCTCTCTAGTCGCGCGTGACTATCATGCGATGACTATGGGTATGGAGATACCTAGAGGAGGAAGAAGAGAGTAGAGTGTAGTTATCTAATACGATAGTCCTCGCAGGTTATGGGTATGGAGATACCCATAGGTAAACGTTGTATCACCCAAATACTTAGTCCATATGAATGCATCCCTTTTAAAATTTTGTTTACTTAAATTAATATGCATTCACCTTATATGAAAACTGTGTGCTGGGTTGTGTAATATGATTGTTACATGAACCTTGATTTGAACTTGTGTGGACGTCGACATGGTTGAGGACCATGTGCAGTGAAACCGTCACACTTAAAGTGTCATTTCTAAACATCCCTAGTCGCGGGTCAGTTTGCTTAAGAGAGAAGCATTACTATTACAAGGGAATAGACTGAACGCGTACACTAGTACGTTTGCCGAAGAGATGATTATGTTTTGCTAATCATGGGACAAAGGAGTTTGTCGAATCGGGAACGTAGATATATGTTAGGTTACATGTATTGGATATGACCGAAGCCGCGAGACCATGACATGGTTTAGTCATTATAGATGGACTTGCGACGGATGGGGTTTTAGATTCTTCATACTTGAGGGGATCATTGATTGCGTTACGTGCGTAACACAATGCTTTGATATGATCTTACGCTCACCGTAACAGGGAGTTAAAAGGGTCATCATTGGGTATTGTCCGAAACACGGAATTCAATGTGAGTCTCCAAGATAGGAATTGTTTATTCCGAAAGGAAGAGATATCTCTTAGGCGCCGCTCGATGAGTCGATTAACGAAAACCGTGGCCACGGTCAATGATATTAATGGTTAATATAGATTGAAATTTGTTAACTCAACTCGGAATCGGGGAATAAGTGTAGTTAATCAAATTATAAGGATGACTATAACCATGTCTTTTGATTAACGGATATCGTAAACAAGAGAACTAGTAACCGCTATTCGAGATAGGCACAATGATCACAATCATTTTTCGTTTAACATGGGTAGCTATGATGGAGTGACTAGATCCCGCTCATGAGCTTGTAGGCATTGGAAACAACCTACTGCCATCGTTAAGTCGAACCTACATGGTCACACAACGAGTCGTACTAAGTCGGGCTTGATCATAAAATCGGCACATTGGATGTGCATAGCTTGGTATTTGATACGCGAGCTATATTCTCTACAATCGTGCGTATTGGATATGCATGAGTACCTTTTAGGTAGATCTGAAATTGAGTGGGAGACTGAAAGAAATACAGTTTCGGATCAACCGTAAAAGTGTACACAAGGATAAACGAATGTAGTCGTACATTCGTGGCCATAACTTTCAGTGGGAAAATCCAATTAGAATGGTTCAAATTGGGTTAGATAGATAATGAGATTATCTACAACCTTCATATAGAAATATATTTCATATGAACGAAGTATAAGTGTCGTTTCTGTGAAATACCGAAAGGGTGCAACAGTATGACATACAGTTAGTAAAACAGTCATAACTTTTGCATACGAACTCCAATTGGGCTGGGCCAAATTGGGTTGTGTAGATAATGAGATTATCTACAACTTTCGTGTTGGTTGATTGTCTGTCAGAGAAATTTATCAATTTCGTCTGGACATAATACTGAACAGGTTCATACAGTTTTCTGTGTGAAAGGGTGTATATTGGATATACATGCCTTTTGGCTAATCCTTATCCTATTAGGTATAAATAGGATTTTCTCTCTCATCTTCACTAAGCAATTCAATCAGTTGAATCATTCTAAGCAAGTGATTATTCTGCCCAATATACACAAGAAAAAGAGCAAATTCAGATTTGATCTTTAGTGAGTGAAAGGGTGCGAAGAGAGAGAAATCGAGAAAGGAGTTTCTCGAGTAATAGAGAATCGATTAGATCGAGCAAGTTCGCCGGTGCATCGTCTAGGCAGGTGCATCCGCGACCGACGTCTTGCGACTCACGGTGGATACAAGTAGAGGAGCGACAATTGTGGCTCTTGGATTGTGATCGACTCAAGGAGTGAGAAGACGGTCAACGAACGGTGAAAGACGCGTGGTATGGGACGCGCGGATTGTCACCAACGTGACAGGAGATAGAAGGCGGCGATCAACCCTTCGTGCGTGATCAATTTCACGCTGGTATAGATCTATCCTTCTATTCGCATCGTACCCTCGAAGTCATGGCGTGATCTCGGAAATCG
This sequence comes from Luzula sylvatica, assembly GCA_946800325.1. NCBI lineage: Eukaryota > Viridiplantae > Streptophyta > Magnoliopsida > Poales > Juncaceae > Luzula > Luzula sylvatica. The sequence continues at coordinate 21,277,905 of OX326960.1, read as the reverse complement.
GGGAATCGGACCGGGCCTTCATTCCGCTGCGCGGGCCCGGGGTCGAGGATATTCCCCAACAGTGGTATCAGAGCGATCGCCATCGATTCGAGGGTCGAATCATAGTCGTATATTAGATATACGCACGGGTTATCAAAGTTCGTACCCGTTTGCATGATGTTACATATAGAGAAAGTCAAATTCCGTTAAAATCACAAGTGGAATTTGCTAGAGATCGATCAAAAGTTGATTGAGAGTATCTAGGAATTATCGTGAAAAGGTTTCATGATTTATCGTTTCAGAAACGAGCGAAAACGGAAGAAACGGCAAAATCTGCAGAAAATTAGAATACGAAACAGTGAGTAAAACTAAGATAATTTTCAGTGGGAAACTCCAAATTGATTGGATCAAATTGGTGTAGTTAGATAATGAGATTATCTATGACTTTGATACAGAAAGTTTTTTCATTTGAACGAATTATCAGTGTCGTTTTTATGAAATACTGAAAGGGTGCGACTGTTTGACATACAGAGACTAAAACGTCCGTATATGTCGCATAGAAACTCCAATTGAGTCCAATCCAATTGGGTTAGTTAGATAATAAGATTATCTATAACTTTCGTTCACGTTCAAAGTCGGTTGGAACAATTTAATATTTTTGTTTCAACAGAATACTGAAAAGGTGTCTGTAGTTTTCTGGTTGAAAAGGTGTCTATTGGATAAACTTACCTTTTCATTTGTTCGTATTTTACTAAAACTGCTATAAATTTCAGTAGCAAATTCCGATTTGAATGGTTCAAATTGGGTTAGTTAGATAATGAGATTATCTAGAACTTTCATGTTGTAATATATTTCATTTGAGCGAAGTATTAGTGTCGTTCTAATGAAATACCGAAAGAGTGCAGAAAAACAGTTTTTCTGCCGCCCCGGGGGCAGTTTTTGGCGCCCCGGACGCGTCCCGGGCGAGGTTTTCTCGCGCCCCACGGCCCTTGCGTTACAACGGATGGGGAAGTCCGTTATAACGGACCCTTCTCTGGATGCTGTTTTTGTTTTCGCGATAACTTTGGCTACGAAGCTCGGAATTTTGAGTTCTTTATATCGATTTGATCGGCATCAAACATTCTAGCATATTAGATAATTAATTATTTAGAATAATTAATCTCCCTAAATAAATCATATGCATATAGAAAATCTTGTGATAGTGATATAATTGGATTATGTCACGGATTTAGAAACATGCAATGGCATGATCCCTCATAATATTTAAGTCATGGAAATGCCTTCCATATCCACAACTACCGAGTTCGGTGTTACGTTTCACGTGGGTTCAGGCTAAAGTCGGGCACGTGATATTGAAACAATCGAAAGGGTGGCAAGCGTTAAATCAGGACTTGTGAGGCACAGGCTAAAGTCGACTCACTAGTAGCTTATTTGAACGATACGTTGGAGATGGTTGTGACTTAACCGTCCAGGCCAATCAGATTGGAGTTCGGGGCATAGATAGGATGCACACACGGAACTGGGATTGTATTGGATACGATCCATCACCGAAATCCTATAAAGGTTCAAGAGTCGTATTGGATACGATTGGATATAATCCTACCTAAATAACGGGATCCCACCCGATAGGCTAAAGTCACTTGTGGGAGGAACGGAAATATGGGTCTTGAGTGTTATGGACTTGGAGTCCCGTATCGGTATGAGGGTTATCGATTCGATAAAATAACACTATCATATTGTTGGGTATCGGCGTCACTACCGAGCCCCGCGCAGCGGATTGTGAGGCCCGGTCCGACCCGATCCCGAGGACCACATCAACGACCCGAAAGTACGAATCATGAAATGCATCTAACCTATGAAATTAACGCTTAATTCATAGAGAATCATACCGCGTGAAATTGATCACGGAGACAGGTTGACTCTATTAGCTGCTGCTTGCTTCGCTCTTTGCTTCGATCCCGGCGACACACACGTCCCACGCCCGCGTGATTCGACACCTTGTTCGAAGCTCCTATTTGTCGTATACAACCGGAATTTATCCGATTCGTCTTCGACCTTGCTCGACTTAGCTCTCGTTAGATCACAGTCCAGAATCTCAGTTGAGATTCCTCTACTCGTATCCACCTCGAGCTCGCGTCTTTCGGTTGCGGCGAATTCCCCTAAAATTCCCGCAAGCTTGCTTAAATCTAATCTCTATTCTCCACTAACTTGTCTCACAAGTTCTCTCTATTCTCTACTAGAATTAGATCTGGCAGCCAGAGAGAGAGAGGAAGAAGAATCCACAGATCTTATATTAATCTGAGAGTTAATGGTGTATTAATGAGTATCAGAAACTGCTAATCCAGAATTCGGATCACTGTGCGTCATGACGCACGATATGGTGCGTCATGACGCACAAGTCACATTTACTTGGATATAGCCGTTACACAGTGTACCGTCATGACGCACGATAACGTCCGTCATGACGCACCACTCATGTGTACCGTCATGACGCAAGATAACTTGCGTCATGACGCACTACTCACAGATTGGCTTTCTCAGAATTACTCTATTGTGCGTCATGACGCACAATTTGGTGCGTCATGACGCACCATGTAATTTCTGCCAGATTTGCATAATCTTATTATGCATCCAATCGTTCCGACGAACACGTATGTTTGTCTACACTCATTTGTACATTCAACTAGTTGATCTGTAACTGTATTTCCTTCAGTCTCCCACTCAGTTCAAGATCCAACTAAAGAAAGTACTAGCGTACATCTCATGTACACATAACCTCAGAGATTGAAATTTAAGCCCGAAATAAGACAGCTCTATGTGTGACCGCGTAGGTTCGTATCAAGCAATGGTAGCAAACTTATGCCCAAGTTTACGGGCTCATGAGAGGGATCTAGGAAGAAATCCATCATAGCTTTCCCACGTTGAAAACGAAAATGATTGTGATCATTTATACCCATCTCGAACGGTGGTGTTTAGTTCTCTTGTTCACGATATCCGTCAATCAAAAGGCACGGTAATAGTCATCCTTATAATTTGATTGACTAAACTTATTGTCTCGATACCGAATTGAATCAACAAACACAATCGATATTAACAATTTAATATCATTGACTCTGGCCAGAGATTTCGTTGATCAATTCATCGATAGGCCTAAGGGATATCTCTTTCTCTCGAAAGGAACAATTTCTATCTTGATGACTCACATCAAATTCCGTGTTTCAGATAATACCCGATCATAATCCCATGACCATTCTGTTACATATGGTGGAAGATTATATCTAAGCGTTATGTTACGCACGAAAAAATGATCCATGATCATCTCAAGTGTGAAGAACTAAGACCCCATTCGTTACGATTCCATCTACAATGACTAAACCATGTCATGGTATCGCACTTTTGGTCAAGTCACAATATGCATAGCCTAATGCATATCCATATTCCCGATTTGACAAACTCTTTGTCCTATGATTAGCAAAACATAATCATCACCTCGGCGAATATGCTAGTGTACATGTTAGTCTATTATCTTATAATAGATATACTTATCACATAAGTATCCTAATCATGACTAGGGACGTTTTTGAAATATAACTTTTGAAATGTGACGGTTTTACTTAGCATGATCACGTATCATGTAGACGCTCACACAAGTTATAAATCAAGGTTCGTGTAATCATATTACACAACCACGCACAAGTTTTCATATAAGAGATAAATGCAAATGAAATATAAAATTTTTGAAATTGCATTAATATAGCATAAAGTCTTGGGTGATACATCGTTTACAACAAATAACTCATCATAACAACTATTGTTTTAGATAACTACAAACCAACTTCCTCCTCTAGGTATCTCAAACCTATAGTTCTAGCATGACGATCATGCTTCGCAATTGGAAGAGGTTTCGTAAACGGATCTGCCACATTCTCGTCAGTATCAATCTTCAAAATCACAACATCCTGCCTATGTAAAATCTCACGAATCAAGTGAAATTTACGCAAGATGTGTTTGGAGCGATGATGCGATCTCGGTTCCTTGGCCTGTGCTATTGCTCCAGTGTTGTCACAATACACAGCCACGGGTTCCGAGATGCTCGGTACGACACCAAGTTCAGTCACGAACTTCTTGACCCAAACCGCCTCCTTTGCGGCTTCTGAAGCCGCGATGTATTCTGCTTCCGTCGTAGAGTCAGCAACTGTCGGTTGTTTGGAACTCTTCCATATAACCGCGCCACCGTTCAAACAAAACACGTACCCACTTTGTGATCGAAAATCATCGGTACATGTTTGGAAACTGGCATCAGTGTAACCTGTTACAACCAATCCATTATCCTTGCCACCATACACTAAAAACTGATCCTTAGTTCTTCGTAAGTACTTGAGGATAGTTTTCACGGCTTGCCAATGCGGATCACCTGGATTCGATTGGTAACGTGATAAGACGCTCAATGCATACGATACGTCAGGTCTCGTACAGATCATGGCATACATGATAGATCCAACCGCCGAAGCGTATGGAACTTTATCCATGTTACTTTTCTCTTCGCTCGATGTCGGACATTGAGCTTTCGAAAAGTTTATACCACTCGACATGGGAAGAAACCCTTTCTTAGAGTTTTGCATGAAAAATCTTTTCAGCACCTTGTCGATGTACGTACTCTGACTTAGGCCGAGGAGTCTCTTGGATCTATCTCTATAGATCCTCACGCCTAAAATATAGGCGGCCTCTCCTAAATCTTTCATAGCGAAACGAGTATTCAAATACTTCTTAACATCCGATAACATCGGAATGTCGTTTCCTATGATTAATATATCGTCCACATAAAGAACAAGAAATACTACGCGGCTCCCACTAACCTTCTTATATACACAAGGTTCTTCTTCGTTCTTGATAAAATCATACTCGCTTATGACTTCATCAAAACGAATATTCCAACTCCGAGAAGCTTGTTTCAGTCCATATATGGACCTTTGAAGCTTGCATACTCTATTAGGATTCTTTGGATCGATAAAACCTTCGGGTTGTGTCATGTACACATCCTCCGATAATTTCCCGTTAAGGAAAGCGGTTTTAACATCCATTTGCCATATCTCATAGTCATAATATGCGGCTATGGCAAGAATAATCCTTATAGACTTAAGCATGGCTACCGGCGAAAATGTTTCATCATAGTCAACACCATGAATTTGCTTGAAACCTTTCGCTACTAACCGTGCTTTGTAAGTATGCACATTCCCATCCATGTCGGTTTTCTTCTTGAAAACCCATTTACACCCGACGGGTTTAACCAAGGGTGGTGGATCAATCAAGTTCCAAACTTGATTATCATACATGGATTGGATCTCGGACTTCATGGCATCATGCCATTTGTCGGAATCTTCGCTCAACATAGCATCTTTGTAGGTTGTCGGCTCATCATCTATGAGTTCGACGTTGCCTTCATCAGTCACGATAAATCCATATCGTACTGGTTCCAGCCGGGTCCTACTAGACCTACGAGGAGCACCTTGTGCTATTGGCTCGACATCCTCAACTATTGATGGATTCGGGTCAACATCCATCGGTTCAATGTTTATTTCTGAATCTCGAACCTCTTCGAGATCAATCTTACTCCCACTAGCTCGTTGAGATATAAAGTCCTCCTCCAAGAAGGTACCTCTTCGAGCTACGAAAACCTTGTTTTCCTCGGGATTGTAGAAATAATATCCTTTAGTTTCCTTAGGATATCCTACAAATAAACATTTTTCAGATTTGGGTTCGAGTTTATCCGAAAACATTTTTCGAACATAAACATCACATCCCCAAATTCTAATAAAAGATAACACCGGAGGTTGTCCGGTCCACATCTCATATGGTGTCTTTTGAACCGATTTAGAAGGTAAGCGGTTTATTAGAAAAGCCGCTGTCTCAAGGGCATATCCCCAAAACGATTTTGGGAGACTAGTTTGACTCATCATAGATCGAACCATATTCAATAAGGTCCGATTCCTCCTCTCGGACACGCCATTCCATTGAGGCGTTCCAGGTGGAGTCAATTGTGAAACGATTCCACAATCTTTGAGATGATCTTCAAACTCATAGCTCAAATACTCGCCTCCTCGATCTGATCGAAGTGCTTTGATTGTCTTGCCAAGTTGATTTTGAACCTCATTCTGAAATTCTTTGAACTTTTCAAAAGATTCAGATTTGTTACGCATTAAGTAGATATACCCATATCTACTAAAATCATCCGTAAACGTTATGAAGTATCGATAACCTCCTCTTGCCGCGGTACTCATTGGACCACATACATCAGAATGTATAAGTTCCAATAGTTCCTTGGACCTTTCTCCAACTTTTGAGAATGGTGCTTTTGTCATCTTGCCAAGTAAACAAGATTCGCATTGTCCATATGAATCAAATTCAAATGAATCCAAAAGTCCATCCTTATGGAGTTTTGAGATGCGCTTCTCGTTTATATGGCCAAGTCGACAATGCCAAAAGTAAGTTTTACTATCAACTTTAGGTTTAATCCGATTCGTGTTTATATTATAGATTGATTTATCATTTGTGTAATTCATATCTAAAATGTAAAGACCATTTTCTAATAGAACATTTCCATAGAATAAATTATCCTTACAAATAGAAAATTCATTATTCTTAATAATAAATTCATAACCATCATTAGCTAGTCTAGACACACTAATAATGTTCTTACACAAACTTGGAACAAAATAACAATTATTTAGTTCTAAAATAAATCCACTCGGTAAAGTAATAAAAATATCTCCGACGGCCAATGCAGCAACGCTTGCTCCATTCCCTACTCGAAAATCCACTTCACCGCGTGTTAACTTCCTTCTATTTTGAAGAACCTGCATATTTCGACAAATATGAGTTCCACAACCGGTATCTAATACCCAATTGTCCAAAATTGAAATGTTAACATCTACAATAGTCATACCTGCGGTTCCGGCTTCCAAAGCCTTCCCCTTGCTTTTCTTCACCTCCTCGAGGTAAATCTTGCAATTTCTCTTCCAATGCCCAGTCTTTTTGCAATGGAAGCAGGTGACATCCTCAGATTTCTCCTTTCCTTTAGTCTTCGGTTTGGACAACGACTTGCCCGCACCGCCCTTGGACTTTTGTTTCTTACGAATCCCACCTTGAATCATGAGGACATCCCTAGCAACTCTTGCTTTGGGTTCCCCCGATGCCTTAAGCATCTCCGACTCAAAGTTCTTGAGCATCCCATGGAGCTCGGGAATCGTCTTGTTCATCGAATGCATATGATAGTTCGTTACGAAAGTTGAAAAAATCGGTGGCAATGCACATAAGATCAAATCTTGTTGCATTATTGGTGACACCTTTTCTCCCAATTTCTCGAGACGATCAATCAATGATTGTACCTTTAACACGTGAGTGCTAACCGAAGATCCGTTAGGCATCTTACAGTTAACCAACTCCTTTAACGTATTGAACCTTTCAATGCGTTCTTGCTCTTGGAACATTTCCTTGAGCGTGGCGTTAATTTCGTACGCATCCGAATCCTCGAACTGCTTCTGCAAGTTCGCGTCCATACATGCCAACATGAGGCACGTCACGTCATTTGACTCCTTCTTAAGTTTGTCAAATGCCGCCTTTTCTTCGGGCGAAGCGTTCTCGTCGGGAGTAACCATCTTCGTGTCTAACACGTGACTTTTGCACTCTTGCCTAAGAACAATTCTTAGGTTACGGTGCCAGTCAAGATAGTTCTTGCCGACTAGCTTCTCCCTCTCCAATACCGATCTAATCGACATTGAGTTGGTGTTGCTTGATGTCATGATTGCTACAACGAAAAATACTTTAAAATGAGATTGATACTGATATGTGCGAACTTATGCTATATGCTTATATGATGATATGAAATATGTTACTTTTATCAAATCAATAACCCTAATATTGATTCGGGATTCTAAATCCAATAACACTTCAAGACCCATATTTCATGATCCTCCCACATGTGACTTTGGCCGACAAATGGGATCTCACTATTTAGGTAGGATAAATCCAATCGCATCCAATACGACTCTTGACCTTTTATAGGATTTCGGTATCGAACCATATCATATATGATTCAAATTCCGTTTGTGCATCCTAACTATGCCCCGAACCCCAATCGGATTGGCTTGGACGGTTAAGTCACAACCATGATCACATATCGTTCAATTGAAATACAAATGCGCCCGACTTTGGCCTGAACCCGCATTTGTCCCCAATTAACGCTTGCCTCTCACGTTGATACATACAACAATGCACGCCCGACTTTGGCCTGAAACCGTGCAAGGTGTGATGACCAACCTCGGAGGTTGTGAACATGGAAGGCATTTCATGACTTAAGTATTATGCAGGGATTTATGTGATATAATCTAATTATATCAATAAGCAAGTATATCATGATGAATGAACATAATTAATAATGATTAGAACCACAATTAAATAAATCAGGAAAAATTACACTGTGCGTCATGACGCAACATAACGTCCGTCATGACGCACCGTACTAAAATGGACTTCCATTGACTTCCGTCATGACGCAACATATCGTGCGTCACGACGGACTTCACAGGTCCGTCATGACGCCATACAGTGCGTCACGACGGACCATACAAAACAATTTTGTTGTCCATTCCAGAAACTATTTCAGGTTCCTCCGTCATGACGGTTGGTTACTACCGTCACGACGGACCGTGTTCTTCCGTCATGATGCCAGACGGTGCGTCATGACGGACTGTACAAAACCATTTTGTCCAGATTTCCAGAAACTTTTTGAGGTTCTTCCGTCATGATGGTTGGTAATACCGTCACGACGGACTGTTCTGGTCCGTCATGACGCCAGAGGGTGCGTCATGACGCACTGAACAAAACCATTTTGTTCAGTTTGCCAGAAACTTTTTGGACTTCTACGGTCACGACGCACCAAACGGTCCGTCATGATGGTACGAATTTACACAGTGCGTCATGACGCACAACTTTTGTGCGTCACGACGGACTGAGTAACGCCTCAGATCCAACTCTTGGATTTCCCGTGTGCGTCATGACGCACCATATCGTGCGTCATGACGCACCAGACCTGAAAATCAGTTTTATTTTGTAATTTTAACAGATTTTAATCGTTTCAAAAACGATTAATCATGAACAATTCATGATTACTTCTAGATTCTTTTGATCATCTCATGATCAAATACTAGTAAGATTTATATGGTCCTAATTTTACAACTACATGATTATGTCCTAAAATTCTACATGAAATTCCGAATAACACTTATTCGAAATCGATTCGACGATCGAATCGTGACGATAGCTCTGATACCACTGTTGGGTATCGGCGTCACTACCGAGCCCCGCGCAGCGGATTGTGAGGCCCGGTCCGACCCGATCCCGAGGACCACATCAACGACCCGAAAGTACGAATCATGAAATGCATCTAACCTATGAAATTAACGCTTAATTCATAGAGAATCATACCGCGTGAAATTGATCACGGAGACAGGTTGACTCTATTAGCTGCTGCTTGCTTCGCTCTTTGCTTCGATCCCGGCGACACACACGTCCCACGCCCGCGTGATTCGACACCTTGTTCGAAGCTCCTATTTGTCGTATACAACCGGAATTTATCCGATTCGTCTTCGACCTTGCTCGACTTAGCTCTCGTTAGATCACAGTCCAGAATCTCAGTTGAGATTCCTCTACTCGTATCCACCTCGAGCTCGCGTCTTTCGGTTGCGGCGAATTCCCCTAAAATTCCCGCAAGCTTGCTTAAATCTAATCTCTATTCTCCACTAACTTGTCTCACAAGTTCTCTCTATTCTCTACTAGAATTAGATCTGGCAGCCAGAGAGAGAGAGGAAGAAGAATCCACAGATCTTATATTAATCTGAGAGTTAATGGTGTATTAATGAGTATCAGAAACTGCTAATCCAGAATTCGGATCACTGTGCGTCATGACGCACGATATGGTGCGTCATGACGCACAAGTCACATTTACTTGGATATAGCCGTTACACAGTGTACCGTCATGACGCACGATAACGTCCGTCATGACGCACCACTCATGTGTACCGTCATGACGCAAGATAACTTGCGTCATGACGCACTACTCACAGATTGGCTTTCTCAGAATTACTCTATTGTGCGTCATGACGCACAATTTGGTGCGTCATGACGCACCATGTAATTTCTGCCAGATTTGCATAATCTTATTATGCATCCAATCGTTCCGACGAACACGTATGTTTGTCTACACTCATTTGTACATTCAACTAGTTGATCTGTAACTGTATTTCCTTCACATATATTCATCATATAAGCATATAGATTAAGTACGCACGGTTAGGAGTTAATCTTCATCATCCGTTTAGAATTATGTTTTCAAGCAACACCAAATATATCGTAGAGATCGATATGATAGATAGCTTTTGGGCCGGAATTACCATGATTAACCTTGATAGTTAAAGAATAGTTCTTTAGACTTAAAGGAACGTGTTGGACACGGAAATGGTAGATTCGGGGCTCGAGGCATTGGCTTTAGAGAAAGCCGGGTTCGATAAACTTTAAGAAGGAATCGAACGATATTACGTGCCTTGTGGTGGCATGTATAGACGCAAATTTCTCAAAATTGTTTTGAGAATTCGGGTGTATATGAAAGTAAAACACAACGCTCATGAAATAGTTTCAAGAGCTAGAGCGCGTTGAATGGTTCGATGCGGCTCAAAGAGTAGGTTAATTTTGAGACGCCTTATGGGTCTTTGATTAACACTCGTGTGTTGATGGTACGAGATTTGATGTTCGTGACCGAATATCATATGCATTCGATAGATAAGTCGATCCCGAAATTGCATATGATGCGATTTAAATTTGAATTGGAGATGCTCAGAGTTTCCGAGGAATCCAATGCATATAGATGTGTGGATGTCCTTGTAATTCAAGGGCGGGATCGAACGAAATAAATGTCTAATGGTGTTTTGGGAAATTGTTTTCCAAACAGAAAGTTCGGAGAAGGAGTTGTCCAAACTAATGACTCAAAGAACGGTGAAATCCGAGGAGGATTAAACCTAGAAGTTGATTGCTTCTTTTGGCATTGCCATCTTGGCCATATAAACGAGATACGCGTATCTAGATTCCATGTGATGAATTGCTAGAATCATTTGAAATAGATTCGATTGATTAATGCGATACTTATTTATTAGGCAAGATGACAAAGGGCATCATTCTCCAAAGGTTGGAGAAAAATCCAACGAATTATTGGAAATTACATTTAGATGTAAATGTTCCGATAAGTTCCGAGGCAAGAGGAGGCTATCGAAAAATCAACATATAACTCCTTGGAGGAGTTAAATCAAAATGTCGAATGACAGAAATTTTCAAAGGCTCGATGTGAGACATCAAGCAGCGCGAAAAGTAATAATATTATGCCTTACATTTGATGTTAGGATCTATTATATCTGTCATGATATGTATGTGGCTATACGTCGTACACATAAGTCGTCTAATTTACCGTCAATAAATTCATGGGAATCACATGAGTTTGAATGTAATTCTATTACTTAAGACTAACTCTTGTGAATGTATAATGGTTATACAATTATATACATAATGGTTATGTATATTTAAACCCATTGGAATCTGTATTTATAGCGGTGAATGTTATCCTTGAATACTTTGCGAAAGAATTCAGGATTTTTATCTATAATGGTGTGGAGGACGTGTTGGTTATAAAGAGTTATAACAACAACAGTTTCCAAAGATTAATCACGTCCAAATATGTAGCACGACTTTCGATCACAAAGTGTGTACATGTTTTGCTTAAATGAAAACACGGTTATGTGGAATGGTTCCACAAGACCAATAGTTTATGATTCTATGTACGGAGGCGAGTATATTGCGGTTATTAATCGCAAAAGGAAGTGGTATGGATCAAGGAAACATGACCAAACTCTCGTAGCCACGAGTTATCGGATTTATGGTTGTTTATTGCGTGAAACGCAATAGTACAAGCCAAAAATGCCGAGGTCACAACCACTTCTAGCCAATACTCAGAAAATTTCATTTGATCCATGAAATTTTGTGAAAAGATGTGATCGTAGGTATTGGAAATGTTTCAATCCTGCTGAAGATTAACACTAGCGGGAACGTGCGGACCCGTTTACAAAACCGCTCTCTCTAGTCGCGCGTGACTATCATGCGATGACTATGGGTATGGAGATACCTAGAGGAGGAAGAAGAGAGTAGATTGTAGTTATCTAATACGATAGTCCTCGCAGGTTATGGGTATGGAGATACCCATAGGTAAACGTTGTATCACCCAAATACTTAGTTCATATGAATGCATCCCTTTTAAAATTTTGTTTACTTAAATTAATATGCATTCACCTTATATGAAAACTGTGTGCTGGGTTGTGTAATATGATTGTTACATGAACCTTGATTTGAACTTGTGTGGACGTCGACATGGTTGAGGACCATGTGCAGTGAAACCGTCACACTTAAAGTGTCATTTCTAAACATCCCTAGTCGCGGGTCAGTTTGCTTAAGAGAGAAGCATTACTATTACAAGGGAATAGACTGAACGCGTACACTAGTACGTTTGCCGAGGAGATGATTATGTTTTGCTAATCATGGGACAAAGGAGTTTGTCGAATCGGGAACGTAGATATATGTTAGGTTACATGTATTGGATATGACCGAAGCCGCGAGACCATGACATGGTTTAGTCATTATAGATGGACTTGCGACGGATGGGGTTTTAGATTCTTCATACTTGAGGGGATCATTGATTGCGTTACGTGCGTAACACAATGCTTTGATATGATCTTACGCTCACCGTAACAGGGAGTTAAAAGGGTCATCATTGGGTATTGTCCGAAACACGGAATTCAATGTGAGTCTCCAAGATAGGAATTGTTTATTCCGAAAGGAAGAGATATCTCTTAGGCGCCGCTCGATGAGTCGATTAACGAAAACCGTGGCCACGGTCAATGATATTAATGGTTAATATAGATTGAAATTTGTTAACTCAACTCGGAATCGGGGAATAAGTGTAGTTAATCAAATTATAAGGATGACTATAACCATGCCTTTTGATTAACGGATATCGTAAACAAGAGAACTAGTAACCGCTATTCGAGATAGGCACAATGATCACAATCATTTTTCGTTTAACATGGGTAGCTATGATGGAGTGACTAGATCCCGCTCATGAGCTTGTAGGCATTGGAAACAACCTACTGCCATCGTTAAGTCGAACCTACATGGTCACACAACGAGTCGTACTAAGTCGGGCTTGATCATAAAATCGGCACATTGGATGTGCATAGCTTGGTATTTGATACGCGAGCTATATTCTCTACAATCGTGCGTATTGGATATGCATGAGTACCTTTTAGGTAGATCTGAAATTGAGTGGGAGACTGAAAGAAATACAGTTTCGGATCAACCGTAAAAGTGTACACAAGGATAAACGAATGTAGTCGTACATTCGTGGCCATAACTTTCAGTGGGAAAATCCAATTAGAATGGTTCAAATTGGGTTAGATAGATAATGAGATTATCTACAACCTTCATATAGAAATATATTTCATATGAACGAAGTATAAGTGTCGTTTCTGTGAAATACCGAAAGGGTGCAACAGTATGACATACAGTTAGTAAAACAGTCATAACTTTTGTATACGAACTCCAATTGGGCTGGGCCAAATTGGGTTGTGTAGATAATGAGATTATCTACAACTTTCGTGTTGGTTGATTGTCTGTCAGAGAAATTTATCAATTTCGTCTGGACATAATACTGAACAGGTTCATACAGTTTTCTGTGTGAAAGGGTGTATATTGGATATACATGCCTTTTGGCTAATCCTTATCCTATTAGGTATAAATAGGATTTTCTCTCTCATCTTCACTAAGCAGTTCAATCAGTTGAATCATTCTAAGCAAGTGATTATTCTGCCCAATATACACAAGAAAAAGAGCAAATTCAGATTTGATCTTTAGTGAGTGAAAGGGTGCGAAGAGAGAGAAATCGAGAAAGGAGTTTCTCGAGTAATAGAGAATCGATTAGATCGAGCAAGTTCGCCGGTGCATCGTCTAGGCAGGTGCATCCGCGACCGACGTCTTGCGACTCACGGTGGATACAAGTAGAGGAGCGACAATTGTGGCTCTTGGATTGTGATCGACTCAAGGAGTGAGAAGACGGTCAACGAACGGTGAAAGACGCGTGGTATGGGATGCGCGGATTGTCACCAACGTGACAGGAGATAGAAGGCGGCGATCAACCCTTCGTGCGTGATCAATTTCACGCTGGTATAGATCTATCCTTCTATTCGCATCGTACCCTCGAAGTCATGGCGTGATCTCGGGAATCGGGGAATCGGACCGGGCCTTCATTCCGCTGCGCGGGCCCGGGGTCGAGGATATTCCCCAACACCACCATCATGTGATACGGTCCATAAATATTTCTGACCCACGTTACTATCCAGATACTCAATCACTTCTGGTTTCATCAGTCTTATTCGTTCCAACCGTGCTTCTAACCCCTCATTTTTCCTTTGAGTTGCCGCTGTCCAAAATAATTCCCCCAATGTCTTATTACCAAATCTTCTAGCAATGTTCTGTTGAACATGTTGAATGCAATATCGCAAGGCGTGTCCCTGGTCACTCGGAAAAATTTGTTCTATTACCGCTCTATGACCCGACCCTCTATCCGTAACTATACAAACATGAATATCTCTTGTAACGTAATCTTTAACCCGCAGCAGAAACCATTGCCAAGATGAACTATTCTCATTCTCGACAATTGCAACTGCTATGGGAAATATTCCTTTATTTGCATCCATTCCAGTGGCTATTAAAAGAGTACCCAAATACGTCCCATGCAAATGGGTACCATCGACACTCAAAATCGGGCGACAATGTTGGAAACTATTAATTGATGCCCCCAATACCCAAAACAACCTTTTGAAATGTAATTCACCACGTCGACCGTTACCGTAATCGAAATCGACAATGGTACTGGGATCTCTCATTTGTAACATCTTCATATACGACGGCAAATCAGCATATGAATCCTCCCATTTTCCGTAAATTAGGGCCATCGCATCTGACTGTGATTCCCATGCAGTCCTATAACTAATTTCCATACCGTATTTTCCAAAAACCAATTCTTTAATATTAATAGGATCAAGGGTTAAATCTTGCCGTAAACAGGGAAGAATCATCGCACAAATGTGTTGGGCATTCAACTGGCAATTGGGAGACGCAACACCAGAATTAACACACGTATGTCCTCCTTTGAATTTAGTAATTTTCCATGAGATTTCATATTTTAGCACAATTGCACGCAATCTCCATGGGCATTCCTTTTTAACACAACAAATTTGATATTCAGTTTTATTACTTTTCTCTACACGAAACTCTACATAATTCTTGATTGACCATTCTTTCACCTCGTGTTGCAATCCTTTCTTGGTTGCAAACAATAGCCCATGCCATGATTTCTCGGATGACAAGTCATTCTCTGATCGTTATCGTCATCTTCATCTTCACATACCATTAAATTAACTCAATCATCATCTTCAAAAACTTCGGGGATATCATCTGTCATATTCATTTCATTTATCCAATCCCCACCTTGACTAGCTGCATGAACCACGTAATCGATATCCATTTATGGAACACTATCTTCACTACTCCCGTCTTTTTCCTCCATCTCTTCTTCTTCTTCGTCCTCAATATCTTCCTCTAAGTCTACATGACTCTCGTTTGCAACAGGTTCCGAGGGCCCAACAAACTGTTCCGATGATCCGGGATGACCAGAGGAATATCCCGAATCGTATCCAGCATCAGAAAAATGGCCGGAAAAATTATAACCAAAAGGGGCATCATTCTGATTAGGATTAAATTTAGGTTTTTTTCCAACAAACAATTGGTTATAACCTCCGGTAATGGTTGCTATCAACTTCCTTAAACTTGAATCACCATTCATTTCAACAATATCCCAAACCCCATATTGAAATGGACAATTCGTTTTCAATATTAAATCATACATTTCTTGATTTATTCGAGTGCAATTATGAACCAAATTTACCAAATCTGTAAATGAACTTCCGTTTGGAAAAATTACTAACATACTTCTACCTCCTTCATAACGGGGTATATTACCGTTCCTATCAATATTACCGTCCCAAAAAATACAAAACGACACCCCTTCCATGCTTGCACTGCATGTTGTTCTCGTGTCAGATTTCCAAATTTATTTTAGTAATAGTTTGAAGTAATTATTATGTCATTTAAATTTCCTAATTATTAATACGCAATTTTTCATAAGTAACCAAGTATATAATGATTATTCCAATAATAATCATGCATGAAAGTAAATTTGGAAAATGTCTTTTGCGGAGAATGAAACCTTTTCCAATTGGGCTGAGAATTAAACTCCGCCTTTTAATAAATTTCTAATTAACGACAAAGATGTTTAATAAATTTCCAAATAATTACTAACATAGGCGGAGAATATAACTCCGCTTGTTACCTTATTAATCTCGTTGGAATTTTTAATTAACATGCTCTGTGTTCTAAGTTAATATATTTAATTAATATGATAACTAGCACATGTTAGATATTAATTTAATACGTAACTAACATTAGTTCGAATTCATAAATTTGAATCAATATTAATGATTACGATAGTACAAATATGTTCTAATTATGGAGACATCGGCGGGTACAAATACGTAACTAACATGCTCTGTATTCATAAATTTTTAATGATATGTTCTAATTATCACGTAAATTAAATACAATAGTACAAATATGGAGACATCGGCGGGTACATTTTGGAGTAAACAATTTTTTTTTTTAATAGCGGCTGTACTATTCACGCGTTGAAAAAAAATAAAAAAATTTAGGACTCTCCAAAATGTACCCGCCGATGTCTCCATATTTGTACTATTGCATTTAATTAACGTTATAATTAGAACATATCATTAAAAATTCATTAATAGTGATTCAAAATTATGAATTCGAACTAATGTTAATTATGTATATAATTAATAGCTAACATGTGCTAGTTATCATGTTAATTAAATATATTAATTTAGAACATAGACCATGTTACGGTAAAATTTGGGGAAAAATATCAATTTTTCAATGTTTGTTAATTAATGGTTACTGAAATTTTTTTATTAATGTCATTTCAATTTCCTAATAATTATCTTGTGATTTTTACTCTTTGCAAAATTACAAACAAGTTACTTCCACATTTTGAATATTAATTATTAATTATTAATCATTAATTAATATTAATTAATTATCACTTCAAAATTATACTCAATTATTTTTTAATATTAATTTCTTCATTATTTATTCATAATTCTACACATGCAAATTTGTTTACTAAAAATTATTATTAGTGATTCTTATTATTAAAAATTATTATTAAATATTGCTATGAAAATGGTACAAAATTCTAGACATGATCCTAACCCAAATCGAAGTGAAATTTGTCCTTATTAAACTAACAAATGAACGTACTCAAGGGGAACAACAATTTATCTTATTAATCGAAGAAAAGCAACCTTCAATTTGCCCCAAATCGAAGTGAAATTTGTCCCAAATCGAAGAAAAGCAACCTTATTAATCGAAGAAAAGCAACCTTCAATTTTCACATAAAAAAACAACAACAAAAACATACCTTAACACAAAAAAATTATGGAACAATGGAGGGAGAAAGAGGGGAGAACAAGGGAAGAAAAGGAAGAGAGAAGAATCCCAGGAGAGAAAGAAAGAGAAAGAAGAAGAAGAAAAAAAAAATTCTGTGAATGAATAAATCAGTGACACAAATAAATACCTTGTAATATTTTGCTTTTCAGGAAGAAAAATGGATTCTCTTATATATTCAATGAATTCTGACCTCTCTCATCTTCAATCAATTCATTGTTTTTTATGCCCATTGTAAATTATTATTAATTCTTTTTCATATTCAAAATAATTCGATAATCAACAAAATTAAATTCAACTAAACAAATTATCAACAATCAATAAATTTAATTAACATAATACAATTAAAATAATCATTCAATTTAATTAACAAAACTAAATTTAAAAAAACACTGACAAAAAAGGCTGCCTTTCATTCTCCTCCAGGCGGGCTTTCATTCCCGGCCCAGGCAGGGTTTCATTCTTGGCCTTTATTTAAAAATTGTTAATTCTTTCTTCACTGTAATTAATTTAATTGTTATTTCGATGGTAATGAATAATTTAACAAAAGGCTTACTTTCATACCCAGCCAGGCGAGATATGAAAGTAGGCAAAAGACATTTCGTGAATTATTTTAAAAACTTGGTTATTAACAAAAAATTTCCTATATATATATATATATATATGGGATATGATCAATGGTCAACACTCTTGTTTGCCCAACGTCGGCCAACACCACTTATTTCACTAAATGTAAATATTATAATCGAATTTCAACCGTATAGATATGTTTTATATCATTTAGATATGATGTAGAATAAAATTTGTACAATTTTGATTTTTGTATCTAACAAAATCGATAACATAGTTTCACAACCGTCCATTTCGGTAAATTTATAGATTTCCATGAAGAGAAATTCGAAACCTAGTAAAAATTCATCCTTAGCCTATCTATATGATTTAAAATACATCCAAAACAAAAAAATCGAATTTCAAATTTTATTTAATGATGATTCATGTTGTAACTATTTTCGATCGTTAATTTCTTTTAAGTATTATGATAAGTATGATAGAAATTTTTATTTTTCATGAAATTGAATCTACAACATTCTCAAATAATATAAATCATATCTATACGGTTAAAATTCGATTCTCATGTTTAGGTTTAGTGAAATAAGTGGTGTTGGCCGTCGTTGGCCAAACAAGAGTGTTGGCCATTGATCCTATCCCTATATATATATATATATATATATATATATATATATATATATAGAGAGAGAGAGAGAGAGAGAGAGAGAGAGAGAGAGAGAGAGGGGGGGGATGACTAAGATATTTAATTAAGCATCATGGGTTGAGTACTTATGATTTTTTGACCATTGAATTTGTTTTGAGATTTTTGCATTTAATGATGAGCACAAACTTTCATGAATATCATTAATGATGAGCACAAATTTGTATAGATATCATTAAAAAAAAAATCTCAAAGCAAATACAATTGTCAAAAAGTCCTAAGTACTCAACCCATGATACTTAATTAAATATCTTGGCCATCCTTATATAAATGATGACTAAGATACTTAATTAAGTATCATGGGTCGAGTACTTATGATTTTTTGACCATTGAATTTGCTTTGAGATTTGTGCATTTAATGATGAGCACAAACTTTTATGGATATCATTAATGAGTGATGCTAAAATACTCAAGTGAGTATTGTGGCCATTATACTCAAGACGTTTTTTTGGCCATTATATTTGCATCAAGATTAATGTTTTTAGTTAAAAAGTTAGTTTATTTCTCATATAGAGTGATGCTACAAAGTTATGTGGACATTATGTAATATACAAATTTATATTTCAAATATTGTATAGTATTTCTTTTAATATTAAACGTTAATCAATACTAATTAATATATTAAATCCATATATCAATAAATTAATATATATTAATTAATACATAACACATATTAATGGATAATATTCACTAAACGAGGTCATGTTCAAGTGTTTTACATTTGATACTTCACGTCAAACATTAATTTTTACTTTCATTATTTAACATTCTCACACATCAAATAACACAAATAAGAACATATATCTTTCAAAAATTTCATCATTATTTCATTTTCTAATTGCTCCATATCCTCCAAATTGTCTTACATCAATCGCTCCTAACTCATACAATATACTCAATTTCTAATTTTTCTCTCGTAAACTATAAAAAACTTAAATCTAAACCTGTAAAACATATAATTTTCATATATTTCATCAAAATTGAAATTTAACGTGTTCAAATTAGTGTTCTAAAAAATGATGAAAATAATAAAACGACCGTAGTTTATTTTACAGCGAAAAACGTTTTGAAGACCATTTTTCTCATAAAATATTTGTGGTTGAGAAAAAAAAAATGTTTCGGCCAACTTTCATTTTTTTCAAAGTTTGGCCCATGGCCCAGCTGTAGGGGTGTCAATGGGGGCGGATATTGCCCGAAATGATCCGAACCATATCCGAAAAATATCCGGATCCGAAAATAAACTATACGGATCCGGAACCGTATCCGTTTTTACGGGTATGGATCCAGATCTAGGAGCTAAAATTTTGATGGATCCGGATAGTATCCGGATCCGAATAAAATTTGTAAACGGATATCCGTTTTGTTGTAATCATGATAATAATTATATTTTAATTCACAATAATACATAATAATCAATAATCACTTATATATATGTGTATATATATAATTTGTTTTAAAATTATAAAATAATCAAGATTCAAATTCTAAAAATACTATTATATTATTATATCATAGTGTCCGTTTTAATATCCGTATCCGTATCCGACAATATCCGAACCGTATCCGTATCCGTTTAATATCCGAACCGTATCCGGATCCATATCCGAAAAAAAATATGAATATGGATATGGTACGACCACTATCCGAACCGTATCCGAACCGTTGACACCGCTACCCAGCTGTCTTTTTCAAAGTTTGACTCGTGAGCGTTTTCTCTCTTCGTTGCTTTAAACACAACCGAAATCACAAAGAAATTAAAAAAAACAATAAAATCTGGTGATACTTGTGTGGACAATATCAATATCCTTATTTATTTATGAATATTTATTTGTATTTGTACCTTGATTTGATCAACGATTATGGTCTTCTGGGGAATTATGAATATGAATGGATACATTTTTCAAGAGAAAGAAATGGGTAGTGTTATGAAAAATATAGTCGTCAATGGAGTCTCGTAGATACTCACCATATCAGATACAAAAAATATTATTATTATTATATTATTATTTTTATGTCTGTGATGACTAAACCTAGCGGCCTCCATACCCCCCCCCCCCCCCCGGTTTGGGTACGAGATCGACCGGTTCGGATACTTTATAGATACGAAACAAACCTGGTTTGAGTACATTAAAGCTCCGGTACGGGTAGTGACGTCTTCCTTCTCGTACTCTCAAGTGCAATTGAAGACGATGCATTGAGAGACATAACGATTACGACGGCAAACGTGTCCGAACACAAGACGACGATCACATATGGCCGCGATGGTGAAAGCACAGATGACCGAGATAGTAATGCCCCACGTGGCAGCGGTTCGACTATATTAGATTTGGCTAAGTATAATTTTACGGATCTTTTCTATTGCTTATGTGGGCCGTGTTCCGATTTTTTTTTTTTTTTTAAGGAGAATGCAATATCATTTTCTTTTTAAGTTTTAACGACCACACTTAACATATTTCATCTGTTGCCTTAAAAAAGAATATTATTATTTTATTTTGTTAAATGTTTGTATTTTGTTTGTTTTTTTAGTACATGAATGCATTTGATAGAGCGATGAATTATTGGACGAGAAATTCTCGTTCGTCTGAAACCCCAAGTAAATTGTGAGTAGCATCAACGAGAAAAAAAGGTAATTTTATTTCCTATCTACAATTTTCTTTTTTTATTAAATATTTTACGAATTAATAATAATAATAATTTAATTTCATAAAAGTTATCGTTTTGGGCGTGATGATCTAGTCTGTCTTTAACTTCCATCCCGAAAACACATACGGACGACAAATTTGATTTGATTTGATTTAATTTATATAAATTAATAATTAATTATTATGTTTTGAAATATTTAGATATAAAGCTGGGTGCAATTTGTATTGGATTTCATTTAATTTATATAAATTAATAATTAATTATTATATTTTGAAATATTTAGATATAAAATTGGGTGCAATTTGCATGACAAATATAAAGTCGTGCTCGATTCGGATGCTCTCGAATTCGGTGGACAAGGAAGAGCAAGTATTAAGGGGAATTCTATGGTAATTCCTTTTGAAAATGGTAATGTGAGTATTTTTAATTAATTGGATTTTTTTTTCTTTATATGCACGATAAAAACTTTTTATTTTGTCTAACATTCATTAATTGACAAATATCCAAAATACCCTTATAAAAAAATCTACTATAAGAAAAACTCATATCATAGAACTCAATTATTAAATATTAACGAAAACAACAATAACAATAACAATAATTATTATTATTATATATATTTTTTTAAATTATTAAAAGGTTGGTCATGACATGAAACATTGTACTGAGCCGGAAGGCATACCGGGTATACCCCGAAACGAATTTCAATAACCGCCGAACTCTTTCAAAGTTCTCTCTCCATCCCGCACTTGTGTGGTACTACAACGATACTAACATCCTTATTAAAATATAAATATTATCATAAATGCCCATACATAACTTGCAACATTTTCACTTAAACCCCTCTTTTTTTTGTAATAGGTGTATTATAGGGTCGAAGAAAGTGAGGAGAATAGAGACGAAGAGGCGGCGCAGGGAATTCTTGAAGAGATTCCGTGTTAAATAATGAAATAATAAATAATGAAACTGATTATTTCAGGTCATTTGTGCTATAAATAAAGAATATCTAATAATAAAACTTTAATTAAATAATTAAAAAGAATGCATAACCTCTTGTTACCCACCATTACCATCACCATCGGACTCTCCAGTTCCGAAACCCAATCTTTTTGTCTGCCTTCTTCTCCCACTTGCAGTTTCCCCACCTTAAAACTTCCTTTATTCAATAACAGCCCGTCAATTCCCCGAATCACTTCATCGGTCAAAAATGGGGGACCCGAAAAAATGCAACTATCATCCTTTGTCATCTTCTTCTCTTTCTTCTTTTTTTTTTTTTTTTTTTTTTGAAAAACTAAAGAGGCGAAGCCTCTTTTAATATATTAAAGCAAAGTTTAATATATTGATGCGATTTTGCATGATAAATGTAAAAAAATAGTTTAACGCAAAAGTAAATTACAATTGCAAAAGTAAGATACAAGCCGAGAAATGATGTTTTCGGCCATCCTTGGACGAACGGTTCATCTCCACGCGAGCTCAAATCTCGTATTTTTTCCTTTCCCGCTTTTTCCTTTCACTGTCCCCAGACTCACCCCGACTTGCCCGTCGCTGTTGCCCTCTGATCTCCGCCTGGCTGCCGCTGTCGCTGTCGGATCTCCACCTCGCTGTCGCTGCCGGATCTCCGATGTCGGATCTCCGCCTCGCTGTCGGATCTCCGCCTCGCCCTCGCTGTCGCTGTCGCTGTCGCGGTCGTCGTCGCCGTCGGATGTCGGATCTCAGCCTCGGATCTCCGTCAGGGTTTGCCTCCACCCCGAAATCGGCACGAAATCTCCCCTCGCCACGAAATCGCCACGAAATCGCCCCTTTCCAGCCCTTTCCTCCCGGCGCCAGTCGCCAGTCGCTGTTGCCCTTTCCTCCCATTCCAGTCTTCGCTTGTCCCTGCCAGTCGCCCGTCGCCAGTTCATTTCCTCCCTTTCGAGTCTGGGTGTCCAGAATACGTTTAGGGTTTCGATACGGCCGTCGCCAGTCGCGCCTTTCGCCTCGGTGGCCTCGGTTGCCAGTCCCTGCCAGCCCTTTCCTCCCTGCCAGTCCCTGCCTCCGTCGCGCCGTTCGTCGCCGCTCGCCTCGGTTTGTCTCTGTCGCCGCTGTGGCCTCGGTCGCCGCGCCGTTCGCCGCGCGATTTGCTCGCCTCGGTCGCCTCGCCATTCGCCTCGCAAAGGACCTCCAGGAGCTGGAGAGGAAGGCGTGAGAGAGGAGGGGGTGGAGGCTGCGGCTAGGGTTTGCCTCCACCCCAAAATCGCCGAGTTTTCGCCTCGGTCGCCTCGCCCGAGAAATCTCTCCTTGAAGAAGTAAATTGATCTATTTTTCTTCTTTATCTTCTGCGAAATCTTATGTAATTTCGCATTGATTGGCATTTTCAAATCCTTCGCTATCTACACACAACAAAATAAACATAGGGGCATTTTTGTAATTTTAATTTTTTTGACAAGCCCAAACTCACGTATTCTCCTCCGCCAAGAAACTTGTAGACCATTTTTTGGGTTTGGAGTGAAGTGGGTCCCACATGGGTCAAGTTTGGGGAAGCAATTCATCAAACACTTGGTGAACAATGATCAACAAGCCACACCTTCTGCAAAACTTCATCAAATACTTCCATAATTGGACCCAAATTGCCCAAGTCGAACTCTACAAGTTTCATATTCTAATTTTCTCCTGAATCTAATCTTAAACCTCCAAAAAATCAGTTGCACGGCTGGCCAGCCATGAAAACAGCTTACCAGCCCAGGATTTTTAGCTCCACAAGCCACAAACCTTGATGAAACATCTCCCAAATTGTCATGGTGGTAGATAAAACCCTAAGACACAACTCTCTTATGGAAGTTTTCTCCTAAATCTCTCTCTAAATTCCTCAAAAACGTGTTCAAATCTCCCCCTCCACTTCTGCCAGTGCCAGATCATTGGTACATCAGTGGATTTTGGCTTACCCAGGCAAAACAAGACCTTATCTCTTCAAACCAAAGCCTTGGTTCAAAGCCCCTCTCTCTCCTGATCATTTTGATACAGAGAAATCGAAATTTGACAAAGAAAGGAGGAAGTTATGATGATTTTTCTCTAGTTCAAAACTATTCACACGAAATGTTCGATCAAATGCATGACCTAGAACCTTACTAGGTTGGATCCAGACCCGAATCCGCACCCATTAACCCATACCCATTATTTCAAATGGTTCTCATGGATCCCTAGTAGCATATTCTTGACGCAATCTTCATTAAATATTATAATTCTCTGTCTTTTCCTAACAACTACACGAGTAGCTACACGAACTCGAAACAGAAGAACAACTCGGTCCTTTGAACTGATTCTGTTGGAGCTTTAACTATACCTTCTTCCTCTCCATTCCATCAGTGACTGGACGTCCCTAGTAATATGCCTCTCCATTCCATCAGTGACTTGGATCACCTAGGCTCTTGATTCACCTTAATTTTCAAGATTTGCCCCAAAATCAACCCGAAACCCTAAATCAGTGAACTCAAGCCACAATCGAGATCTCTAGCTTAAATCAAGGCTCAACCTTCACTCCTCCACCTCACTGGATCAAGAACGAATCTCAAGAAGACAACTCCACTCAAGCACCCAAGATATTTGGTTATTTCACTCCTTTTTTTCTTTGTTTTTTAGGGTTTTAATTTGGTTTTTTTTTGTAAAACTTGATGAATCATGTTTGATGTTGTTATATGAAGTTTTTTTAGTGTTTATAATTAATCTGACAGTTTTCCTAAATTTTTAGAATATTTTCTTGAATTTTCTTGTTAAAGTACTTTTAATTTCTGATTGTTCGCTGCAACTGTTTTGTGATTTAAATTCCAATTTTTTTTTTTTTTAATTATTCTAAAAATATGATCTTGTTAAACAGTAATTTTAGTACTTGATTTTTGTGTAAACAGTTTACCATTTTAATCAACATTAAGTCTGTTAAAAATTTCCAAAGTTCACTTCAAGAATAATTTCCTGAAACTTTTAATTTTCTTGTGCTTTTAGTTGAAAATTTTTGGGCACTTTATAGAACTCGAACATCCAGATCAAAAGTATCTTGTTTTATCTAGATCTCTAGTTTATGTAGAATTTTACCTCATGTCATTTGGATAATTAACGAATTAGGTATGGCCGTTTTAGCCTACTTTCTCATTAATTTTCTTGCCATTCTAGATCTAAATTTTTTATTATAAAAGCATATGCAACGATTCGACCTCGAATCGTCACTAAAACAACCTCAAATTAGGATAAAATGAGATCAAGATACAAACTTTAAATGAATTCGAATTCGATTCATTAAAAGTATAAAGAAACAAAGTCTCGATTTCTTACACGAAGAAACAATTACATCAATAATATTCTCCTAATTCTCTCTCCTCTCCCTATTTATAATGCGACAAGTTATAAAAGAAAATATTAACTAAACACGGTGCACCATGCACCTTGTGAACCGAAAACGAATTAGCGATTAAACCCCTCATTTATTCATAATGACCCATGTACCCTCGGGTCATGACAATACCGCCTCCTTTAAAGATCCTTGTCCTCAAGGATCAAACATTCGGAAAAAATATTAGGTTTTGGCGGTGGCCTTTTCGATATAACACGAATCACCACCCTTAAAGATTTCGCATCGTACCGTATATTCGGTTTCGGAGGCGGTCTTTTTCCTTCATCGTCAAGCCCCACGTCGAGTCTTGCTTCAAACGATAATATCCGCCATTGCTTAATTGTGCACAAAACTCGCATATCTTCACACACGCATATTCGACAATCTTCTCTCTTCAAATTCAAATACGGATCCGAATACCTTTTATCTATTAACCGCACCGTACCCGACTCAAGCATTTTTGAAAGAATAGTCACTTCGCCATTTACGATTATATCCTCCGATTTGTGCGCACTCGAATCCAATTTACGCGCACCCGAATCCACTTCGATCTCAACCGGATCCGCTTCGATCACGCCCGAATCCGCTTCGATCACGCCCGAATCCGCTTCGATCACGCCCGAATCCACTTCGTTCACGCCCGAATCCGTTTCGATCACGCCCGAATCCGCTTTGTTATCCTCTCCTTTATTGACTCCATTTTCATTCGATTCTTCTTCTTTGTTGAAACATTTTTTCCATTCATCAAATCGTCTATTATTACTTGCTTGCATTTGGTCCACCTTATACAACACGGTTTTTAACAATTCTTCCCAAGATAACGTAAAAAATCGTCCACTAATTTCGCAATAAGCCTCGCCTTTACCATATAATATCTTTTGATCGCAATTTGTTCCACATTTATGCATCGTTTTACCCGTTTCACACCAAAATTGATTATCAACCCATCTCATAATATCGCAATCCTCGTCACATCGATGTCCATGATACGTATCTTGTGGATGAATAATATCCCACAAATATACTATTTTATTACTCATCGTATCGACTCAAAACGCTTCAACAACCCGCAAACCTGCTTAAAAAATCTGATCCGTTAATCAATTCTGGATTTTTCACAGATTTAGAATTTCAATTACCGGATTTGGATTCAAGATTCTTAACAGAATCCGGAATTCTGCTGCAGCCCTGCCTTTCTGGATTCTGAGCACAGTCGATAATTGGTTTCCCAGTTTCCTTATCCCGATTTCTTCAAAAACCGGTAGAGGTAATCCGCCACTTCAAATCCGACCCTTAGATTAAGCACAACCCGGATCCACTAACCCAGTTCGGGTCCGCCTCACTTCGGATCTCCTTCTTCTCTTCTTCTTCTCTCGCGATGAATAGGCATGGCGAATGGGGCTTGGCTCCCTTCTGGCAGTTCTTGTCGACTTCGAATGGATGCTTGGTCCTTCTGTTAGGGTTGCAGTGACTCTTGAAAATTGTCGCGTTCCTTCTTGAGTTCCTTCGCGATCGGTCGATGAAGGAAATGGGAATGCGAGGTCGTCGCGGTGACTCTTCACCGTGGAGCAGGTGTTAGGAAGCTTCAACCGGCGTTTCTTCTTCTGCTTCTTCTTCACAGGGGTGGTCGTTGGAGCTCTTGCTGCAATCTTCTTCACAGTATTGGAGTTCTGGAGATTTCGGCGAGGTTGCAAATGCTGGAGAGGTCTGCAAGAATTCTTCTTGCCGAGTTCTGGATAAATTGTGAATCGATTCGAATTGGTTCTGAATCGCGAATTTGGTCTGAATCCAGAATTGATGTCGAAATTGAGGATTTGTGTCTGAATCGAGAATTGATGTCGAATTGCGAGATTTCAATCGGCTCGAATCGAGATGAGCAGCGATACGATCTCGAAATCAGAAATTAAGGTTTTAATCGAGAAAGGTTTGAATCGAGAAATTGCCTCGAATCGGATATGAGAATCAAGAAACTCGTTCTTCGATTTGATCTGAAATCGGGTGATTCGTGCGACACCACAGCAAAAAGGAACGAGCTCCACGGCTCGCAAAAGAGAATCGTATATAAGGACAGAGAATTGGATCTGGATCGATAAATCGGCTCGAATTGGATTGATTTCTCGAATCAAGAAATCAAGATCTGGTGGCGAAATCAAGATATGAATTGAGAGACGCCGCGGATCGGATCTGGTGCGGAGAATCGCCGGCTCTGATACCAATTGTAACGATTCGACCTCGAATCGTCACTAAAACAACCTCAAATTAGAATAAAATGAGATCAAGATACAAACTTTAAATGAATTCGAATTCGATTCATTAAAAGTATAAAGAGACAAAGTTAGCAATTGTAACGATTCGACCTCGAATCGTCACTAAAACAACCTCAAATTAGGATAAAATGAGATCAAGATACAAACTTTAAATGAATTCGAATTCGATTCATTAAAAGTATAAAGAGACAAAGTCTCGATTTCTTACACGAAGAAACAATTACATCAATAATATTCTCCTAATTCTCTCTCCTCTCCCTATTTATAATGCGACAAGTTATAAAAGAAAATATTAACTAAACACGGTGCACCATGCACCTTGTGAACCGAAAACGAATTAGCGATTAAACCCCTCATTTATTCATAATGACCCATGTACCCTCGGGTCATGACACATATTCTTGTAAATCATTTGATCTAGTTTGTATAGAAGTTCGTCTCAATGAATTTGAAGCATTTCATGGTTTGTTGTGAATTTATGAAAATTACGGAAAATCTAAATCTATAAGGGAACTTTTGAAATTGTGTGATAATCTTGATGTTCTTCTGTTTTGAATTGATTTTTTTGTGAGATCTGGATTGTGACATACTGATCTAAGTATATCATTTGGTAGATAACTGGTTTTAATTTGTGAAAATACAAGTTTGAGAACATTTGAAGAAATTAGTGAATTGTTATAATTGTACAAAGTTACCTAACTGCCAAGAAAAAGTCACTGGGCTTTAATGCAAAAATTTAGGGACCTAATTGTAAATCAGTGAAATTTTTGCTGGTTGTTCCAATTTGCACCAAATTTATTCCAGAGATCATTGATAGTTAAAGTATCAAGTCTTGATTCGAAATTTTTATTATTTCAACTCTAAATACACATATGTTTCAACTCTAAATACACTGGACTCAATTAAAGCTCCTATAAACAGGGCTGGTACCAAGTTTTCGGTGATCCGAGGCCATTTTCGAAAAGGACCCCAAATCCCTCTAGCTCATGTCTGTTTCACCGTAACCTAATTTGGTTAAATATTTCATTTTTTAAATCGAGTAAAAAAGAGAAAATTAAACAATATAACCCAATACTTTTTCAGAAACTTAATTTTATATTTGAACTTGTTTACATTTTTTTTAATACGACTCGAAGGTATATCATTCTAGATTTTATCAAAAACATCCTAATAGTTGGGTTTGCATTTGTTCGCCAGCAAAAAGATCAGTATAAATTATACTTGTTTTAATTGTTCTCGAGCAATAATTTTCTCAATATGACTCACAATTTCCTCCAGTAATATAATACTCATGATCCTTCGAAATCAAATATTTATTTTTAAATTGTTTCCAATTGTTCCGATTATCTAACACAACCGAATTGGAAAAAAAAAAAAAAAAAAAAAATCAAACCTTGATGTAAATTAGATATCAAGTTTTTTGTCGAAATAACGTCAACACCGAGGACTGGGCATGGCGACGGCCTCGGCATCTGCTCTGGCGACAATAATTGTCTGGTTTGGACTTGGCATATCGATCATGTGTCTACATTTGTCTGGTGCATGGTGATGTCGATCTAAGTTCTACACTTGACAAAAGATGAGAGAGTTAGGGCAAATCGAAAGAGAAACAAAAGAGCTTAAGTTGGTGCGTATCAGATGATATCTTTCGCAGGATCCACTTTTAAAAAATTAAGTCTGTACGTGTATAATGGGTTTCCTGACTGAATAAAGAATACCACATCTTCTTTCTTTTTGTTTGGATGGAAGATCGGTCCATTCCATCGACACATAGCTGGGCGAGCGAGCCCTGACATGAAGGATTGGATACCGGATCCATGTGTGAGTTGGCAATCTCTCTTACGAGATACTTTTTGGTTTGTTCGCCGGGCATAGATGAAAGAGAGAGAGGAGAGTTGGGATTTATGGGAGCTCACTGACGTCGGGGATTGGGTGGCTACTAGACGACTATGTAGATTCTATCCCTTCCATTTATACATGATCGCAGAGAGTTCAATCCCTGGCTACACATCTGCTTCGACGCCTTTCTTTCTTTTTCTATACAAAATGTACGTTTGGTTATTTTGGTATTACGTGTTATGCTAATGTCGGAAGTTCCTTTCCATCATCAAATATACGAGGTCTTGATTTGATGATATAATGGATTGGATATTTCTTATGCTCGACTAATAAACTTTGTGTCGAAATGTATATGCATGCCACTAACATTGGATCCCCTCATCCAAAACGGCCCCCAGGCCCAGGCCTTATAGGCCTGTCCCTATAGCCGGCAGTGTGTATATATTTTGTTGACTTACCCCATGAATTGAATCACATTTCAACGACCAATTTTTTGGGGTTATCAAGACTACATCGAGTTTCCTCACAATCATCTCATGCCAAAATATTTTCTAGAATTGTCTTACTTGCAATTATTACCTTACTTCAATTGTGGAACTCCGATGAGTTCTTTATTTGGAATCCATACAAATTGTTGTTTATTAATTCAAAATTTACGATTTAAAGTCATACATGCTTGAAAACTTTGAGCCGATCGCCGCGTTGCTAGTACAAAACGGCAATTCTTCTTTGAGACGAGCACGATGGATACGAGTAGAGGTTTTAAAGTTTCGGAGCCAGACGTGATCAACTCGAACCGCCGCGAGTTTTTATCGTCACCGATTCAAACGTGATTCAGAGGTAACAAACACAAACTCTTCCTTCGATGTTTGATTTGTTTGCATGGATCCTTGTGGTCAAGTCCTGAGGACTACTTTGTTATTTCCGTTGCGTTTCTAACTGTGGGACCCAACACAACATTCTCGCAACTTTGAGTGTTTTTAAATTTTTTTGAAAACGGTCTCTATCCTTGCTCAGAACCCAGAGGAATCAAATTCTTGTATTCTTATTCCAAATCATTCTCAAATGTGTCTAAAAAATTTCTTGTTCAAATTCTCTTACTTGAGAATTGATTGGATATTAAAAAAAAAAAAAATTATTTTTTATTTTCTACAATTTTGTAATATAGCTTTAATGGCTTACTTGAATATTTATATTTTGTATGACCATACTCCCACTATTCTTTTCGAATCAATAACCTACACGTTAATAAAACGGAAGCACCGATAATTATTCTTGTTTCTAATGGTCAAGATCCGAATTGTGTATATTTTAAAGCCAAATTAAGCCATGAAACTAAAAATATACCGTTTCAGTACGATCACATCCAATTGTATCAAATGCAACTCTCGAGTCACTCATGAGATAGGCTATCGAGTCCAACTCAACAATCCTTTTGTGTAATCTCTATCTATAACCTAATTTTAGGTATAAAGTTGAGTCCAACTTGAATATTTATACAATCCTTGTGTGTAATCTCACTCGCATATATTTTTTTTTCCAAATACTAAGATATTTATTTAATAATAGAAAAAATCATAGGTTATGAGAGATTGTTGGTTCAAATTTTATTAACATCAATGGAGGGTAGACATATGACCCTTCTCTATTTATTATCAAAAAAATAAATAAATAAAAAATAAAAATACCCAAGATTGAGAAGAAAACAAAAACTAAAAACATATCATGAAATAACTCCCGAAAAATATACGTCAAGGAAAAAAAAATACAAGATATAACTACACAACAACAAAAATATTGAAAATAAAAAATTCAAACAAAATATATCAAAAAGAACATCAAATCTCGCGTAATTGCGCGGGGTGTTGCAAGTTCAGTTTAATATTTAACATCATCTCCCTTGAACATGAATCTGTTGGAGCTCTAGGGTATGTTATGTAGGTAAGGTTCGACGTGTGAGATTGGTAGCATCTGGGTGTTCTTGTGTTTGTGTTCCATGCATTGAAGGAGAATTCATCCCTGATAATTGGTCTGATATGATATCATTATTCAGCAAACCCACTTGATCTCCATTTGCTTCGCCACGATTTTCTCCAGCGCTGTTCACTGATGATTTGTTACGATCCAAGGCAGACCGGACAGCAGAATCCATCCGGTCAAACTGCTTAACCAACGCACGAAATGTATCATATGCAGTTTCGTGATCACTAAATTCACCTTTTATCCTATCCCAATTTCGGTACACATATCGTCCAAGATGGATTATGATCAAGAGGACAGAGACAACACCTGTTATGATAAAAAGACCTGCAAAGTTTCTGAAACTTAGGCTCAGAGAGCCCGAGACAGCACCTTGCCCAGGGCAACTGCTAAGGTCACCCAACCATTTTTTGTCAATCTGAGTCATTTCATCTCCTTCTGTTGCCATGGACACATCCTGTACCATTGGTGAGCCTTTTGGAAATACCTAAAAAAAGATCAAACAAGATGAGACCTCAAATTATAAAGATAGGATGTGTGTTTATGGAGAAATGATCATGACTAATTAGAGAATCTTACAAAACCAAATCCATCTGTCTTGTAGGTCGGACCGATCATTGTATGGTTAGCACAATACTTCCCTAAGAAGACCTTAAGATAAGGAATCTCATCGAAAATAGCCGAAACCCCTCCATTGGATGAACCCTTGGCAAGGGCCTCGGCATATTCTTCAATTGTGTCATACGTCCTCAATTTAAGTGTGTCAACACCCAGTCTTGATTTTAAGAAATCAAGTACTATAAAATTTCCGTCTTGATATCCAATATAGTCTCCTTGTCTTAAGAGTTCGTTTACATCTGTAATGGTTGGGGTTAGTTGTTGTATAGTCAGCATGGATGCCAGACTAGCCGTGTAGCTTGAAGTTAGGATTAACACTACAAATACCCATATAATAACCAAGATTCTCGATAGGATGCTTCGTAATTTTGCATCTGACGAATGAATGAAATTACATAAAATTAAAAGGTAATTTTTTCTATATAAATGATTTCTACTTTATTTGAAACAATAGCATTATGAATGATTTCCAATTCCAAGTGAAATATTATTTTTTGTAAAAGGTATTTAAAAATTAAAGAACTGATAAATTTAAAAAAATATGAGATAAAGAAACTAAACAAACTGTGAGAAAAGACGAGAGTAGAGAATGCAAAGTAAATTGTGAGGCCGACTTGCTCCAATTTCGTCCCTCGAAACTCTGGATTTATCCTGTGCTCAATCACCCATACAGTGAATCCAATGAGGAAAAAGAACGCGAGACTAGTTAGCCATAACGTGGTAGTTAGAGGTTGCAAAAAAATCCACATTGAATTACTCGTGCCCACTTTGATTGGCACAACCATCGATATACCCGAGTCTGTATATGGCAATGTAAAATCCACATAATTTGTCCTGTTTGCAGTAATTGTGGTATCCGCCACAAACGCATCAAAATTCTGTTCTCAATTTAGATATGATATTATTAATAAAATGAGAAATATGTGAAAAAAATGTTTATAGTAGATTAGTGGAAGTAAATTTGTGAATACTTACGCCAAGATGGACTTCGGAGATGACATCGTCATAATGTGTGTATCTCCAGGAAAAGGGCACGTACTCATAGCTTACATGGTAAGGAAGCTTTTTTATGGCAGCATCAAAAATATCGATGCAGTAGCCTGTAATATTGGGTGTGTTTGTGATTGGCTCTGATACATTCACAAATTGTCGGAACCCAAGTCCCGCCGGTACAGCAATACGCAGTGTTTTCCCTTTGGTTGGGTTGACCCAACCTTTGGGTGTTAACGTCGAGTCCCCTGGCCATATGATCGCCTTTAGCTTGTCATTCCTATTACCATAGTCACTTGTTATCCCTTCTCCTTTATTCCAAAATCCTATCGTTCTCGTGCTTTTTCCTATCATATTAAATATCTCATATGCATGCAGCGGAAGTTGTCCATCTACGAAAGTAAAATTACCAGCCAACCCTTTAAATGTAGTGTTATGAATTGCATTGAGTAGTTTAGCACCGGTTTGGAAAACACCAATTTTATCGAATGCCGTGGAATATGCACTCCCCCCTTTTGGCATTAGAAAGCTCGGGTTGGTTACATTTGCCTTCTCAACTGCAATTGCCATCGCCCAAGTTGCATCATATGCCCAGAATTGGTACATATTTGGTTTCGTCACCTTACTGCCTGGGTAATCTTGCTGATACCTCGCTTTGAAACGAGCCGAAAATTGCGTTATTTTATTTGATGGCGGTAAATAAGGCCGAAACCCGACCACACCATGCATGGAGCTTACAATGGTTGGATCAAGCGTGTCAATCACATATCCTACACTATCTGTTACAATCCAGACATAACCCTCAGACAACATGTTAAGCTTTTGGGCGATGCGGAATAACCGTATAGCAAGAGAAAAATGCATATGAACCAAAAACACGGATGTTTCTAAGTTCATGAGTCGGGAGAGTTTCTTTTCAATATGGTCATCTATTGCCGTGCTAGGTATAAGGGCATGATCAAGAATTTGTACATCAATTGGTTGAAGTGCATCTACAAGGGAGGGGAGAATGCCATACCCATAGTTAGAGTCTTCATAAATTGCGATCACAGCATGCCAACCGAACTGTCGGATGAAACTGGCGATAGGGAGGGATTGGGATGAATCATTGAGACAAGCACGAGTGAAATATGGAGAGAGGGATGGGGAAATGATTGGGGATGTAGCAGAGAAGGAGAGAAGAGGGACATGAGCTCGATCACAGAGAAAGGTAACAAACTCGGTCTCGGTCGAGGTTTGGGGACCCATTATGGCTTCGACTTGGGTCTGTAGTAGATACACAACTATATTGGACAAAGAGATTTTTGTTAATATTGGGATTAATGGTGTAACAATACTTGATATTTGGTCCTAACTTTTATGAGAGTGCTGTTGATAAATGTACATTCTTATCTTATATTTCGATTCTTGACTACATGATAATATTTTTTTATAATTTGATGTCTTAGTTTATATTTTGTAGAAAAAAAATCTTACTTTTGTCCCATGAACTCTTCAAAAATGTGCAATTTACCCCCTAACTTTAATTTGCTCATTTTTGACACCTGAACTCTTCATTTTGCTCACTAGTGTCTCTTCCATTAGTTAACTGCATAATCATCAGTTAACCGATAAGGTGACACTGTGACGTGACATATTTTTAGATGATTTAAGAAATGACGTGATAAATTTAAGAAACATTAAAATATTCATTTAAATGTAAACCCATTAATCCAAAATAACCTAACCCATTAACCCAAACCCATCTCTCTCTCTCTCTCTCTCTCTCTCTCTCTCTCTCTCTCTCTCTCTCTCTCTCTCTCTCTCGCGCGGATAAATGACACATTGATTAACCACATTAAGGTGGTGATGGGGGAGTATGTTTGAAGAATTCAGAGGGAAAAAGTGAGTTTTTTTTTCTATTTTGTAACGATTAACCACATTGATTTAGTATATGATTTAATTTTTACTTAAACACTAACTATCAATACATCGAGGATTGATTTTTTTTCTTGAGAGTTTAATATATAGGGAAAACATATTGTGCACTGCATTTCATCTTGACTATTGACGAGGTAGACATGACATCAATTGATTTTAATATGTTAATATTAATACATCATATGCATGTTGACTGACATGCCAATTCAATTGAACGATTAATTAACTCGTTAATTCATTCAATTAAGGATGTTAATAAATCCAATTAAACACATTAGGTCACTTCATCAATGGTGTTTGGGTGAGTTTGGGGACACGCTATTTAAAAAATGCAGAAGTATCGTGGGGATACGGATATCCGATACGGATACGGATGCGATACATGTCAGATGCGGATACGAGTACAATACATACCATATATGTATTAGATACGTCACGTGGAGTGTCCGATTATTATAATATTTATTTTTTATGGATACGGGTCGGATACGACTGGGATGTTTCATTTAGGATATTTCAACCAATTATATATTCCGGTCCATAATATTTTTATATAAAATCGTTTAGAATACTTCTAAATTAGTTTCATGACACTTCTAAAATAGGTCTATGATATATTCATTATACTTATATTGTTGATTCATTTTATTTATTGTCATGATATTTAATTTAATAAATATTATTTATTTATTTTACGTAATATAAATATATTAAAATAATAACTATATAGCCGTATCTGTATCATGGTTTTTTAGAAAATTATCGTATCGACGTATCGCGATATCCGTATGCGTGCAACATAGTATATAATCCGAATATATAATAGAAAAATATTACGTCAGCCAGAAACTTTACTTTTTTGTTCTCAATTTTTTTAAATGTTGATTTTTTAACAACAATATATTTTTTGAAGTACAATATGTTTTCTTATTAACCTTTTAAAATACATTTTTAGTTGTGTGATGTGCTCTTTTGTATGTATGTCATAATTTTAATTGTGTCATATACATTTTAGACGTATGACATACATTTTTTAAATGTCTCTGACATCTTTAAAAATTTGTATACATTTTTAACTACAATATACATTTTTTTTTGTAATTGAACGTTGTGCCTTTATATAAAAAATATATATTTTCGAAGCACACTACATGTTCGTTTATACTTTCTGAAATATATATTTATAGATGTACAATATACCTAGGGATGTCAATGGTGTGGTTATTGCCCGAACCGACCCGAACCGTATCCGAAAAAATATCCGGATTCGAAAAAAATATCCGAATCCGAGTGGATCCGGATATGGATCTGGTTGCTAATTTTAAGATCCGGAACCGGATTCGATATTCGGTTTTGGTGCGGGAACCGGATCCGTGTTCCGGATCCGGGTATTTTTAGGATCCGGATACTCGAAACTAGATCCGAGTATCCGAAACCGGATCCGGATACTCATATTACATATTATTTTATGTATTATATTTGATATTAGTTGAAAAATCATATACAGATTAATGATTTGTAAGTGATTTAACTCACAATCGTAAAATTATGTTTAAATATAATTATATTTATCGTTCATGTCACAAATTATATATATTTATAGCTAAAAAGTAAGTTACGTTATAATAACATAGTATCCGTTTTAATATCCGAAACAGAAACGTATCCGTATCCGTATCCGACAATATCCGAACCGTATCCGTATCCGTTTATTATCCGAACCGTATCCGGATCCGACAATATGGATATGGATCTGGTAGGACCACTATCCGAACCGGATCCGAACCGTTGACACCCCTAAATATACCACATATATATATATATATATATATATATATATATATATATATATATATATATATATATATATATATATATATATATATATATATATATATATATATATATATATATATATTTTTTTTTTTTTTTTTTTTTTTTTTTTTTTTTTTTTTGAATGTGTTCGATACATCTTAAAATATGTGATGCATATATTTTTAGGTCAAATATACATTTCTGAAAAAGTATCTGTTTAGATGTGTGATACATCTTTTTGAGTAGCATAATTTATTTTTATTAATTAGAAGAGAAAGATATTATATGTGACAAATATTAAATATTAAGAAAAAAAATGTAAAGAAGCTTTTATATTCGGTCACGTGGACATTATTATACATAGTTCTAATATTCAACAATTCGCCACAAGCTGACACATGTGAATTTTTTTTTAATTTTTTTATTGTGATCCAAATGAATTGATTAATATTGTGGTCTCCCAAAATCAACACAATGTTCTTATGTAGTGACAAAATGAATTGATTAATATTTCTAATTGACTCGATTAAATGTTAATTGGCAGATTTAATTAACACATCAATAATTTATAATATGTTAATATTAATACATATTAATTGACACAATGTTCTTATGCAGTGACAAAATGAATTGATTAATATTTCTAATTGACTCGATTAAATGTTAATTGACAGATTTAATTAACACATCAATAATTTATAATATGTTAATATTAATACATATTAATTGACGTGTAAATCCAATTAAATTGTTAATTGAGTCAATTGATAATAATAATTAACCTACTTAATCTTCTTTTAACGCCTCATCGAGGATGTTCTTTTTGTGTTATTTGGACTTCATATATAATTTCCGTATGAATTTATGGCTCAATTAATAATTTTTTATGGTATAATTTACAATTGTCTTATTTTTTTTTAAAAAAATTGATATTTTTTATTTTAATGATTAACATTTCAAATATATATTTTGATTTTATGCGTATTATTCACGATTTTTTTTCTTTTCAAAACACATGTAAAAAAGGAGTATGAAGTCCTGCGAATTGCGCGGACTATTGCTAGTTACATTCAATATGAAGCGTATCATTCTAATCGTATTGTTTTGATTTAAAATATTAAAGATAACATGATTTAACGATGACTTAAAAAATGTTTGTAAAATAATGAAATGCAAATAATTATATAGAATATGATCTTAAGAAAAAATAGGACGGACAAAATATAAACCACTAATATATACGGGATGACACAAAATATATGCATTAAAATATTAAATATAAAATCGATGTATAAAATGAGACCGCAACATAAAAGTCTATGGTCAATATGTTAGGGTTTTTATTTCTTTCATGATAATCGTGAATGATTACGTGATTTTGAAGAAAGTTTGAGATATGTACAAAAATAAGAAGGTAAGTAAAGTACAATTTTGTTATAAAATAGAAAATAATTATTTTATATGCATTTGTACTTGCTCTATTTTCCTTCCTTTCTCGAGTCAGATCATAGAAGAATTTTGTCAGCATGCACGCAAAAGCCACAGTGTAGGCACCATCTCGCAACGCCGAAGTCGGGGAAAGGCGCTCCATTTTAGGTACTTGTCAAATATTTTCTATTTTTTGTTTGGAATCATTTCCCACTTATCTTTTTAGTAGATTTTTTTTTCTTTTTTTGCAATTGAATAAATTTAACAGGGAAATTCTTTTAGAAATCCCTAACTTTTCTGAATAATTTTTAAAAACCTTTTTATCTTTAGAAAACCCCAAAAAGTTTCTCTAAAAAATGATTCGTTTTTATCCCATATAAATTAAATTTAACATTGAATGGTGTTTGGTTTCTTTTTGGACCACAGTATTGGTGTATATTTTCATAATTAATTTTACTATCTTTTCTTGGTATTTTACTTGCAAAATCTCTATAATGTTTTTAGCATATATAATATATATTTTTTAAAAATTATATGTTATTTATATAATTTTAATACTTTATTTATTATTTGTTTGAATGAAAAATAATATCAAATAATACAAAAATAAACAATGATACAAAAAAAATAAACATCTAGAAAATATTTTGGCAGAAAAATATTTTGTTAGCGTTTAGTTTTAAAGTCCATTCACTTTTTAAATATATTTTTAATATTTTCAAGATGTCGACTAATATGATATTTATATATGATTTTCTTTACTAGTTTGCATTTTGGCTAGGTTTCAAATAATTTACTTTTCAATATTTTTTGATTTGGGTCGAGTTCAAGTTCGAACATATCGTGTCATTTTTTGCCAACTCTAAAAATTATTTACTAATAAAACTCATCCTAATGGAAAATTATTTGTGAATTGCGTAAATATATTTTTCCTACAATAAACTATTATTAAGAGTTATTTAAATAGAGCCTATAGGATGAATGGGAAAATATTGTGAATTAGGGATCAAACATATATTACATATCACAATTTTGGAGGAAATGGTGACAAGTTCTTTTTTTCATATTTATACTCATATGTTATGTGATAAATACTTATTATGACAAAATGAATAATTTCACGAAATTAATTTGTAATTGTCACGTAACATGTGAATATAAATTCAAAATTATATTGTGAGTATAATTTCACGATTTTAAATGATTTCGCATCTATATTTGAATCTAGAAACATACGTGACAAATCTTAGTACTATCACGTGAAACTTAAAAATGAAAATAAAATTCTAAATTTTTTAAATTTGACTGTCACGTATATATCTAGGTGCAATTCTAGATATGAAATTTAGGTGTCTATCATTATAGGTAAAAAAATTATGTGAATTACCAGAAGAAGCAGCCCCAACAGTTTCATTCATGGAATCCCGAAAATCAAAACTAATTCTAGTTCTGAAATGTGGATTCGCAGCGTAGAAATCCTCAATCGCAATCATAATGCTTGTGCGGCTTCTCTTCCCTTCAAGTTGTGTGAGATCGAGCACAACTCCAACACGCACCAGTCTTGATGTGGCATTCTGAGCTCGAACTAGATAGCTTTGGGAGTCAATAATGGAGAAGAAAAGCAAGAAGGAGAAGAACAAGATACGAGGTAAAGGCATGCATGCAAGGTGCTTGTTTTTTGGTGTTTCCATTTAAACTTGTGGTAGAGGTTCGTTGTGAAGGATTTTTTATAGGGAAAAGTTTGCCCACAAAATAATTTTGATATTGCACACACACACACAAGTTTGGAATTTTGAAAAATGACACACACAAAAGTCGAGAGTCTGTATACAAATATATTTACCCAACATTTATAATATTAATAAAAAAATCAAATAAATATTATATTTTATTATTAAATTTTAGAATATTATATTTTATTTAAAAAAAATGTGTGCCTAATAAAAAATATTCATATGTTATAACACGATATATCTAATAGTATTTTATTTAGCCCATAAAAATCATATTTTCAAAGATATTCTGTATAAAAAATTATTACGTTCAAGTATAAGATTATATTCGCATTGTGTTAATTTGAAAAATTATATCACATTTTTTTATAATATTTTATTTACAATATGTCTTAATTTTTCTCAACTATAATTATTATTTGAAATAATTTATAATATTTTTATCATTTTTCAAAATTTTGAAAAAATAAATTATATTTTAAATTATAATAATTATTAATTTCCGAAATAAAATAATATTGGATATATCGTTTTATAAAATATAAATATTTTTAATAGGTACATATTTATTCGTAAAAAAAATATAATTTTCTAAAATTAATATTGAAATATAATATTTATTTTGAATTCTTTTATAAATAATATAAATGTTGGGTATATACAATGACACAATATGGGGTGAAGTATCAAAAAAAATTAGATCTTGCAAACTTTCGACTTTTCAAAAATCGAAAAGATCATTTCTCAAAATTTCAAACTTTTGTGTCTATTATATATAATACCAAATTTAACGTGTCTGTAGGCAAACTTTTCTCTTTTTTTATACTTATAGTAATTCTGATATTATCCTCAACTTTAGTCGAAACTTTAATTACGAAATTGTGAACACGTGACAAATAGATACGCGTTTGTAACGCGAGTCTATTTATGTGGTTTTTAAATTGTGAACCCGTGATATACATTAAGGGGTGTCAATGGTTCGGATACGGTTCGGATAGTGGTCGAACCATATCCATATCCATATTTTTTTTCGGATACGGAATTACTCGGATCCGGATACGGTTCGGATACTAAACGGATACGGATACGGTTCGGATATTGTCGGATACGGATACGGATACGGTTTATATTCGGATATTAAAACGGATACTACGATATTGAAATATAAAAAAAAAAAAATTCTATATAAAACGGATACAGTTTATTTTTAAGATTAGAGTGGTAATTATTAATTAGAGGAAAATAAAAAAGATTTTAATTTTTTTTGCATGGTATTAATTACACGAAATTGACAAGAATCCAATTTAATAAAAAAAAACATGAAAGACAACTACAATAGTTATGTGATTTTGAGAAGTCAGTAACTATTACTCAAAAATTATGTCTAGCTTGATACATCATAAAGTCAACAAATAACTTCTAACTATCATTAATACATACCAAATATACAAAATTTGTAGAACATGCTAAAAAACACAAAAAAACACGTTACTACCAAAATGATAATGTCACTATTGCCACTACCTACTAATTAAGTTGATCGTCATTTTCTTTAAAGCCATCAAAAACCGAAGGTAATTCTCCTAATAAATCAATTATCAATTAATATCAAATAAGTAAATATATCGAAATGTATATGAAAATATGAATTAATATATTACCTTTTTTACCGGCTTTCACCCAATCTTGAATGCAAATTAACGCTTCGACGGTTTCCGAATCCAAGCGACTCCTATAAGGATCAATTACGCGACCACCCGTACTAAAAGCCGACTCCGATGCAACCGAAGAAACCGGTATAGCCAACACATCGCGCGCTATTCTTGAAAGAATAGGATATTCTCTTCCTTCCGTTTTCCACCAAGAAAGAATATCAAATCCTTTTTTGTTAGAACACGGAATTCTTTCCATATAGTTATCCAAATCGGATTTGAAAGAAGTTGGTTGGCTTCTCGCCTCCAAAAACTTGACTAAATCATTATCCAAACCATCGTTTTCGATGCCTAATCCCAA
Source organism: Luzula sylvatica (assembly GCA_946800325.1). Lineage (NCBI taxonomy): Eukaryota > Viridiplantae > Streptophyta > Magnoliopsida > Poales > Juncaceae > Luzula > Luzula sylvatica. The sequence goes on along the minus strand of OX326960.1, from coordinate 21,235,323 downwards.
ATTACTACCGGGAATGTCAAATTCACCGATTTGATCTATTGGATCCACACTATTTTTAAATTTTGATGAATACTCGAAATGCATTTTCTTTATCATTATATTTAACTCTTCAATTTCTTTTGTACCGCCGTTACCAAAAACTTTTGGATAATAATATTCAATCAACCCCATCTTATATTGGGGATCCAAAAAACAAGCAATAGCTAACGCGGTATTTGATTGGTACCAATATTTGTCGAATTTATTTTTCATTGACATGGCCATTTCCTTTATAATTGGGTCCTCATTCTTGCACCATGATTCGATTTTTATTTTAATATCACAAAATGATTTGAAAAATAAATTCGAAGTTGGATATAATGTACCCGAAAGAAGTTCGGTAATGGTATAAAAATATTTTAAACAATTATATATTTTATCCACCTCATTCCATTCTTGATTAGTAAGAAAATTTGGGTACCTTGAAGGATCAATAAAATTCATTCTCTCTAATGCTTCTCGAAAATACAATGCATCTCTAAGCATCATGCAAGTAGAGTTCCATCGAGTACACACATCCGATGAAAGCCCTTTCGTAATTTTTAGATTGCACTCAATTGCTCTTTTTTGGAATTCCGAAAACAATAATGGTGAGTTCTTTATTTTCAATACAATTTCTCTTATTCCATCAATCGCTTTTTTAATCTTTTTAACCCCATCTTGAACCACTAAATTAATTATATGTGCCGCACATCTTACATGAAATAACTCTCCACCACAAACAAGAGCTCCGCTTTCATTGAGCCTTTCAATCATTTTCTTAACACAAACACCATTCGCACTATCGTTATCTAGTGTAAACGAAAATAATTTTCTATCAACATTCCAATCACATAAATTTTTCAATACCGCCTCACTTAAATTATCACCCGTGTGTCTTCCTTCCAAACACATGAAATTCAATATTCTTTTTTGAATTTCCCAATTATCATCAATAAAATGTATTGTAACACACAAGTAACTCTTGTTTTGTCTCGAGGTCCAAAGATCCATGGTGCCGCTAAGTCGGCAAGAAATCGACCTCAAATAATTGTACAATTTATTCTTTTCTTCTAAATACATCTCGAGTATTTCTTTCTTATAGGTGTTACGTGTTTGAATAGGAAAAGAAGGGCGGAGAGATTTAATAAAATCTATAAAATAATTATGCTCCACAATCGAAAATGGATACTCGTGCATAATTATTGCCAATACCAATTTTCTTTTACTTATATCTTCATCATAAGTAAATGATTCCAAATTTTTCATCATACTAAGCTCCTTTTGCCCACTCTTGATTGAATGTTTTTTCTGGTAATGTTTGCTTAAATGGCTAGTTCCCGCCGTACTACAACCATTAAATTTTTGTCCGCATTTTTTACAAATAGCTTTTGGAACCATAATCTCTTTTCCATTTACAAATTCTTTAACATCTTCTTTAACGAACCAATTCCAAACTTTAGAAGTTAATTTCTTTTGTTTTTTCGCAGCGGGTTCGGGTGAAAGAGATGTACCTATATTTGGTTGAGTAAGTGTAACATCATTATTTTTTGAAGGATTTTGGGAAGTTGATGCCATGAAATGATCACCAGGCCTGAAAAAAATGAACAAATAATTAAATAATTTATAATATAATGTGATTAATAGTTACTGTGAATTTTAGAAAATTAAATTATTTGAAGGATTATAATGGAATGATCCATGGACCATGGTCCCACTGAATTAGAAAATTTATATGTTATGATTTGCCAGTGAACTCCATTATTGATTCATCACAAAAGACAAAGAGTCATGATACTTTTCAATAGAAAATATCTCCAAATCAATTTGATTGAGGCATACAACTCAGAACACAGCATCGCCGTTTTGTTATTTTTATAAAAGCCCAACATTTCAACCACAGCCCCAATCCCAAAAACATAAAACAATCGATAATGGAGTTCAGAGGGAAAATATCTGAAGACAATTCTTACAAGAAAATGGAGAGAGGGAGAAATTAAGAAAAGGAAATACTTACCGGTGACTGGTATCCGTGAACAAAGATTGGCAGAACGAATGTTTGAAGAGAAAATTTTCGCAAGGTTTTTTGATTTTGAGAAGAGTTTTCAATTTTGAGAGTTTTTGAGAGGGAAGAAAAAAAAACTTGGGAAAGAAGCAAAATAGAGTTGATTGACGGAGAGGAGAGGAGAGGAGAGATGTACATCAGTACATGTACATTACAATTAATGCCACTGTCATGAGTTTCAAAAAAAATATTTATTTTTTATTATTCTTGTGAAATGAAATGTCTATTGAATATTATTGCAAAATGGATCATGATTTTTCAGAATTTATTCGGATCCGGATCCGGATCCGGATACTATCCGGATCCGGATCCGGATCCGATTGAAAATAACGAACCAGATCCGGATCCGGATCCGAAAATATGGATATGGTTCTGACCCAGATCCGAATGGATCCGGTTTTTTTTTTTCGAATCCGGATATTTTTTCGGATACGGTTCGGGTCGGTTCGGGCAATATCCACACCATTGACACCCCTAGTTATACCTCAATATTAATATTTGAAAATAAAAATTAATTGAATTTTTTCAAGGTGTTGGCCTTCAGTTTTCGCATTTTTAAGAAAGTTTTGAAAAAATTGAAATTTTTATGTGTTAGTCTTCAATTATGGAGTATTTCGAGTACGAAATGAAAATTGAGTATTTGTCTAGTGTTACACTTCAATTTTCACATTTTTAAAAATAAATATTTTCATTGAATTTTTTGAAGGTGTTAGACCTCAGTTTTTGCATTTTTAAGAAATTTATGAAAAAATTGAAATTTGTGTATGTCAGTCTTCAATTATGGAGTATTTGGAGTACGACATTAAAATTAAGTATTAAGCATGTGTTATACCTCAATATTAATATTTGAAAATAAAAATTAATTGAATTTTTTCAAGGTGTTGGCTTTCAGTTTTTGCATTTTTAAGAAAGTTTTGAAAAAATTGAAATTTTTGTGTGTTAGTCTTCAATTATGGAGTATTTCGAGTACGAAATGAAAATTGAGTATTTGTCTAGAGTTACACTTCGATTTAAATTTTTTTTTTAAAAAACATCATAATTGAATTTTCTTAAGGTGTTAAGACCTTTGTTTTTGCATTTTTAAGAAATTTCTGAAATTTTGGATATTTGTGTGAGTCAGTATTCAATTACGGACTATTTTGAGTACGACATGAAAATTGAGTATTTTTCCGGTGTTACACTTCAATTTTATCATTTTTTTAAAGAATATCTTAATTAAAATTTTTGAAGTTGTTAGAATTCTGTTATTGCATTTGAATTTGAATTTTAAAAAAATCAATTTTTTTGTGTGTTAGTCTTCAATTACCGAGTAATATGAGTATGGAATAAAAATAGAGGATTTTGCTTGTGTTACACTTAAATTTAAATATATTTTTTAAAAATATCTTAATTGAATTTTTTGAAGGTGTTAGACTTCAGTTTTGCATTTTTAAGAAATTCTGGAAAAAACAGAAATTTGTGTGTTAGTCTTCAATTATGGAGTATTTTGAGTACGACACGAAAATTGAGTATTTGGCAAATGTTACACTTCAATTTTAACATTTTTTAGAAAAACATCAGAATTGAATTTTTTTTTAAGTCATTACACTTCTTCTTTTGCATTTTTAAGTAATTTTTGAAAAAATTGAAATTTGTGTGTGTAAGTCTTCAATTATGGAGTATTTTGAGTACGATATGAAAATTAGGTATTTTTCTTGCGTTACACTTCAATTTTATCATTTTTTTAAAGCATATCTTAATTAAATTATTTGAAGTCGTTAGAATTCTGTTTTTGCATTTTAAAAAAAAAATTGAAAAAAAAAATTGTGTGAGTCTTCAATTACGGAGTAATTTTAGTATTGCATAAAAATTGAGGATTTTGCTTGTGTTACACTTTAGTTTAAGTATATTTTATAAAAATAACTTAATTCAATATTTTGAAGGTGTGAGACTTCCGTATTTGCATTTTAACGAAATTTTTGGAAAAATTAAAATTTGTGTGTGTTAGTCTTCAATTACGATGCATTTTGAGTAAGACGTGAAAATGAAGTATTTTGGTTGTGTTACACTTAAATTTTAACAATTTTTAAACAATTATATTAATTGAATTTTTTTGAAGGTGTCAGATATCGGTTTTTGCATTTTTAAGAAATTTTAGAAAAAATTGAAATTTGTCTGTGTTAGTCTTCAATTATGGAGTATTTTGAGTACGACATGAAAATTGAGTATTTAGCTTGTGTTATACTTTCATTTTAATATTTTTTTTAAAAAAATTTTAATTGGATTTTTTGAAGGTGTTAGACTTCAGGTATTGCATTATTAAGAAATTTTTGAAAAAATTAAAATTTGTGTGTGTTAGTCTTGAATTATGGAGTATTTCGAGTATGACATGAAAATTGAGTATTTGGATAGTGTTACACTTCAATTTTGACATTTTTCTAAAAAACATCATATTTAAATTTTTTTTAATGTGTTAGACTTCAGTTTTTGCATTTTTAAGAAATTTTTGTGTGTCAGTCTTCAATTATGGAGTATTTTGAGTACGACATGAAAATTAAGTATTTACCTTGTGTTATCCTTCAATTTTAAAATTTAAAAAAATGTTAATTGAATTTTTTCAAGGTGTTAGACTTCTTGTTTGGATTTTTTAGAAAGTTTTGAAAAAATTGAAATTTGTGTTTGGTAGTCTTCAATTATTGAGTATTTTGAGTACGACATGAAAATTGAGTATTATGCTAGTGTTACACTTCAGTTTTAACAAATTTTTGAAAAAAACATCTTAATTTTTTTTTTTTTTTTCAGGTGTTAGACTCCAGTTTTTGCATTTTTAAGAAATTTTTGAAAAAATTGAAATTTGTGTGTGTAAGTGTTCAATTACTATGACAATTGAGTATTTTTCTTTTGTTACACTTCAATTTTATCATTTTTTTAAAGAATGTCTTAATTGAATTTTTTGAAGTTGTTGGAATTCTGCTTTTGCATTTCAAAAATTATATTGAAAAAATAAAATTTCTGTGTGTTACAATTCCGGAGTAATTTGAGTATTGAATAAAAATAGAAGATTTTGCTTGTGTTACCCTTAAGTTTAAATATATTCTTTTTATAGTATATTCATTCAATTTTTTGAAGGTGTCAGACTTCCGTTTTTGCATTTTATAGAAATTTGTGAAAAAATTGAAATTTGAATGTGTTAGTCTTCAATTACGGTGCATTTTGAGTAAGACATGAAAATTCAGTATTTTGCTTGTGTTACACTTAAATTTTAAGAATTTTTAAAAAATTATATTAATTGATTTTTTTGAGGGTGTTAGACTTCAGTTTTTACATTTTTAAGAAATTTTTGAAAAAATTGAAATTTGTGTGTGTTAGTCTTCAATTATTAAGTATTTTGAGTAAGACATGAAAATTGAGTATTTAGCTTGTGTTATACTTCAATTTTATTATTTTTGGAAAAAAAATATGTTAATTGAATTTTTTGAGGGTGTTAGATTTCTATTTTTGCATTTTTAAGAAATGTTTGAAAAAAAAATGAAATTTGTGTGTGTTAGTATTCAATTATGGAGTATTTTGAGTACGACATGAAAATTGAGTATTTAGCTTGTGTTATACTTCAATTTTAATATTTTTGAAAAATATATGTTAATTGAATTTTTTGAAGGTATTGACTTCATGTTTTGCATTTTGAAGAAAGTTTTGAAAAAATTGAAATTTGTGTGTGTTAGTCTTCAATTATGGAGTATTTCGAGTACGACATGAAAATTGAGTATTTGTCTAGTGTTGCACTGCGATTTTAAGACGTTTTTTTTAAAACCTCATAATTGAATTTTTTGAAGGTGTTAGACTTTTGATTTTGCATTTTTAAGAAAATTTTGAAAATTTTGAAATTCGTGTGTGTCAGTATTCAATTACGAAGTATTTTGAGTACGACATGAAAATTGAATATTTTCTGGTGTTATACTTCAATTTTATCATTTTTTAAAGAATATCCTAAATGAAATTTTTGAAGTTGTTAGAATTCTGTTTTTGCATTTGAAAAAAAAATTGAAAAAAATAAAATTTGTGTGTGTTAATCTTCAATTACAGAGTAATATGAGTACAGAATAAAAATTGAGGATTTTTCTTGTGTTAGATTTAAATATAAATATATTTTTAAAAATTAACTTAATTGAATTTTTTGAAGGTGTTAGACTTCAGTTTTGCATTTTTAAGAAATTCTTGATAAAATTGAAATTTGTGTGTGTTAGTTTTTCATTACGGAGCATTTTGAGTACAACATGAAAATAAAGTATTTTGCTTGTGTTACACTTAAATTTTAACAATTTTTAAAAAAAATATATTAATTGAATTTTTTGAGGGTGTTAGACTTCAGTTTTTGCATTTTTAAGCAATTTTTGAAAAAAATTTAAATTTGTGTGTGTTAGTCTTCAATTATGGAGTATTTTGAGTACGACATGAAAATTGAGTATTTAGCTTGTGTTATAATTCAATTTTCATATGTTTTGAAAAAATATGTTAATTGAATTTTTTTGAAGATGTTAAGACTTCAGGTTTTGAATTTTTAATAAAGTTTTGAAAAAATTGAAATTTGTGTGTGTTAGTCTTCAATTATGCAGTATTTTGAGTACGACGTGAAAATTGATTATTTGGCTAGTGTTACACATCAATTTAAACATTATTTAGAAAAACAACATAATTGAATTTTTTTAAGGTTTAGACTTTTCTTTTGCATTTTTAAATATTTTTTGATAAAAATTGAAATTTGTGTGTGTTAGTCTTCAATTATGGAGTATTTCTAGTACGACATGAAAATTGAGTATTTGGCTAGTGTTACATTTCAATTTTAACATTTTATAAAAAAACATCTTAATTGAATTTTTTTTTAAGGTGTTAGACTTTTTCTTTTGTATTTTTAAGAAATTTTTGAAAAAATTGAAATTTGTGTGTATTAGTCTTCAATTACGGAGTATTTTGAATACGATATGAAAAATTTTCTTGTGCTACACTTCAATTTTATCATTTTTTTAAAGAATATCTTAATTGAATTTTTTGAAGTTGTCAGAATTGTGTTTTTGCACTTTAAAAATAAAATTTATGTGTGTTAGTCTATTACGGAGTATTTTGTGTATTGAATAAAAATCGAGGACTTTGCTTGTGTTACACTTAAGTTTATATATATTTTTCAAAAATATCTTAATTGAATTTTTTAAAGATGTTAGACTTCTGTTTTTGCATTTTAAGAAATTTATGAAAAAAATTGAAATTTGTGTGTGTTAGTCTTCAAGTACGGTGCATTTTGATTACGACATGAAAATTCAGTACTTTGGTTGTGTTACACTTCAATTTTAACATTTTATAAAAAAACATCATAATTGAATTTTTTTTTTTTTAAGGTGTTAGACTTCAGGTTTTGCATTTTTAAGAAAGTTTTGAAAAAATTGAAATTTGTGTGTGTTAGTCTTCAATTACGGAGTATTTTGAGTACGACATGAAAATTGAGTATTTGGCTAGTGTTACACTTCAATTTTAACATTTTATAAAAAAAACATCAAAATTGAATTTTTTTTTTAAGGTGTTAGACTTCTGCTTTTGCATTTTTTAGAAATTTTAAAAAAAATTGAAATTTGTGTGTGTTAGTCTTCAATTACGGAGTTTTTCCGTACGATACGAAAATTGAGTATTTTTCTTGTATTACACTTCAATTTTATCATTTTTTTAAAGAATATCTTAATTGAATTTTTTGAAGTTGTTAGAATTCTGTTTTTCCATTTTAAAAATAAAAATGAAAAAAATAAAATTTGTGTTTGTTAGTCCTCAATTACGGAGTAATTTGAGTATTGAATTAAAATTGAGGATTTTGCTGGTACTACACTTAAGATTAAATATATTTCTAAAAATATCTTAATTCAATTTTCGGAAGGTGTCAGACTTCCGTTTCTACATCTAAAAGAAATTTTTGAAAAAATTGAAATTTGTGTGTGTTAGTCTTCAATTAAGGTGCATTTTGAGTAAGCCAAAAAAATTCAGTATTTTGGCTGCGTTATACTTAAATTTTAACATTTTTAAAAAAATTATATTAATTGAATTTTTTGAAGGTGTTAGACTTCAGTTTTTGCATTTTTTAGCCGTAATTAAAAAATTGAAATTTGTGTGTGTTAGTCTTCAATTACGGAGTATTTTGAGTACAACATGAAAATTGAGCATTTTGCTTGTGTTACCTTTCAATTTTAATATATTTTTAAAAAAAACATCATAATTGAATTCTTTTAGGGTGTTAGAATTTTGTTTTTGCATTTTTAAGAAATTTTTGAAAACATTGACATTTGTGTGTGTTGGTCTTCAATGATGGAGTATTCTGAGTACGACATGAAAGTTAAGGATTAAGCTTGTGTTACACTTGAATTTTAATATTTTTAAAATAAACACCATAATTGAATTTTTTTTTTAAGGTGTTAGACTTTTGTTTTTTCATTTTTAAGAATTTTTTGAAAACATTGAAATGTGTGTGTGTCAGTCTTCAATTACGGAGTATTTTGAGTATGACATGAAAATTGAGTATTTTTCTTGTGTTACACTTCAATTTTGTCATTTTTTACAGAATATCTTAATTGAAATTTTTGAAGTTGTTAAAATTCTGTTTTTGCATTTGAAAAATAAAATTGAAAACAATAAAAATTTTGTGTGTTAGTCTTCAATTACAGAGTCATTTGAGCACGGAATAAAAATTGAGGATTTTGCTTGTGTTACACTTAAATTGAAATAAAATTTAAAAAAATATCTTTATTGAATTTTTGAGAAATTTTGGAAAAAAAATTGAAATTTCTGTATGTGAGTCTTCAATTAAGGAGTATTTTGAGTATGACATGAAAATTGAGTATTTGGCATGTGTTACACTTAAATTTTAACATTTTTTAAAAAAAAAATCTTAATTGATTTTTTTGAAAGTGTTTTGAGTTCCGTTTTCGCATTTTTAAGAAAGTTTTAAAAAAAATGAAATTCGTGTGTGTAGTCTGCAATGATGGAGCATTTTTAGTATGATAAAAAAATTGAATATTTTGTTTTCGTTACCCATCAATTTTTTTTTTTTTTAAATAATCTTTCAATTAAATTTTTGAAGATGTTAGACTTCAGTTTTTGCATTTTGAAGAATATTTTTTAAAAAAATAGAAATATTTGTGTGTTAGTCTTCTATTTCGGAGTATTTTTACGACAACATGACCATTGGGTATTTTTGTTGTGTTAAAATTCAATTTTGACCCTTTTTAGAAAATATGATAAATCATTTGTATTGAAGGTGTTAGACTTCATTTTTGCATTTTTAAGAATATTTTGAAATAATAGAAATTTATATGTGTTAGTCTTCTATTTCGGAGTATTTTGAGGACAACATGAAAATTCAATATCTTTCTCGTGTTATGCTTCAAAACTGACATTTTTTAGAAAATCTGATAATTCATTTGTTTTGAATGTGTTAGACTTCATTTTTTGCATTTTTAAGAATAGTTTAAAAAAAATAGAAATTGTGTCTTAGTCTTCTATTTCGGAATATTTTGTGGACAACATTAATATTGAGTATTTTCTTCTGTTAAACTCAAATTTTGACAATTTTTAGACAATATGATAATTAATTTGTTTTAAAGGAGTTAGACTTCACATTTTGCATTTTAAAAAAATATTTAAAAAAATGTAAAAATTTGTGTGTGTTAGTCTTCTTGGAGTGTTTTGAGGACAACACGAAAATTGAATATTTTGCTCGTATTATACTTCAATTTGGAAAAAAATTAGGAAAAAAATAATTGATTTGTTTTGAAGGTGTTAGACTTCAGTTTTTCTATTTTTACCAATATTTTGAAAAGAATAGAAATTTGTGTCTGTTAGTCTTCTATTTCGGAATATTTTGAGAACAACATGAAAATCCAGTATCTTTTGCTCGTGTTAAACTTCAATTTTGACATTTTTTAGAAAATATGATAATTATGTTGTTTTGAAGGTGTAGACTTCATTTTTTGCATTTTGAAGAATTTTTTTAATAAAACTAGAAATGTATGTGTGTTAGTCTTCTTTTATAGAGTATTTTATGGAAAATATGAAAGTTGAGCAAGTTTCTCGTATTAAACTTCAATAATTATATTTTATAAAACATATGATAATTAATTCATTTTGAAGGTGTTACACTCACTTTATGTATTTTGAAGAAATTTTTAAAAAAATACAAATTTGGGTGTGTTAGTCTTCTATTTCGGAGTTTTTTTAGGACAACAAGAAAATTGATTATGTTTCCCGTGTTAAACTTCAATTTTGACAATTTTGATAAAATATGAAATCTAATTTATTTAGAAGGTGTTGGGCTGCACTTTTTCATTTCAAAGAAATTTTTGAATAATAGAAATTTGTGTGTGTTAGTCTTCATTTACGGAGTGTTTTTGAGGACAACATGAAATTGAGTGTTTAGCTCGTGTTAAACTTCTTTGTTGACAAGTCTAAGAAAATATGATAATTAATTTATTTTGTAGGTGTAAGACTTCACTTTTTGCATTTTGAAGACATTTTTTAAAATATTGAAATTTGTGTGTGTTAGTATTCTTTTATGAAGTGTTTTGAGGACAACATGACAATTGAATATTTTGCCCGTATTATTCTTCAATTTAGAAAAAAAAATTAGGAAATAGAATAACTGATTTGTTTTCAAGGTGTTAGACTTCAGTTTTTCTATTTTTAAGAGTACTTTGAAAAAAAAATTAAATTTGTTTGTACGTCTTCCATTTCGGAGTATTTTGAGGACAACATTAATATTGATTATTTTCATGTGTTAAACTTCAATTTTGACATTTTTTAGAAAATATGATAATTAATATTTTTGAAGGTGTTAGACTTCACTTTTGTCATTTTAAAGAAATATTTAAAAATATATAAATTTGTGTGTGTTACTTCTTTTTTGTAGTGTTTTGAAGACAACATGAAAATTGAATATTTTGCTCGTTTTATACTTCAATTTATTATTTTTTTAGGAAATATAATAACAGATTTGTTTTGAAGGTGTTAGACTTCAGTTTTTGTATTTTTAAGAATATTTTGAAAAAATAGATATTTGTGTGTGTTAGTCTTCTATTTCGGAGTATTTTGAGGACAACATGAAAATTTAGTATCTTTCTCATGTTAAATTTTAATTTAGACAATATTTATTAAGTATGATCATTAATTTATTTTAAAGGTGTCAGACTTAACTTTTTCCATTTTGAAGATTTTTTAAAAAAACAAGAAATTTGTGCGTGTTAGTCTTCCTTTTCAGAGTATTTTGAGGACAAGATCAAAATTGACCATATTTCTCGTGTTAAACTTCAATTTTTGTAATTTTTAAAACATGTAATAATTAATTTGTTTTGAAGGTGTTATACTTCACTCTTTTCATTTTGAAAAAAATTTAAAAAAATTATACAAATTTGTGTGTGTGTTAGTCTTCTATTTCGCAGTATTTTGAGGACAACATTAAAATTGATTATTTTTCTAGTGTTAAACTTCAATTTTGACAATTTTAATAAAATATGAAATCTAATTTATTTAAAAGGTGTTTGGGTGCACTTATTGCATTTGAAAGAAAGTTTTGAATAATAGAAATTTATGTTTGTTAGTCTTTATTTACGGAGTATTTTTTAGGACAATATGAAAATTGAGTATTTTTCTCTAGTGTTAAACGTCATTTTAGACAAGTTTTAGAAAATATGATAATCAATTTATTTTGTAGGTGTTAGATTTCTCTTTGCATTTTGAAGATATTATTAAAAAATCGAAATTTGGGTGTGTTAGTCTTCTTTTGCGAAGTGTTTTGAGGACAACGTGACAGTTTAATATTTTGCTTGTGTTATACTTCAATTTAGAAAAAATTAGGAAATTGAATAATTGATTAATTTTGAAGGTGCTATAATTCATTTTTTTTATTTGTAGGATTATTTTGAAAAAAAATTAGAAATTTGTGTGTGTTAGTCTTCTTTTTCGGAGTATTTCGAGGACAAGATTAATATTGAGTATTTTCATGTGTTAAACTTCAATTTTGAAAATTTTAGAAAATATGACGATTAATTATTTTGTAAGGGGTTAGACTTCACTTTTTGCATTTTAAAGAAATATTTAAAAGATATATAAGTTGTGTGTGTTAGTCTTCTTTTACGGAGTGTTTTGAGGAAAACATGAAAATTGAATATTTTGCTCATGTTATACTTCAATTTAGAATTGTTTAGGAAATAGAATAATTGATTTGTTTTCAAGGTATTAGACTTCAGTTTTTCTATTTCTAAGAATAATTTGAAAAAAATAGAAATTTGTGTGTTAGTCTTCTATTTCGGAGTATTTTGAGGACAACATTAGAATTGAGTATTTTCTTTTGTTAAACTCCAATTTTGAATATTTTTAGAAATATGATAATAAATTTGTTTTAAAGGTGTTAGAATTCAATTTTTGCATTTTAAAGAAATATTTTAAAAATATATAAATTTGTGTGTGTCAGTCTTTTTTACGAGCATTTTGAGGACAACATGAAAATTGAATATTTTGCACGTGTTATACTTCAATTTAGAATTTTTTTAGGAAATAGAATAATTGATTTGTTTTGAAAGTGTTAGACTTCAGTTTTTCTAGTTTGAAAAAAAATTGAAAAAAATTGAAATTTGTGTGTGTTAGTGTATTTCGGAGTATTTTGAGAACAACATGAAAATTCAATATCTTTCTCGTGTTAAACTTTAATGCGGATAATTTTTACAAAATATGATAATTAATTTGTTTTGAAGGTGTTAGACTTCACTTTTTGCATTTTAAAGAAATATTTAAAAAATATATAAATTTATGTATGTTAGTCTTCTTTTACGGAGTGGTTTAAGGACAACATGAATATTGAATATTTTTCTCGTGCTATAATTTAATTTAGGATTTTTTTACGAAGTAGAATAATTAATTTGTTTTGAAAGTGTTAGACTGTGTTTTTGTATTTTTAAGAATATTTTGCATCAAACAGAAATTTGTATGTGTTAGTCTTCTATTTCGAAGTATTGTGCGGACAAAATGAAAAATCAGTGTCTTTCTCATGTCAAACTTCAATTTTGAGAATTTTTAGAAAATATGATAATTAATTTTTTTTAAGGTGTTAGACTTCAATTTTTGCATTTTGAAGAATTATTTTAAAAAAACTAGAAATTTGTGCGTGTTAGTCTTCTTTTACGGAGTATTTTGAGGACAATATAAAAATTGAGCATATTTCTCGTGTTAAACTTCAGTTTTGACAATTTTTAAAACATATGATAATTAATTGATTTTGAAGGTGTTATACTTCACTTTTTGCATTTTGAAGAAAGTTTTAAATAATACAAATTTGTGTGTGTTACTCTTCTATTACGGAGTATTTTGAGGACAACATGAAAATTGACTATTTTTCTCGTGTGAAACTTTAATTTTGACAATTTTTAGAAAACATGAAAATGAATTTGTTTTGAAGTTGTCAAACTTCATTTTTTGCAATTTGAAGAAATTAAAAATATATAAATTTGTGTGTTAAGATTCTTTTTATGAAGTATTTTGTGGAAAACATGAAATTTTAGTATTTTGCTTGTATTATACTTCTATTTTGAAATTTTTTAGGAAATAGGATGATTTATTTGTTTTTAAGATGATAGACTTCAATTTTTGTAGTTTTAAGAATATTTTTGAAAAAAAAGAAATCGGCGTGTTTTATTTTTCTATTTCGGAGTATTTCGAGGATAACATGAAAATTGAATTATTTTCTTGTGCTATACATCAATTTGACAATTTTTTAAAAATATGATAATTAATTTTTTTTTTAAAGGTATTAGACTTCATTTTTTGCATTCTGATCTAAGATGGGAAATTAATCCTTCTAACAAGAGCCCGGAGGATATGCATGGGTGGGTTTTTATTTTGTACGTTTTATCTTTCTAGTTAATTTTCATGAGAGAGAGAGAGAGAGAGAGAGAGAGAGAGAGAGAGAGAGAGAGTGACTTGGGAGGAGAGGGGGTATGAAGGGTTAGGGTAGAGGGTAGAAATTCCTCTTTTGTCATTCAAAAGAGGATGTAGAGCAAATTTGAACAAAAGCTTTATGCTAAATGATTTAATTATAACCCTTAAATTAATAACAATTCATTAATCTCAATCATTCAATTCAAAAGAATATATGATAAGAGAAAAAATGTAGACTCAATCTGGAAGAGATGGGCCCTTATTAATATTCAGCATCGATTAATTTACGATTATAATTTGCTGGTGTCAAGTTTCACCGTACTTGTCGAGTTGGCACCGGTGTTGTAACCTTCGTCATGGAAACTCGTCGATGGGCCCTTGATTAATGTTGATTAAAATTTGAAGTTAATATGAAGTTAAATATTTACTCATCAAATTCAGTTTTACATTCCATCCAATTCCATAAATAATATTTATTTCTGATGGATTTGGAATTGGCATTACATGAAATCAATTCGAAAGATCATTGACAGCCAAAAGGGAATCAAATTAATAGAAAAAAATTCATAATCCCTAAATACAAATTTCAATTAATCAACTAATTAACAAATTGCCCAAATGTTAGACATTATTACCAAAACAAAAACACAAACACACAAACCCACAACAACTCACGCAGAATCATCAACCCAATTAATGATGCAACTCCTACTCTCCCTTTTTTGTAATCCTGTACTTAATAACACTTCACCTCTGAGTTAGAAGTTTCTAGAAACCCTCAATATTACTCCAGTAGAAATGCTGCCGGTTCGGATTTCGATGCGCACCCGTATTTATATGTGCTGTATTTTCGGTGCACGCCAGTCAACTTCCCTTGCCCCGCCTTCTGGTGCAACCCAACCATAACTCTAGAGCATTCTCTGCAAACCATCATCAAAATATTAGAACAAAATAATATTAAACTTATGATTTCATATGCAGAGAGAGAAACGAACAGGAGTTGGTCTTCGGTGTATCGAGAGTGGAGTTCGGTACACTTGGTCCAGAACGAAAACCCGTTTAGACTCGATTGAGCCGTGAAAATGGACGCAGCGGCCAGAAGAGAGGGACGGTATTGTAGCATGGAATATTCCACCAAGCATAACTCCACCATAAAGAATGAGAGAAGCTCCAACTGCAACAAAAATTGTATATTAGGGTTTAGGGTTTTAAAAATATATGACAAAGCTAATTTTTACCTGTTTGTCAGAACCGGCGGCCTTGAGAAACCTCTTCATGAAAACATATGGAGTCGGCACGGACATGTTGAATTGTAAAGTATTCACAACTAATCGTTCCTGCGAAAAAATAAACATTAATTATCCTATAAATATATAAATATGAAAAAGATAATGTGAACATTTTTTTATACCATGTCAATGACTTCGGTTCTTGTGTAAGCGCGATCGCAAATGAGGATCAAATCTTCTACGACCGGTACGCTCACTTCCTCGTATTTGCATGCGAGCAATAATGCGGTGACTCCAACTAATTGAAGCTTCTTTCTTGCCACGTTTTGGACCGCCAAGAACCGGTCTATTATGTTCACGGTTAGAAAAAGTGTCTCGTCCAATAGTTCCAATTTATAATGCACCTATAAAATATATTAAGGTTTAAATTTCATTTCAAAGTAAAAGAAAATGTTGAAATATTTTTTAATTACCTCAATCAGCCAGTCAATTAGAATTGCTCTCATTCTTTCGTTTATATCGGGTTGGTTTACCATGTAATCCGGGTTCACACAGCTCAAATTCTGTAAATATGAATTTTAATATTTAATGCACAGATAAAGTTTAATTTTTTCATTCAATGTATATAGTAAATGAATAATAATATTGAGAATTAGTGAAATGATTTTTATTTTAACCTCTGATCTCCAGTAAAAATTATGAATTTCGACGATATATTCGGTCACGGCCAAAGGATTGTTCCTATCTTCACTATCGATATCTGGAATTATTTCTTCATCTGATTCATCTTCTTCGGTGATGATATCTTCCATTTCGATCTCTTTGAACTCAGAATTCTCCTAAAATCAGCAAATTATTACAAGAAGTTAATAAATTAGTATAAATTATTTTTGCTTTTTAGCTACATTTTGCACAAATGGTCCCCGAACTTTTGAAAAATAGTAATGTTAATTACTCTATAGCTGGGTCATAAATGTAAAAAGGTATAGCACTTTGTTTCACGACTTAAACTTTACTTTATTCAAATTTAAAGTTTAGATCTTGAAACAGAGCATTTCTCACCACTACGTCCATCTCTGAAATGTTGTATTCCATTTGAACGCCATTACTACTACTGAATGCATCTGTTTCGTCAGAGATTGTTTGAGCTCTCTTTTGCCTCCCGTTTCCAATGGATTCTTCCATTACAGGGCCCTGATTCAAATTAAGAAAAATAATGATGGTTAAATTATAAAGTAGCTTTTAAGGATTGCTTTAATTATTATTGGGTGTTGATTTTTATTTACTTGGTAATTAGTGACTGATTGGCCTTGGCTTGCTAGAATAGCTGCGAATTTCCTGAAAAAAAGGAAGAGGATTTATGAGCTTAATGTTTTGAAAATATAAATTGAGAAAGTTCATAGAAGGGGAAATTTTAACCTTGTAATTGGCCTGCGGCCTGAGCTACCTTGAATATTCTTGGAGCCGAGTATCAATTTACTGAATTATACAAAAAAATCAATTCAGATTAAAGATTCATGAGAAGAGAAAGTTTAGGTTTTCTTTTTAGTAAGAATTATTACTCTTTGATTGCGCCGAGCTGGTTGGCCCCACCCATAAGATTGTTTATCTCTCTCATGGCCCTTCGATTTTGATTGTTTCCTGCTTCCATTGAATACTTCACCCCTTCCATTGGAACCCCTTTTAAGGAGAAGAGATCAGAGATCTTGAGAAAAGAATCGTTAAGAAGAAGGAATTTTGATTTTGGTACCTTGAGAGTGAGTCGATCTAGCCATGCTAACAGCGTTCTCGTTCATACTCTCCATAGCTCAAAAGAAACCTAAACCAAAAAACAAAACGAAATTCAGTACATTGTTTACGTTTTCTCAAAAGATTTCTCAAATTTGAGGTAATGTGGGTTGGATAATAACAGATCTAAAGAGAAAGTGTGCTGAAAAATCCAATCTGCCCAAAACCCAAATTTCGAAATAAAACATAACAAAGATACATTGCCTCATTTTCTGAAATTTCAGCTCAAAATCGAAATTTGGGATTGGTAACCACAGATCTAACAAATTAATCAATAATTTGAGCTGGAAAGCTAACTCAAAACACAAAAATTTAGCTGAAAATCAAATGAGGGATTGATAATCACAAATCCTACAAACCCATCAAATAATTTCATTCAGCTCAAAACATAAATCTAGAAATCCAACCTTCAAAAATCTTGAGAAAGGTCGGATCTTTAACCCCTTCAGCTAAACCCAACAAAGCTCTCTCTCTTTTTCTCTCTCTATTTCTCTCTCTATCATAAGAAGAAGAAGAGAGATGAGGTGAATATAAATTAAAACCCTACAATATAAAAAGAGGAAGGAGGAGAAATGTTCTAGAGAAGGATATAAAAGACACTCTGAAATCCCAGCTCAAAAAATACTATATCTATACTAGCTCGCCCCAAATTTCAGCTCAATTTCCAACGGTCAAAACATCAGAGCCGTTGGATCTTGGATGATACCCGTGATCTCACTCAACGGCTATTTCTTCCCGTGGATTTTGAAATTATTTCTTTAGTAGGGTTTTTATTTATTTTATCAGCAGCTTTTCTTTCTTTAATTATTTATGACTTTGCTTGGTTTATTCGCCATCTCTTCTGACATTATTTATCCTCTCCATTTATTTTATTTCTTGTCTTATTCAATATTCAGGTCAAAATTTGAGATATATTATTTAAAAAATTAAAATAATAAAATTAAAATTAAAAAAAAAAAAGAGCCACTGATATTTCATTTTATCTAATTTGTGTGATTTGGGGGTAGTTGGATTTTGTTTCTATTTAAATTATATTTACTAATCAGGAAGAGATATTTTAGTTTATGACATAATACTTAATAGTATTTAAAGAATTCAGGAAGAAGAAATATAAAATTTCCCTAATGGTTCAAAAATTAAATTTCTTTATAATCAAAAGTAGAGTGGATAATAAACATGTTTAGAAATTTGAAATTATCTTGATGAGGATTATCTAAAACAGGACATCTCCAGTTCTTGGAAATGGAGAGGAACTATTATGAGGCTCCATCCCTGTCCCTAGGATACAAGCCTTAACACATACCATCTATATAACACATGCAAAATTCCTCTGACGAGACAATTATGAACAAAAACAAGTTCATACTGACTCGTTATACAGACTACATATAAATATATGTCGGTGAATATTTTTAAAATGGGCCATGTGCCATTATCCTACCGTTATGCTGAGCATTTTCTTTTCTTGTTCCCTGTGAAATATGAAGGGAGCCTCATAATGTAATCATGAGTGAAGTTTATTGGATTTGGGGGGGTTTTAATAAAAATTAATACCAGATAATTACTAATTATTAAATTATTAATTATTAAATTGTATTTAATTTGGAGTTCAGATCTAGAGTTTGAACTAGCAATTGACTATTCAGTCCCTCTCCCCTCACCCTGTAAATTTGGGAATTTTGATGTACTTTTCTGAAAATTATTTTTTAATATCCTTGAAGTTTCAGTGTGTGGACCACTGCTTTGAATAAATAGTCATCAATATTTTTTATAAAATAAATCATGGGTAACGGGCAAATGGGGTGCAAAATAAATTATTTCATATATGTAATTTGTTATATAGAAGAATATAATTACTAAATCATTATTGATAATTCAAATTTATTTGTTTTATTTATTTATAGTTCCTATAGGACATTGAACAAGACAGCAAACATAATTTGGATCATGAATTAATTTGGAGTAAACATAATTTGAGGGCAGTGAATAAGATTCAAGAGGTTGAGGATTCAAAGTTTTTTTTATGTAAAATTGGATATAGTATTTTAGATTTTTTTTGTTTAATGGTAAAATAATTAGGAGTATCTAAATTAAAATTTTCTCCCTGATAACATTTATATTTCATAATATATAATAATATACATATATCTATTCTAAAAAGGGGAAATTTTCAAAAAACTCTCTATATTTTTTTGAATATTCTAAAAAACTCTATATTTTTGGAAACTTCAAAAAAAAAATCTCAAACAAACTTTTATTTTAAAATACAGAAAGTTTTTTAAAATATCAAAAAAAGGTAGGGGTTTTTTTCAAAATTTCCCTCTAAAAAATATAGTACAAGACTTTCTGCATGTATTACTATGATACGGTAGTATTCTTCTCGTTTAGTTGATTATTTGATTTTTTTTCTGAGCTTGCAGGATTAAAAGTTGGGATGGCAAAATTTGCAAAACTATTTGCTTTTCTAGCCGATTTGGTTAAATACAGCTATGTTTCGTCATCTCAAATAACAAAACAGATTAAATGTGATTTTCGCATGTTAAGCTTGGTCAAATAGTTCATTAATTTTTCGTCAAATGGCAAAAGAGATTAAATGTGATTTTTGCATGTTAAACTTAGTCAAATAGTTAATTAATTTGTCCTCAGTTGGCTAACCAAGTAAAAAAAATTGTTTTTCGCCAACCAAAGTGGCCAAACAACTTGTATTGCATTTGACATAATCCTTTTTTCTTTTTTTTTTACTTTGCAGCAATAATGTTGGGTTGGCAGAATTTGTAAAATTAGTCATTTCTCCATCTGATGTGCTCGAGATACAAGTCTGTTTCGCCATTTTCCATGTCGAGAAAATCAAAATTAATTTAACGAGGCCAAAGATTAAAAAAAAACTTAATTGAGTCGGTTTCGCCACCTTAATTGGTGAAATAAGATTTTTTTTTTTTGTTTCGTCAACTCAATTGGCAAGAAATGCAGAAAATAAGAAGTTCGTATGTCATCACTTAACATGTCGAAACAGCAAATATATGCATCCCATAACAAATGCCAAGGTTCTGAAAATCGGAATCGGAAATCGAATCGGAGAATGGCCTGGAAGAGTAATCGGAATCGGAATCGGCAAAATCGAAATCGGAATCAGAAATGGAATCGGTTTTTTGTTTTAAGGCATGGTATTAAAAAAAATGTAAAAACAATATTTAGACATAAATAAAGCTAATGTAAATATTTACGGAAAAGAAAAAAAAAGTTGATACTGTAATACTCAATCTGTTATAAGTTAGGATACATATAGAAGAAAAAAAAAAAGGGAAATTTTACTGTTTAGACCAAATAAGTTTCGTATTACCAAAAATAGACCAACTAGTTTCAAAATTTGGGAAATAACACTCTCGACCTTTGAAAAGTCGAGAGATTGCTAAACTGCTCGACTTTTCAAAAGTCGAGCGCTTTTATTCCTTAATCACCTGATCACAGGCAGGATTAATTATTTCCCCAAACTGCTCGACCTTTGAAAAGTCGAGCAATTTTGCAATGATGATGCTCTCTCTCTCTCTCTCTCTCTCTCTCTCTCTCTCTCTCTAAAGTGCTCGACCTTTCAAAGGTCGAGCACTTTGTGCAATTTATAAAAAAAAAAAATTATTCTACTCCAAAATGTACCCGCCGAATTATCCATTATTTAGTTATTACGTTCAATTATGTTGATAATTAAGAAATATAATTAAATATTCAGTAAAATTTATTCAAATTTATGAATTCGAACAATTATTAATTACGTATTAAGTTAACAACTAACATATATTGGTTATTATTTTAATTAAATATACTAATTTAGAACATAGATCATGTTATGATAAAATTTGGTATTTGTTTCCGAATTTTACCATAACATTATCTATGTTCTAAATTGGTATATTTAATAAAAATAATAACTAGTACATGTTGGTTGTTAACTTAATACATATTTAATAATGATTCGAATACTTAAATTTGAATAAATTTTACTGAATATTTAATTATATTTCTTAATTATCAACATAATTGAACGTAATAACTAAATAATGGATAATTCGGTGGGTACATTTTGGAGGAAATTAATTTTTTTATTTTTAATATCTGACACACACGCACTGTTGAAAAAATATATAAAAAAATTAAACCCCTCCAAAGTGTACACGCCGAATTCTCCATTATTTAGTTATTACGTTCAATTATATTGATAATTAAGATATATAATTAAATATTCAGTAAAATTTATTCAAATTTATGAATTCAAACAATTATTAATTATATATTAAGTTAACATCTAACATGTACTGGTTATCATTTTAATTAAATAGACGAATCGAAATTATCCAAATTTTACCATAACATCTCTATGTCTTAATTAGTGTATTTATAAAAAAAAGAAAATCCTCCCACGTAATTATCAAGTAAAAAGCCTCCCAAAGTGGAACCTTCGAAACTAGTATTTGTTTATTTGTGTTGCATGACCATAGTCTGACACAAATTTTCAAATACGTAGCATTGAAGGCATGCATTGATTAGGAGTTGACGTGTTGCATGGCTTTAGTCTGGCATGTCAATTCGCTAATTGAATGATACTCCATTTGTGGTTTGGACTTGACCAATTAACTAGCTAGGTTAGTATTTGGGGCAAGGAGTGAGGAACACATACTCTGGTTTTGAGTTGGACTCATTACCGGACCTCGCGAATAAAGCAAGAATTGTCTTAGAGATGATTGGACTTCGTCCTACCCGACGTGACATAATTTCTGAGTTGTTGGCCATAGTCACCTTAGAAATACGTTACATAGGGATCTTGTCCATTATGAGATTTAAGGTATCGAATCTCCGTTTCAATAGTGGGGGCTATTTGAAATGATAAAATAATGGATATTTCAAGTTGTTTAAAAATGAATTTTAATATATGAAAGTCCACGTTATTAATTACATTATTTTTCAAAATTTGTAGATTTAATGGCTTTACCAAGTAATAACCGCTTTAGTTTGCGTTCCATTTTGGAAAAGGAACGAATGAACGGAAAGAACTTTCTCGACTGGCAGAGGAATCTGGGATTCGTTCTGAGACAGGAAGGAAAGACACATGTCTTGGAGACGCCTATCCCTCCTGTGCCAGGGGATACAGCAACTGAGGATGAGACATTCGAATATACGACAATGATGGACGATTCGAATGATGTCACATGCCTCATGTTGGCTACTATGACTCCTGAATATCAAATTCAGTTTGAGAAACAGGATGCATACGTGATTATGAAACAGCTCAGGGAGATGTTTCAGGTTCAAGCAAGGGTGGAGAAGTATCAAGCTCTTGGCAATGCGACGCAATGCAAGATGCAAGAGGGTACGCCCGTTAGCTCTCATCTTCTCAAGATGAAAGGATATTTCGATCATCTTGAGAGGCTTGGCATGAAATTTGAGTTGGAGTTACAAACTGATTTGATCATGTTGTCACTGCCACCGAGTTTCGATTCGTTCATTTCGCATTTTCACGTGTCGGACATGACAAGGACCATTCCCCAGCTTTTCGGAATGCTCAGAACATTCGAAGGTGACCAGAAACCGCGATACATGAAGTCTAGGACTTCGGAGGTATTGGTGGTTCAAGGGAAGAATCCAAACAATGGAAACAATAACAAGAAGAGGAAGGCAAAGGGCAACAAGGTTGCGCCTAAGCCCGTGAGCAAGAAAGCCAAGGATGACAAGAAGTGTTTCCACTGTCTCAAGGAGGGGCATTGGAAGCGTGATTGCGAGATCTTCCTGAGGGAGAGCAAGCAAAAGACCGCTTCCTCGGACACACCGGCATCAGGTATTTCCGTTATCGATTCTTATTTCTTTACTTTATAATCATGGGTGTTGGACACTGGATGTGGGACTCATATTTGTAATAATATGCAGGGCCTAAGAAGTAGAAGATCGTTGATTCGTGGCGAAGTTGATTTACGCATCGGGAATGGAGCTCGAGTAGCAGCATTAGCCGAAGGGACGTATGATTTAACTTTGCCAAATGGACTTATTTTAGTTTTGAATAATTGTTGTTATGTACCTACTTTGAGTAGGAATATTATTTCTGTTTCGAGACTTATTGCGGATGGATATGAATTAGTTATTGGTACCAGTGTTTTAAATTGCGGCGCAATTGCGGCGCAATTGCGGAAATTGCGGCCCGAAATTTAGAATCGCAATTTCGCAATAACATATAGCGGTATATTGCGTTTTCGAAAAATTGCGGCCATTGCGGCGCAATTGCGGGAAAATTGCGGGAAAATTGCGGTAATTGCGGGTACAAATTGCGGGATAATATTCAAATCGTTGTAATTTTCAAATCCTTCCATCAAATTACACGAAATTTATATTGAAATCGCTCGTCTCGACGAGAGGAACGCAATGATGGGCTTGAATTTGTGAAATTTTGTCTTTTACCCTGAATTAAACACGAAACACACGTTAAATTAATTTCGTCGAGAATTATTTAATATCAACATTATAACATAATTTTTGAGATTATTTAATACTTAGTTTCCATGTTTTATTATCAAAATATTTGATAAAATATACTCATAACATACATAACTTCTAAAATATGTCATTTTCATCTATAAATATATGGCTTTCATAATTTTCATTGTATTTCATTGATGTTTCGATTTAAAATTTGAGTTATAGTGTTTTGATATTTTTGGATGTCGACAAAAAATTCTTCAACAAAATACAAATCCAAAGATCCCGTATAATTGCCATTTTAATGAAAATTTTATGATCAACTTTTATTTATACTGAAAATGTTCCTGAACAATCAACTTTTTTATCCTTTTTAGAAAAAAATATTGTGAAAAATATATTTAAACAAACTATTATTTTTACATAATTTAATATCGCAACGACTGTCCGCAATAAGTTCATTGCGCCGCAATTGCGCCCGCAAACGCAATCCGCTGCAAAAAAGACCCGACCGCAATGGACCGCAATATCGCAATTTAAAACATTGATTGGTACTAATGATTGTTTTATTCGCAAGAATGACATTTTCTTTAGTAATGTTCTAGTTGAAAATGGTTTATATGTCTTGGATTTAGAAAATAACAACAATAATCAGTCCATTTATAACATAAATACCACTCAAACAAATGAAACATACTCATGGCATTGTCGTCTCGGACACATAAACGAGAAACGCATTGCTAGACTCCAAAAGGATGGAGTACTAGATTCTTTTGATTTAAAGTCAATAGAAAATTGCGAATCTTGTTTGATGGGTAAGATGACAAAGACACATTTTTCCAAGAAAGGAGAAAGATCGAAAGATGTGTTGGCCCTCATACATTCCGATGTATGTGGACCGATGAGTGTCGAGGCTAGAAATGGATATCGCTACTTCGTGACTTTTACTGACGATTATAGTAGATATGGATATCTATACTTAATGCGTCACAAAAGTGAAACTTTTGAGAAATTCAAAGAGTTTCAACACGAGGTAGAACTTCAACTGGGCAAGAAAGTAAAAGCCATTCGATCAGATCGAGGTGGCGAATACTTGAGCTATGAGTTTGAGGACTATCTTCGAGATTGTGGTATAGTATCACAATGGACTCCACCCGGTACACCCCAATGGAATGGAGTGTCCGAGAGGAGGAATCGGACTTTGTTAGACATGGTTCGCTCGATGATGAGTCGCACATATTTGCCAAAGTCATTTTGGGGTTTCGCGCTTCAAACGGCCGCTCATATACTGAATAGAGTTCCGTCCAAATCGGTTGAAAAGACACCATATGAGTTATGGAATGGCAAGGTGCCATCATTGTCTTATCTTAAGATTTGGAGTTGCGAGGCATACGTCAAAAGATTATTGACGGAAAAACTCGAGCCAAGATCAGACAAATGTTTATTTGTGGGGTATCCTCAAGAAACAAGAGGATACTACTTTTACTTGCCAAGCGAAAACAATGTTTTCGTGGCTTGACGTGGACACTTCTTAGAGAAGGAATTCCTAGATCGTCAAGCCAGTGGGAGTAAAATTGATCTCGAAGAAATTCGAGAACCACAAGGTGAACAGGTTGATTTGGAACAAGGTTCTGAGTTACCATTGGATGGTGAACCAGAATCTAATACACAAGCTCTACGTAGATCTGGTAGGATTCGTCAAGAACCTGAGAGATATGGATTTCTCATTAGTAATGACGATGATGAGTTGACTCTAGATGATGAGCCAACCTCCTACAAAGGTGCTATGTCTAGTTTGGATTCCTCGAAATGGCATGACGCCATGAAATCCGAGATCCAATCCATGTATGATAATAAGGTTTGGAATCTTATTGATCTACCTGATGGTGCTAAGTCCGTTGGGTGTAAATGGGTTTTTAAGAAGAAAACCGACATGGATGGTAATGTACACACTTTTAAAGCAAGACTGGTGGCGAAAGGTTTCAAGCAAATTCATGGTATAGACTATGATGAAACGTTTTCTCCAGTAGTCATGTTTAAAAGTATTCGAATTCTTCTAGCGATAGCTGCATATCACGATTATGAGATATGGCAGATGGATGTCAAAACCGCTTTCCTTAACGGGAACCTTACCGAGGATGTGTATATGACACAACCCGAGGGTTTTGTCGATCCAAAGAATACGAATAAAGTGTGCAAGCTTGTGAAATCCATTTATGGATTAAAACAAGCATCTCGTGCGTGGAACATACGATTCGATGAAGTCATCGCAAAGTATGGTTTCATTCAAAATATCGAGGAACCTTGTGTATACAAGAAATTCAGTGGGAGTTCGGTTGTATTCCTCATCTTGTACGTGGACGACATCTTACTCATTGGAAATAACATCCCGATGCTTAACCAGGTTAAGGCATATTTGGGTAGTCAATTCGCAATGAAGGACTTAGGAGAAGCTGCCTATATTTTAGGTGTGAAGATCTATAGAGATAGATCGAGGAGACTTCTCGGACTAAGTCAAAGTACATATATTGACAAAGTGATAACTAGATTTCACATGGAGCAATCCAAGAAAGGATTTCTGCCAATGTCACATGGCATCACTCTCACTAAGGCTCAGTGTCCTTCAACGGACGCTGAACGTGAGCGAATGAGTCGGATCCCATACGCTTCGGCTATAGGATCGATCATGTATGCCATGATATGTACTAGACCAGATGTCGCATATGCGTTGAGTGTGACTTCCCGCTATCAGTCTGATCCCGGGGAAGCTCACTGGTCCGCAGTCAAGAGCGTTCTTAAGTATCTCAGGAATACTAAAGATATGTTTCTTGTCTATGGTGGTTCGGAAGGAGATCTGATTATCCAAGGATATACAGATGCTAGTTTCCAAACTTGCCCGGACGATTTCCAATCTCAAAGTGGTTACGTCTTTACGCTCAATGGCGGAGCTGTTGTTTGGAAAAGCTCCAAACAGAAGACGGTGGCTGATTCTACAACTGAAGCGGAATACATCGCGGCTTCGGAAGCCGCAAAGGAGGCTGTCTGGCTACGACAGTTCGTGATGGAACTTGGCGTTATGCCAAGTATCTCGGGTCCCATGGATGTCTATTGTGACAATAACGGAGCAATAACACAATCTAAGGAACCGCGAGCGCATCATCGGTCCAAACATGTACTCCGGCGTTACCACTTGATTCGTGAGATTACGAAGAGAGGTGACGTAAAAATAATGAAGATACCTACCGAGGATAACGTGGCCGATCCATTTACGAAGCCACTATCACGTGCCAAGCATGAGCAGCATGCTAGGGCGATAGGATTGGGATATCTATCGCAGTGTTAGTTTGGGTGTTTTATTTATGTTTCTTATTGTATAAGGGGATTTGATCTGCCTAGTGCAAGTGGGAGAACATTTATTATGCCCTATGCGTGTTATTGGGATTGTATTTGTTTATGAGACAGATATTTATATTATTATTCATCATATGACATAAACCTTCATATTTCAAAAATTTTAAAATAACAAGAAAGTGTGTGAGAGGTTACTCGATTATAATAATCGGATAGACCTTGAATTTTATTCTAGTTTAGTGCATCGAGTCAGTTGAGAATAATATGTTTCATGGCCTTAGTCTGGCATATTGATTCGTCAATTGAATGATAGTAAAACCACTAAACGGGATAAATATAATTTTAAAACATCCCTCGTGTATAAAGTTGTTCATAGATTTGAACCAGGTAGTCCATTCATTGAATGGAGACTTTTACATACACTGGCATATTCGTAGATGAGATGATCAGGTTTTACTGATCTGAGACGGTAGCGTCGATTCTAGAATATGGATATACGCGGCGTCGTATATTGGACTGACCACTATATGAGTTTGTGACATGGTTAGAGTCATTGGAGACAAACTCATATCCAGATAGTGCGTTTTAGTGCTTCATACTTGAGTGATCTCACGGATACCTAGTATGTGAAAAGACAATGCTTTGATGTAATTAACCCTACGCGTAACTGTGTAGCAGAAATTATTATTGAGTATTGTTTTTAGCATAGACAAAGGATGTGAGGTTGCAAGATAGGAATTGTTCCTTTCTAACCTTGAAAAAGGATAGAGGGAGATATCTCTCGGGCCCCTCGATTGAATTGAGATTGATGAAATGATTGGCCAAGCTCGATGGAACTCAGTAGAGTTCGCATTGTAATTATCAATCTAATTCTTATCGAGAAAGAGTATATCTGATCAAAAAGAAAAGGGGATGACTTGAAGTCTTAAGCTTCACCGTGACTCTTTTGATCGGAAGATATCGCGAACAAGAGGACTATTAACAATTATCTGAGCTAGGTATGAAGATGTACTGCATCTTCGTAAAGGTGTTCTCCACCTTTTTCGTGCTAATTCTGGGTAGGTATTAACGGCAGTCTAGTGCTCGCAATACCTTGTGGATTGTTGTCATATCCACTACCAGTCCTAGACGAACCTACAACGGTCACACCAAGATTTCGTAACATATCGGATTCTCAAGATAATGCTCACAAATACGTTTGTTGGACAAATAAAATGAAATCACGTGTGATTAGATCTCACGACATATGTTGGACATATGGCCAAGTTGATTAAGTCTTAATCCAAGAGGGAGTTTGAAAGAAAATATGGCTTAAGAATTAACTTGGAAGAATTTATATAAATAGGCAAATCTGCAGTCAGAATTGGACCCGTTCAGAATTATGGGTTTTAACCTAATTTCAGATAATTATGATTTAATCTAATTTCGGGCCCATTCAGATAATTAAGGTTTTAACCTAATTTCGGCCCAATCCGAAAGCTAGGGTTTTAACCTAATTTTTGCCTATATATATATTCTGATTTCAACTTTCTCTCTCTTCGAGGCTGCCATTTTTCTGACCTAATTTTGGCCGCCGAAATTCTTCTTTCTCCCACAGAATTTCAAAGTGAGATCGAGAGAGAAATAGAAGAGAGATCTGAGCAATTTGTTGAGAGAAATAATCGTGACACCGGCTAGAACGGCGTTGACGGTTCCGATCGGACGAATATCAAGGTGGACACGAGTAGAGGGGCTGCACGAGCAATCCTTGGAGAAGGTTCAACAGATTGGAGAAGAAGACATCACGTACTAACTTGTACGAGGTAAAATTCTGATTACTCTTCCTTTTTCGGTGTTTTTCGAGTGTGATCCAGGGTAGAATTAGGTTATGCATGCGTGAATAATTCCGCTGCATACTCTAATAATCGTATGCGTAATCCTACAATTAATTACATTATTCTTCAAAAATTGTAGATTTAATGGCTTTACCAAGTAATAACCGCTTTAGTTTGCGTTCCATTTTGGAAAAGGAACGAATGAACGGAAAGAACTTTCTCGACTGGCAGAGGAATCTGGGATTCGTTCTGAAACAGGAAGGAAAGGCACACGTCTTGGAGACGTCTATCCCTCATGTGCCAGGGGATAACGCAACTGGGGATGCCATATTCGAATATCAGGCCATGATGGACGATTCGAATGATGTCACATGCCTCATGTTGGCTACTATGACTCCTGAATATCAAATCCAGTTTGAGAAACAGGATGCATACGAGATTATGAAACAACTCAGGGAGATGTTTCAGGTTCAAGCAAGGGTGGAGAAGTATCAAGCTCTTGGCAATGCGACGCAATGCAAGATGCAAGAGGGTACACCCGTTAGCTCGCATCTTCTCAAGATGAAAGGATATTTCGATCATCTTGAGAGGCTTGGCATGAAATTCGAGATGGAGTTACAAACTGATTTGATCATGTTGTCACTTCCACCGAGTTTCGATTCGTTCATTTCGCATTTCCACATGTCATACATGAAAAGGACCATTCCCCAGCTTTTCGGAATGCTCAGAACATTCGAAAGTGACATGAAACCGCGGTACATGAAGTCTAGGACTTCGGAGGTATTGGTGGTTCAAGGGAAGAGTCCAAGCAATGGGAACAAGAACAAGAAGAGGAAGGCACAGGGCAACAAGGTTGCGCCTAAGCCAGTGAGCAAGAAAGCCAAGGATGACAAGAAGTGTTTCCACTGTCTCAAGGAGGGGCATTGGAAGCGTGATTGCGAGATCTTCCTGAGGGAGAGCAAGCAAAAGACCGCTTCCTCGGACACACCGGCATCAGGTATTTCCGTTATCGATTCTTATTTCTTTACTTTATCATCATGGGTGTTGGACACTGGATGTGGGACTCATATTTGTAATAATATGCAGGGCCTAAGAAGTAGAAGATCGTTGATTCGTGGCGAAGTTGATTTACGCGTCGGGAATGGAGCTCGAGTAGCAGCATTAGCCGAAGGGACGTATGATTTAACTTTGCCAAATGGACTTATTTTAGTTTTGAATAATTGTTGTTATGTACCAACTTTGAGTAGGAATATTATTTCTGTTTCGAGACTTATTGCGGATGGATATGAATTAGTTATTGGTACTAATGATTGTTTTATTCGCAAGAATGACATTTTCTTTAGTAATGTTCTAGTTGAAAATGGTTTATATGTCTTGGATTTAGAAAATAACAACAAAAATCAGTCCATTTATAACATAAATACCACTCAAACAAATGAAACATACTCATGGCATTGTCGTCTCGGACACATAAACGAGAAACGCATTGCTAGACTCCAAAAGGATGGAGTACTAGATTCTTTTGATTTAAAGTCAATAGAAAATTACGAATCTTGTTTGATGGGTAAGATGACAAAGACACCTTTTTCCAAGAAATGAGAAAGATCGAAAGACGTGTTGGCCCTCATACATTCCGATGTATGTGGACCGATGAGTGTCGAGGCTAGAAATGGGTATCGCTACTTCGTGACTTTTACTGACGATTATAGTAGATATGGATATCTCTACTTAATGCGTCACAAAAGTGAAACTTTTGAGAAATTCAAAGAGTTTCAACACGAGGTAGAACTTCAACTGGGCAAGAAAGTAAAAGTCATTCGATCGGATCGAGGTGGCGAATACTTGAGCTATGAGTTTGAGGACTATCTTCGAGATTGTGGTATAGTATCACAATGGACTCCACCCGGTACACCCCAATGGAATGGAGTGTCCGAGAGGAGGAATCGGACTTTGTTAGACATGGTTCGCTCGATGATGAGTCGAACAGATTTGCCAAAGTCATTTTGGGGTTTCGCGCTTCAAACGGCCGCTCATATACTGAATAGAGTTCCGTCCAAATCGGTTGAAAAGACACCATATGAGTTATGGCATGGCAAGGTGCCATCATTGTCTTATCTTAAGATTTGGGGTTGCGAGGCATACGTCAAAAGGTTATTGACGGAAAAACTCTAGCCAAGATCAGACAAGTGTTTATTTGTGGGGTATCCTCAAGAAACAAGAGGATACTACTTTTATTTGCCGAGCGAAAACAAGGTTTTCGTGGCTCGACGTGGACACTTCTTAGAGAAGGAATTTCTAGATCGTCAAGCCAGTGGGAGTAAAATTGATCTCGAAGAAATTCGAGAACCACAACGTGAACAGGTTGATTTAGAACAAGATTCTGAGTTACCATTGGATGGTGAACCAGAATCTAATACACAAGCTCTACGTAGATCTGGTAGGATTCGTCAAGAACCTGAGAGATATGGATTTCTCATTAGTAATGACGATGATGAGTTGACTCTAGATGATGAGCCAACCTCCTACAAAGGTGCTATGTCTAGCTTGGATTCCTCGAAATGGCATGACGCCATGAAAATCGAGATCCAGTCCATGTATGATAATAAGGTTTGGAATCTTATTGATCTACCTAATGGTGCTAAGACCGTTGGGTGCAAATGGGTTTTCAAGAAGAAAACCGACATGGATGGTAATGTACACACTTTTAAAGCAAGACTGGTGGCGAAAGGTTTCAAGCAAATTCATGGTATAGACTATGATGAAACGTTTTCTCCAGTAGCCATGTTTAAAAGTATTCGCATTCTTCTAGCGATAGCTGCATATCACGATTATGAGATATGGCAGATGGATGTCAAAACCGTTTTCCTTAACGGGAACCTTACCGAGGATGTGTATATGACACAACCCGAGGGTTTTGTCGATCCAAAGAATACGAATAAAGTGTGCAAGCTTATGAGATCCATTTATGGATTAAAACAAGCATCTCGTGCGTGGAACATACGATTCGATGAGGTTATCGCAAAGTATGGTTTCATTCAAAATATCGAGGAACCTTGTGTATACAAGAAATTCAGTGGGAGTTCGGTTGTATTCCTCATCTTGTACGTGGACGACATCTTACTCTCATTGGAAATGACATCCCGATGCTTAACCAGGTTAAGGCATATTTGGGTAGTCAATTCGCAATGAAGACCATGACTATTTAATTTTTTCCATCATATTTAAGAAAAGAAGGTAAAAAAAAATTCACCGTTTCACATATCATTAATTTATTTAATATTTTTGACAATTGTGTTTACCATCATCTATAATTAATGAAATTTAAATCTATAAATTTGGAAAAAAATTTTATTGGATTAAATTAATATACCATTTAACATGTGTTAAACGGATACATGAATAAAACCATCGTAAAAAATAAATAAAAATAAAATAATAAAAATTTGTTCAAATAAATATAACTTATCATGTGTTAAATTAAATATAATAAAAATATTAAATGAAGCAAATTATTTTGTAATAATTTTGTTTACCACCTAATCAATGTGGTTTACCACCTAATAAATACAGTTTGCCACATAATTTAAAATTTATAGACGTGTCGATATATTGTCAACACATCAATATATTGAGGGGATATTACAGGGGACAAATATAATTTTTCTATAATTTATTGACGTGTCAATTAATAATTAATGGAATAAAGTGGCTAATCAATTCATTTAATCATTTTTTGCCACTTCATGAAGTAATTTGGGATGAGTTTTGGGCCAAGTATATTTTCCCTCATTTTTGTCTCGCAGCTAAAGTTAGAGTATTTTATGAACTATCATATCATGGATCAGAAATATTGTTTGCATAGGTATATATGTACATCTAAACTGACTAACTTGCACTCTTGTCTTCAAGGTTGAACTTATAATATCGCAACTGAAACGGTGCAAGAACAAAACCGAGACGCAAGATACGGAACTAGCAAAGGACCTAACGGTAGATTTTCAATGTAAGACGGGTCACTCTACAAAAATATGCAATACTGGAAAGGCTTGCTAAGAGGATAGAGCTTCGAGACATTCTGGAGTTACGTGCCGAAACAATGGCTATCAAACTACTTCTGAACGAACGAAACGGGGAGAATCCTGAAACCAGCCAGCAAATATCTGCAGAAGATCCTGAAAGTTTGAAACGTGCCGAAACAATGGCTATCAAGTTTAAAACAATTCGCAGGAATGGAAACTGGAGAAGATCCACTGAGCGATGTTAACTTGCCGAAATATCTGCAGAAGTGCCCGTCTTTGATTATTCGGAACGAATTTATTTGCCCAATATCTCTTGAGATCATGATGGATCCTGTTATCATCGAAACTGGTCAGGTGAGTGTTTCATTTCGAGTTCGCTACATCACCCCTTGTGTCTTGAGGGGTCCATCTTTTAGTTTTCTTTGACCAGACAAAGCACACAATTTTTTGTCTTGGGGGCAAATTAGGGTTGGTTTTGGGGTGAAAATTGAAATACAATTTTAATCCTATTCATCTAATTTTCATCTTTGATTAATCAATAATGATTTGCACGTATATTACCAGTACTATCTAGACATCCTTTTTGATCGTATTCATCTAATTTGTATCTTAAGATTATTTTTTCACTTGAAATGCCTACCTCCAAACAGCCCCTAAGAATAAAGTTATGAAATTATGGTCGTTAGATAGCGCAGATAATTGGTGGATTGATAAAAATTAAATACAAACATACAAAGATGGTTTTACTCAATAAGTGCTAAACCAGTAAATTGTACCAAAATGTAATGTGGTAAATCTTTTCTGAAAGCCACAAGAATGTATTTGGTTTGATTACAAATAATCGATTTTCCTTGTACAATTACAGACATACGAGAAGCGAAGCATAGAGAATTGGCTGGCTGAGGGCCATGGTCGCTGCCCAACGACGAGAAAAAAATTAAGCCAAGCCCCACTTGCAACAAACTATGCGTTGAGAAGCCTAATCATACAATGGTGCGAGGAACACAAAATCGAACTACAAGCAAATGATCCAATAATTGAAAGCGATGAAATGGACACAAAGGACCCCAGAGAGGTTGATTCTATCGTGCAAGACTTATCGTCCTTCCATCTTGATGTGCAACGCAAGGCCATTAAAAAGATACGCATGCTCTCTAAAGTAAACCCCGAAAATAGGGTTCTAATAGCCGCAAGTGGCGGAATTCCTCCTCTTGTGAGCATGTTACATTGTCCTGATTTAAACATACAAGAGAACACAGTTACCGTTTTGTTCAATTTATCCCTCAATGAGAATAACAAGTTTTTGATAACTAAAGAGAGAGCAATTCCGGCTATAATTGAAGACCTAAAGAGACCGGCACAAGGGAAGCCAAACAGAACTCGGCCGCGGCTTTGAGTTATCTTTCTGTAATTGATGTGAATAGTGTGGAGATAGTAAATTCCGGTGGAATCGAAGCACTGGTGGAATTGTTGGCTACGGGTACCAAAAAAGGGAGAAAGAATGCTTCAACTACCTTACTCTTCTTGATTTCTGAAGATGAGAATAAGCCTAGAGCTATAGAGGCTGGAGTTGTGCCCACCTTGCTAGATTTGCTGGAAAATAGACGTATCGGCCTAATAGACGAAGCAATTTGGATGTTTTCAAGATTGTTAATCATTCGTTTATCGATATTCTTGTTATGTTGGTGAAGGAAGGGACTCCGAAGAACAAGGAGTATGTAATTGCCTTGCTTCTCAACATGGTAACCTATAATAGATCTTTGGTTCTACCAGCCGTTCGGTACCGAGTGTATGGGCATTTATTTGAAATCGCAGCGAGTGGTACCGAAAGGGCTCAGTCGGACGCAAATTCCCTCATTAAAATCATCGGAAAGAAGGGAAGAAAAGAGCATAAAGGCACTCTAGTAGCAGCTAAACTCTTCAATTCTTTACGTGACTTATTCAATCCAAAAATTCCACAAATATAAACTAGCCAGAAAATCAAGAATGAAATTAATACAACAAATTCATCAAACAATACAGAAGCAGATAATCAGGCCAATATGGCGAGAATCATGCAATCGGCATATCAAGATAGGATATACCCTCTTCTGATGTGAAGGGTACAGGCATCCTAACAAGGGAACGAGAAGGGAAGAACCCTCTTTTGAATTAAATTTAGTTTAATTTTGATTTGTTTGAAATATATTCGACCTAAGGGTTTACATCAACAACAAAAAAATTAAAAAAAGAACTGCAGTTCTTGGCATAATATTGTTTTATAGCTTCGAGTGGAATTACAACCAAAATAATACATTAGCTTCTAAGACGAAAGTTTTCAAATGTAAACAGACCAAAATAATATATTAGCGATTGAATGATGAAATTATCCGAAATGTATACAGTAACTAATTAACTATATATATATATATATATATATATATATATATATATATATATATATATATATATATATATATATATATATATATATATATATATATATATATAAACAGGTTAGCAAATGAATGTAGTGCAATCAATTTTGATTATTCCTTTTTAGTGAATATTTTTAATCCTCTTAAAATATTAAATTCTAGAATATTTTTTTTGTAAAATCTCTCTATTTATGTCGTGTTTTTTGTCGGTTCTAACCTAAAAAGGAAAAAAAATTGCATAAAATAAAGACAATTTATAAAAGTAGAGTTACTCCAAAACGCATAACGCTTGCTTGCTCGAGGCCGGGAAACACTTACGATGGACCAAAATAAATCTATGAACCCAAACTAAAGGACTGACCTCCTGAATATAAATTAATATTCTGAGGAAAATATATAGTATTTCATCGAATTCAGTTATCTAAAAGAGGGCCTTTTTGACGAACCAAACACTTGAACTAATTTACAAACAATAGTAATTTAATGAAGAAATATTTAGTAAGAAAAGAAAAAAAATGGAATTTAAGAAATATACATACCTGGAATTGTAGAGAAATACGCCCATAAGTCTTGCTAGGAAAGGATCTCGAACATGCTGATGGTTGTAAATAGAAAGAGATATTAATTTTCCTTACATACATAAAATCGTGCAAAAACCATATAAACCTAATTAAAACAAACAGTCTTTATTTAAAAATAAAATTCAAGCAGTCATTAGTTCAGAATTAGATTACAACATTTAATTAACCAGAAAATAGTATTCTGAATAGATAGACACTTCTAAAACGATCAATCACGATTTAATAAAATTCTTCACTTCGTTGCGACGCTCAATATCAACTCGGCATAATAATTCATAATATAGGTTAACAATTAACCTAATTAATTGCTTGTTGTCCACTCAAAACCGCCGCGCCCTCTACTTTCCCCTTTGATCTTCCTCATCTTCTTCCTCCTCCTCCTCCTCCTCCTCTTCCGGTGGTGGAAAGTTCAAATCGACACCACTCAATCCTAACCCTAGCCCTAACCCTAACCCTAATTCTAGTCCATCTCCCCTATTATTCCCATCTTCTCCTCCATTGTTCCCTCTTTCTTCTTCCACCCTTTCATTCTGAACATTTCCACCAAACCTAACTTGCTCTTCGATGACGATATTGCCCCCACGATTCGCATTACTACTGGTAGACCCTAAACCCTCTCTCCATTTCATGTAGCACCCTTTTTTGCTCTTATGGCTGGCTCTGTGTCCTCCAAGCGCTTGTTTCGTCCTAAAAATCGTACCACACTCACTGCATCTGAACTGATACATAGCTTCAGTGTCTGCACCTGTGACGTATCCTCCCTTCGCATGCATGACCGGCGGACCCACATGAGGACGAATCATACCCCTCCATGCACGGTCAGGATGACTCCTCATATGCCCATGCAAAGCTTTAGAGGATTTGAAAACCCTCTGGCAAATTGGACAAAAAGATGGACCCGGATCCGGTTGGTAACTTCTCCTGATCCGTTTAGGTTGTGCCGACTTTCCTTTTGCTTCCCGGTTGAGGTTTAAATTTAATTTATTGCCAGATTCGTCTACTTCATGCGATGACTTCAAACGAAAAGGATTATTGTTGTTGTTTGGATCTTCATCTCCACCCGCTCCGGCAGAGGAAGCGGAGAGGAAGTGGTGAGGGAGGAGTGGTGGATGAGCGGAACTCATTGAATTTTAGATTTCTTTAGCCCTAGTTAACAGTTAGGGTTTCGAAGCTTATCTTAAGAAGATGTTAATGGTCTGTAGATGAGAAAGAGTGAGAGAGAAGGAGAGGAGTGAGAAGAGGTGGTAGTGAAGGGATTTGGATTTGGTCTTGTTCTGAGAGGGTGTTTAAGGTGTAAAGCTACGTCGCTTCAACTAAGTATGAAAAGATTTATTCCATTTTAACTTGCTCTATTTTAGTAACACTTCGTGTAGCGGGTCAGAATATAGCCTTTTTAACACTAACAACTCGTTACATAGATTGAAACACAATTAGAGAGTAGGAGAATTTAGGGTTAAAACTAAAAGGAACTATTTCGTGATCTCTTTTCCTCTCAAGTTTTATATAACTCAGAAGATATTTGTTGTT
Organism: Luzula sylvatica; assembly: GCA_946800325.1. Lineage (NCBI taxonomy): Eukaryota > Viridiplantae > Streptophyta > Magnoliopsida > Poales > Juncaceae > Luzula > Luzula sylvatica. The sequence continues at coordinate 21,198,121 of OX326960.1, read as the reverse complement.
TCATGATTATATATAATTAACAATTAACATATTAGGAAACTAATTGAAATTTAATCATTAGATTGACTGGATGGGTCCGGTTGTAGTATTGACTGGAGAAGGGTATGGTAGCTTAAGGCAGTGTATATTTGGGAAGATATGCTACTCTCAGGTGTGAGTGATGGGTTAGTTACTGAGCTTTTAGTGCAATTAATTGTCCTCTTTATCCTTTGTTAAATACATCCCAAATATATTACCAAAACTCTACAATTTATTTATCTACCAAAAGAAAATCTAAATTTAAATAATTATGGTTTAGTAAAGAATTATTGCTAATAAATTCATAACAACCTTATATTTATTATGAGAGAAAAAAACTTTTCACCTTGAAGATCTATGACTAATTCATCAAAAACTAACTAGTTTTAGTTTAGATTTGTAAAGATAATTTATGGAAAGTATCAAAAAAGTCTCTATTTCAAAAAATATAATTGCTTGAACTGAATTTGTTATATATGCTAGTAATTAATTTTGTTAAATAGCTTAAATATACTTTTTTTTAAGAAATGATTTCCTATGTGAGATAGTGTGTATATCTTTTTAATGTGGACTTTTTAACTGCAATATTCTTTTTTAAAAATATAATAAGTTTACTGATTGTACCTTTTAAAAGATACTTTTTTAGCCTATGACATATATGTTTAGTTGCGTGTTGTAACTTTGAATATGTATGACATATTTTTTTGAAAGACAATACATGTTTGGTTTATACCTTCTGAAAAATATTTTTGTAAATATAAGATATATCTTTCAGATGTATGATATATTTTTTAATGTGTGATGTACATGTTTTTAACTACAATATATAATTTTTAATTAAAATTTCATTAGATGTTTGAAAAAAAAAATTAATGGCAATATGTATTTTTACGTGACTACTATACATTTTTAATAGAAATTTATACTTTTCTGATAGAAATTTATACCTTTATGATAGAAATCTATATTCTTTTAAATTAAAAAATTATACTTTTGGATAGGTTTTTTATACATGATCATTAACTTTTTTAGATGTGTCAGACATTTTTAAAATGTGTGAGAACTTTTTAATTACAATAAAATATTTTTTAATTATATTTTTTTGTTTGCGTGATATATTTTTTTCGTGCACAAATATGTTTTTTACATGATTATTATATCTTTATAATGGAAGTATACATTTTCTGAAAAATATCTAACATATGTTTTAATACAAATTTATACCTTTTTCAAACAGATTTTTATACATGATAATTGTATTTTTTTAATAGAAAAATCTTTATTTATATATTATATATGTTTTTTATAATATTTTTAGTAAAACTACACACAACATCGTAAAAAAATATAATTATAACCACGTGACGCGCTTGGTTGATAGCATACGAAAGCTGGTTTCTTTCATGTGTACCCGTACAACACTCGCACACACTGACTATTTTAGTTATAATATATATGGGGAGTTATATGATCGACCCATTTTCTTATGATATATCCATTTTCAAAAAAAAATTAAAGATATTTTAGATATTTGTCAATTAATTATACAATTTTTCTATTTTGCATAGTATTAAATAATAAATATACATTTAAATCTTACAAAAAAAAAATTTATTAATTGATAAATATTCAAAATATATTTTTAAAAATGAGTCTATCATAAGAAAATGAGTCTATCATAACACTTCCCTATATATATATATGGACTAGGTTCAATGAAAAACATTCTTTTCATGAAATTAAATCTATAACATTCTCAAGTGATATATATCATATCTATACGGTTCAAATTTTATTTTCATGTATGGATTGTGAGAAATACGCGTTGTTGGCCGAGTTGGCCATTGAGCCTAGCCCTATATATATATATAATATGGGGGCTTCTATCATACACCCCTTTCCTTATCATACACCCATTTTCAAGGGTATTTGAAGTAATTATTCATTTATGAATATTTAAGGTAAGATATCAAATATATTTATCAATTAATGTTTAACTAAATTGAAATTTTTTGTTGTTCATTTAAACAAAAATCTCCATAAAAAATAAATTTTATGATACACCCTTTTACAAATATAATTAATTGCTAAAATGACCAAAATACCCTTGTAAAAGGGTGTATGATAGAACTCCCCATATATATATATATATATATATATATATATATATATATATATACAAAATAATACATTGTTAAATTATGTATTCGTATATAATTATACGGAAAAAGAGTATACTGAAATAATAATGTATTTTGTGATATGTACTGGTACAGATATAAACTAGTGGTATAATTAGGGTTTGGTGGACATGAAGACAAATTAAGGTTCCCATACATGCATTTATGTGTCACGACAAACCAAAAGAAGAGCAGACCTGTTACTAATCATAATTAGCTTTCACTATACGTGTCCTTTAACCTTGCTTTTCTTGTTATCACAAAATAAAATTCTTCTTATCATTATAATTACAATACTACGACTTTGTACTAATGATCTGGCCTGTGGGCATTCAAAGGAAGTTGAGTAGTTTTGCTGAATGCTGAGCAACCAACCAACAGAAAGTGTGTTGTTGGGTGCAAAGGGACAAGATTAAGTAACGGTGGAATATAATTACATAAACTAGAGGAAATTGCTAAGCAACCCTCCTGCTCAGCTGGTTTTTCATTTTATTTTAAAATGATATTTTTATGATGATAATGATAATATATTAAAATAAAATTATCTCACATTATGTTAATTTCAATATATTAAAGAACTAATTTGAGGATAATAAAAAATATATGTACGATTATATTATGTTTTGGTAGAAAATATATCATATTTTTATCAATTTTAATGCATATTTTTGTTGTTCGGAAATATAAATATAGAAACGTTGAAACATACAACTTAACCACTAAATATATATAATTAATTATATAATAATGATTTTTTATTGATAAACAAAAGAATGAAAAGTATAACCAACATACATTCAACAATCAAAATAATTATAAAATAATATCAAAATTTAATATATAAAAAAATAATTAAAAATAATTTTGCATAATATAATATTGATATGTTTAAATTTACAACTTAAAAATAACAATAGTATTCCAAATATGTTTACAATTTTAAGAAGTTATATATATATTAATAGATAAAATATATATTTTCATTTATGTTAAATTTTGAAAAAATCAATATCAAAATTGTTTAAACAAAACACAAATATACCCACTTAGTAATATAGGGATTCTCACTATTATAGTTTGTGTACAAATAATTATTATTTAAATACTAAATAGATATTCTTTTGCATTGTATTTTTTTAAATACTTTTTTCTCAAATTAAAATAAAAAATCGTTATGTGTGAAACTATATTAATATGAATGTCAAAATAAAGAGAAAATTCTAATGAATATGGTCGAAGGGTTTTTGAAATTAAATTCTTAAAATACTATTAATATAACTTATACCAAGAATGTTGTAATGTTTCATATTAGAAAATTATCTATATTTATTTACTGGATGAGAGAGAGAAAGAGAAAGAGATCACATGTAAAATATTAAATATAAACAAAACGATTTATTAAATAACAAAATTGTATAACTTGTGTGTCTAAAAAATAAAATTAACAAAAAATTTCATATTTATTGCCATGTGGACAAAATATTTAATATCAAGAGGCCGGTTTTAATCGTACAGTCTGGAATTAAAATATCAAAGAGGACATGACTTAAGGAGATAACTTCAAGTTTATTATAAAATAATGACACATAAATAACTACACATAATGCAGTCTTCAAAAAAATCTAGTAAATAATTAATTATTGAGATCAAATTACATCATTATATTTAATGTTTCAAATTAATACTTACAAATGATCATACGAAATATATGTCTCAAATGATCAAATATAAAATTAATGTATAAGATGGAGTCATATCACAAAATCTAATTGCCAACAATCACGAGTAATCATGTTTATGTGGATTCATGATGAGATTTAAAGATATGTGCAAAATAAAAAGTTAGATAAATTAGTCCAGACTTCAAAATCTATTACATAAATTGCATCTCAAAGACAAACTAATTGAGAACTCTCCAGCTTCTCTGAAAATCATGTACTTCAGTTCCAAAGACGCTTCATATACCCGAAAAAGCCCTAGCTCTTTCTCTATTCTTCTCGCCGAAAATTCCAAAGCTCGTCTTCTATCTCTTAACATCTTCTTCTCCTCCAAATCTTTTGAACATCTCCCATGATTAAGCTTCTGAGATCATCTTTAATGGCTACTAAGATTTGCAAAAAAATTATCCTCTCTTCATTTATTTGTCCTCGTCAAATCTAAATCTCACAATACCCCGCTAGGCCACTACAAAACTCAAAAGCATTCCTCACATTCTTAAACCATATCATGAGATCAATAAGCCTTCGTACTTAGTAGCTTACACTTTTTTTTTTTATTTTCCAGTAGCTTACACTTAATGAGTGGTAAATTTATATAAATTTTTACCTCTCATCGTCGCCGTATTTTCGGTGAATTCACATAAAATATATTTAACTTTCATATGAACTCACTTACTTTTCATTCAAAGACGCCCCTCTAAGCAAGCTCTTTGGTATTTACATGTTTCAGACCCATTTTCCTGGATTGATATGATTGTTGTTAAGACAAATTTCCGGTAAAAAAAAGGGATTTTAAAAATCCGGTGGTTTCCAAAATCGGATTTAAAAGATCCATTCTTTTTAAAAAAAATCACATGTTAAGTTGGTAAAATCGATATAAAGAAATAAATTGAACTTAAAACTTCGGTTTAATTTGATATATAATGAAATAACGTTAATAATAAATGTAATAATTTTAAGCATGTACCAATATATATCATGTATATTCTTGTAGAAATGAAAATATTGCGCATATCATATGAATTATAAAAAATACCATGAATAGTCATATAAAATTGAAAATACCTAAACAAAACATAAAAGAATTTGTGTACGTATAACATCCTCTAATAAAGTTTTGTTATATTTTTGAAAAAACAAATAGAAGTTCAAATATATATATTTTTGAAGACATTATAAATTGATCAAAATAATGATTTAAATTTGGTCATATATCATAATCTAATTGTTGACTTGATTATGCGGTGCAAAAAAATACAAAAAATACCAAAAAATGAATAAAAAATTAGGATACGGAATAATTACAGCCGTCAAACTATAAACATAATACACAAAAAATCAATTGCCAATTGCTACAAGAAATGGCGCCCCGCCTCCTCGGGCAACGCCAATTGGCGGTCGAAATCTAGAATCTTCTCTTCAACGAAGTCCGCATCAGTTTAGCACCAATACCTCGAATCACAGATATCTCCTGCCTCTTGACTATCTCCCCATCAATTAGACCGGAGTTACTGAACCGCTGGCGAACATGTTTCATGGCGATTATTTGGTTCATCTGCAAAGAGAGTGAATAACTCAGTCCAGCGAGCTAGGGTCCCTTATTTTTATGTAGATTTTTTTATGAGGGGGCTTCAATGATAATATTATGATTTATTTTACTCACATAATTTGATGATTTAAGTTCGTGAGATTTGTGTCTTCTCGCATAACATTGTTATGATTTAAGCTCATGAGATTTGTATTTCTTTGACAGAGATTATGTGACCCGCCAAATTATATATCATTGGTTTTAACATTGTATTAGTGTTCCTCTATATAAAGCAAGATGTTATTTTTCTATTGCTTAAGACATTATTATATCTTATGCAACATAAGATTTTCAGTAAAAAAAATAGTCGAGATATTAGAGAAAATTAATTGAAAATTAATAATGACATAGGGCAATAATTGTAAGCGGAAAAGAAATAATGTTATCTGCTAAAAGATGGAGATAACGTTTTAGAAACATTGTTGTGTACAGGGCTGTCGACGCATGGAGGAGACAAGTCTTTTATATGCGGTGTAGGGATGCAGTGGAATTCTGTTGCCATTAACGTCTTATATTTCTTTCTATGAACCACCATCCATATTTCTCATATTTCTTGATCGATCTTTTCTATGTCTCCATCATTTTTCAAAAAAAAATGTGCATTCTTACTCGGTTGTTTTTCAATGTTGCAAGGTAAAATTGATCAAATTCTCTCTCAGAGAAAATTTAGACTACTTATACTTCTCTCTGATAATATTACTAAATTTAAATCATTATAAACTAATGGAGTCATAAACATCACGATGAATTATATTTACATTTATAACAAAAATGAGTGTAAGAAAAATATTTGATTCTAAACAATAACAAATTCATATTCATGAACAAGATTCATACACCAATGAGTAAATTCAACCATGTCATAAATCTCTCCGCTGGGCTCTTCGAATGAGACCCATCCTAATCCTAAGAAACAAACTTACTCCATGTTCCCAACGTGCACCAAAATAAAACCACTTACAACCTGTTGTGCTGTACGGATACGTCGATACGGCGATACGACGACGCGTATCGAATACGATAATTTAACATATAATTTATAATACGATACGAATACGACGATACAGGTAAATTCGATTTTTTTTAAATATCTCCACAACATAAGCTTACAACCTTCCCTCTTCTCTCTCCCTCGTCAGACCCCTAATCATTTTATATCATCCACCAATCCATGTTGGGCGTACATGATCCCAGCCATTAAATACCCTGCCGAATTCAAAGGCTCCAACTCGATGACACGTTTCGCGACCTCCTCATAAATTTCCAAATCGTTGTAATTCCTACACGCACTCAATAACGCACCCAAACAATTGGACCGGCTTTCAATTTTCAGGCATTTTATCTATGAAATTTATCGCCTCTTCGATGTACCCGCACTTCCTAATCATAGTTCTGAAAGTCGGAATCGGAATCGCTCGATGTCCGTGGAGTAAGAATCGGTCGAGTCTGATCGAGATCGGTCGAGTCTGATCGAGATCGGCCGAATTAGATCGGGGAGTCGGAATTTTAAAATATTATGTTAAATTAAAAAAATAAAGGGGCAATTTCAGGTATGTCCTTACAAAAATTCAAAATATCATTTTTGTCCTTCAAAAACAGTTAATATCAAATTTATCCTTCTAAACTTTAATTATTATCAAACTAAACCAAATTCATTTTTTCCGTGAGGTTTAACGACAAACTTGTGAAAAGACCAATTTACCCATCTCGTCAAAACGACCCGATCGTAATCTCTCTCTCTCTCTCTCCTAGCGTAAAAAACATTGGAAGTGGTGGAATCTCAGCAATCTCTTGCGAATCTCCTCCCTAGCACTCACTACACGAGTTCCCAGTGATGGAAGGTACTCACATCACTACACATCGTCAAAGGAATCATCTGGAGACTATTCAAGATAAAAACATTTGAAGGAAATATCGAAGTATCTCATTTCTTTCTGATATTAATCTGTTCCGTTTTGTTGTGGCTAATTAGGGATATCTTAAGGTCAATTACAGATTCGTTTTGCTGAAATTAGGGTTTATCGGAGGCTATACTAAGGTAAATTTGTTTGTTCCGATTGGAATTCGCTTCGACTATAGGAGTTTCAGGCTGAAATTTTCTTTAACTAGAAGAGGATTTAGGCAACTTCGTGAGGAAGAGATAGGGGTGGCACAGTGACCAAGAGAGGCGAGGCTTTAGGTGCTGCTGGTTGGCGATTCGATCTGTAGTACACTAGTGGGCTATGCTTCTAAAGAGTTGGGAAGACATGAGGAGCACAATGGCGGTGCTTCATTTGGCAGAGATGATTTGTAGTTTAGAAAGGGTATTTTGGTCATGTAAATATGTGATTAATGATTTAACTAAAATTAATAACGGAAAATTTTGATTAATTGGGTGACAGATTAATAATTTGGACAAATTTGATATTATATTAGTTTAAATGGTTATATTTGATATATTTCTAATTTTGGAAGGATAAATTTGCAAACATTTCAGATTTAGGAGGACAAATTTGATATTTATAATTTTAAAGGGACAAATTTGATATTTAGACTTTTTGGAGGGATATACAAGAAATTATCCCAAAAATAAAAATACAAAAATATATAATAAAATTATTTTAGGGAAATACTATTAAAAATAAATATGTTGTTACAAAAATAATCCAAAAATTAATTATTATCTTTAGAACTTACTTGAGAATATACTATTTTTATCACTTGATTATTTTACAAACATATACTATTTTTGTAATATTATTACTTCAACAAAAAAATGTCTAATTAACAAAAAAACACATAAATACATTTGTAGAAAATAGTAGAATGATTGAAAGAAATTAAAACAAACTAGATGTGACCATCGCTCCGCTTCGGTATTAATTCTTATAATTTTTCAAGCATAATTTTTTTTCTTATGCTTATATAAATTTTACAAAAAAAATATAATTGACATTCATTATTTATTATTTTGATTCAATTAAAATTTCAACTATCTTATATTTATAATGTATTTGATAATAAACAAAAAAAAATATACAAAAATTGTGTATCATTTTATATGAATTTTAATACGTGTATGTGTATGTGGATATATATTCTGCACAGCTTATTGTATTACTATTCAATACGTGTATGTTTTTTTGTCAATACATATTATTATGCATGATACATATTATTTTTTCACTCATTTTTTTTTTATTAAACAATTATACATATGTATATGTATTATATATTTTCGCAAAAATTCGTATTGTCATATTCGTATCATATCCGAATATTAAATTATTAATGATTAATGATGATGGTAATCATGATTAAGTTGATTATTACTTTTTTTTTAGTAAATAATTATACATTGGTATGTGTATTTTATTTTTCGGAAAATGTCTTATTGTCATATTCGTATCTTATCGGTATCTTCAATTCGGAAAATATCATATTGTCATATTTGTATCATATCGGTATCTTAAATTAGTGATTAATGATGACGATAATCATGATTACGTTGATTATTATTATTGTTGTTATTTTTTTTTGTTATTATTATTTTTTTGGAATAATATCAAATTATTACTTTAAGTCGATTCGCCTGACGAGAAACAAACCCTCCCCTGCTTCAAAATGACAGGATAAGCCCTTCATTTGTAGGTCGCCAAAGACGAGAGCATCGTTTTTGGAAGCACTGGTAGCATAGGGCATATGGCTCTCCCGACCCCTCTGAAATAGTGAATTAGTGATGGCTTTTGATAACTGAAGGTGAATATGAAGGAATCGGGGGCGGGGGGCACTCCTCGGCCCGATCATCCTGTTCGCTTCAATATTCAAGCATGGTGCAATAGTCAACGCAATTTCATCACTTTCTTGTACCCATCAGACGACACCTTGTTCAGGAGGATCCTTAAGGACCGATTCACTCTGTGTTTATTTTTTTTTTGTTATTATTTTTCCTTGGAATGATAGCCAGTTATTATTATTTTTAATAATACCCAATTATTTTTTTGTTATTATTTTTATTTTTGGGCTTGTGTTTGTTTTTGTATTATATTTTTTGTTATTATTTAGGCTCGGGCTTTTTTTTAGTTTTTTGTTATTATTTTTTTTCTTGCAATAATATCCAATTATTATGATTTTTTTTGTTATTATTTTATTTTATTTTATTTTTGGGCTTTTTTTTTAAACAAAAATTTGTTATTATTTAGGCTTGGGCTTTATTTTTTATTTTTTTTGTTATTATTTTTTTTTTGAATAATATTCAATTATTATTTAGACTAGCTTCTTTTTTGAATGAAGGAAATACAGTTTGGATCAACGTGTTCGAGGGAATCATTGAATGCATAATATGATTGTGCAAAAATGAGTTTCAGAGGGTTGTGTGTCATGACGCACAAGATGTTGTGTCAGGCACATGGAAGCGTATTGAACAAATGTTCCAGAGAGCGTTGTCCATCATGACGCACCATATGGTGTGACGACGCACGAAAGTGTAATGAACAAATGTTTCAGAGAGCGTTGTCCGTCATGACGGGTCATATGGTGCGTCACGACGGACGGATACATATTGTTGTCTGTCTTGACAGACCATATGGTGCGTCATGACGGACCATGAAGTATACACAGAACACAGTATTCACTGTGGAACAGTGAATTGTCCGTCATGACGGACCAAGTGCTGATTCATGATTTGTGTATAATTGTTGCACACGTTTTGGCAATCCTTGATGTGTATTTTTCTATTGAGTATAAATAGAATATTTAGCTCTCCTCTATTAAGTCTATTCAGTCTAATCCAGTGAATTCATTCTATCAAAGAGTTGAAATAGTGCAACCAAAAGAGAGAAAGAGAAAAGAGAAGAAAAAATGTTTTCTCTGTCAAATAATCGAATAAACGGATCAATCAAGTTCACACACGCCTCGTCTAGGCAGTTGCGTGTATGACCGATCGAGAGCAGGGGCGGATCCAAGATCCATATACAGGGGGGGCTCCCGCTCCCCCCCTCCCAGATCCATCACTGGCCGAGAGACTATAACTCACGGTGGATACGGATAGAGGAGTTCACGATTGTGGCTTTTCGTTTGTGATCAAACCGGAGAAATAAACGAGTAAAGAGGTTGTGGAAGCGTGTGAGCGTGGGGCAACCGAAAACAACCGAAAACGTGTCAAGACGGTAGGAGACGTGCGGGCGTGGGACGTATGACTAGTCACCAATGTGACAGCGGGAAGTAAAGCAAGGAAGAAAGTGCAACTCTTCATACGTGATCAATTTCACACAGCGATGGTTTATCCTTATGTTGCATCGTATCCTCGGAAAGATGACGTGATTTCGAGATTTGGGAACTGGACTTGGCCCTAATTTTCGTTGTGCGGGGTCTGGGGTCGGATCGATTCTCAACTTTGAACTCGTACTCATAAGCAAGGAGATTAAATTAAAATTAAAAGAGGCAAAACAACATAGAATATTATGATTTTAAGGGTACTTCTTGAATAAAGATGGAATGAATTTCGAATTTCCCGGATTTATATATAGGAATTATAATTAAGGAGCTGATATTTAAGTACTTTACTCAGATATTAAAAAGGATGAAATTTAAATTGAAGAACAAAGATCACATCAACATGAAGTCATTCGAAAAGAAACCATGATATTAGATAAACAAATATACAAGTAAGATATATACAATATTGGTATTATACCGGTCAAAGTGATCCCTATCAGAGTTTTATAAATGTAAAAGTTATCGTGATTTATTAATTCTCGCAATGATTCTTATATACACCTTCACAAAAAATAATTAAAGTTTACATTATTAAAAAAAAAATACAATTTTGTAAAAGTAAGATAATGTAGAGATTTGAATATCAAGAGAGAAGCTAGTCTTGATACTGACATCATGCGAATTTTTCCTTTCATGTTCATTTACCGAGAACAACAAAAATGAAGTTAAGTATCCTATATTGACATGTTTCCATTAGCAAATAAAGAAACAAAAAAAAATCATTTCATTAAATATTAAATTTTAAACATAATCAAAACATTGCAGGGAATCATGAATACCAATTATCCGTGTTAAATTAAAAACAATTCGCTAGATTAAATTTTTCAAAAAAAAAATACATTTTCTAAATTAATTTTGTTAACAAATTCCATCTTTCTCGCGAGTATGGCTTTCTTACCCACATTTTGATAATTTTTCATCGTCCATTAAATTTTCAAAGACATTAATTTTCCTTTTATTTTTTTTTGAGAAAAATAGAGTAGGCTCTTGGGTCCTACTTCTATTGCTTTATAAAAATTGAATTTTACAAAGTTTTGGTGTTAACTAACTACTCATTTAGAAAGTATTAATCACCTTCTTAATGAGTATGTTTAGCTCATCCTAGAACTGAAAATAAAACTAAATAAAATAAAAAGCTACATTAACATATCTTAAGACCTTAGAAACTGGAAATGTTTTCCCAGTTTAAATTTACGGTTTTGATGAATCTGTCTTTGCTTTCCCTCAATAATTTGGATCTTGAATCCCGATTTTTGCAGTTTCCCATTTCCCTGTTCTTTACTCTTCGGTACCGTTGCTCTCACCAATGGCTTCGCTGATTCCTCCTCGCCATTATCGCCTTCTGAGCTCGGCTGAGCTCCCGTGACATTTGATGCCAAGCCTCCCGTGAACTAGTGCAGGTGAGCTCGTCCCTTATTTAGACCTCCCTTATTGAGCATTCTTGCTCACACCAGCTCAGGCCACCTCTTCCCACTCTATCTCAGTCCACCTTGTTTCACCAGCTCAATTGAGCTTTGTAATAACCACATTAATAATTCATAATGTTGTGTCCGAGATTTCGACTGCAGAAGTTTTATTGGTGCAGTAGGCTGCGGCAGTAATACTTGTCGATTACTATTGCCAGCGAGACGTGAATGTTCGAGAACCTTGTGTTTTTTGCCGATCCTACCCCTCTGTGTTTTTTCGAAGGAAAATTATGTTTCGTAAAATCTCAAATTTCGTATATCCCAACAACAAATGCATCTTAGATTCGTGTCATCCAGTAAATGCAATACCGGAAAAATCAATCGAAGATCATTTCAAATTTCAACCCTACTTTTATTAATATTAATAGATCACATAATACAAGAGATTTGTGGAAGTAAATTACGACAGTCAAACTATACACATAATACATTAAAAATCAAAATTTATGAAGGACTTCGATGATAATATTATGATTTATTTTACTCACGTAATTTTATGATTTCAGGTCATGAGATTTGTATTTCTTGGACAGATTGTGTGACACACCAAACTGTATATCATTGCTTTTAACATTGTATTAGTGTTCCTAAAAAACTAATAAATTCATAATTTCATAAATAGATAAAGCAAGATGTTATTTTTCTATTAGTTAAGAAATTATTATATCTTATTCAACTCAAGATTTTTAGTAAACGAATAATCGAGATATTGGAGAAAATTAATTTAAAAATAATAATGACATAGGGCAGATATCTGTAAGCGGCAAAGAAACAATGTTATATGCTAACGTTTTGCAATTTCATTACTCAAAAAGCAAGTGAAGACAACGTTACAGATAATTCCTCATTGGGTGAATTTTGCATTTGAACCTGCATTTGTGTGGATTTACTACTGTTAACATTAAATGATGAAATTATAAATGTATTGCATTTGAACCTGCATTGTGTAGATCATTGGGAGAATTTGGCATTTAAATCCTTCTGAATTCAATATAAAATAATAATAATACTTTACACGTTAAGTAAATGTTATAGAAAAATATTGAAAAATCAATCTTGCAAGGTAAAATTGATAAAATTCTCTCTTACACAAAATTTGTGAAGGTAGTAAAATCAAAACCCTAATACAAAAAAGAAATGATGTTTCATGAAAGAAAAATCAAAACCCTAATACAAATCTATGATTTTGTAGCCGTCGATGTTAGTTAACGTCGTCTTGTGTCTTGTCTACGCCAAGAGGACTTCTCTGCCTTTCATGTTTATTTATATTTTAAAATTTAATTATTTAAAAAAAATGTTAGTTACAAATTTTATAAAAAAATGAAAAATTATTATAAATTATTTTTAAATATTATTAATATCTTAAGATTATTGAAACATGATTAATTTGTTATATTAACAAAGTGAAAATATCATACTTATACGTAAATATAATATTTATTTGCAAAATAAAATACTTTTTGATATATCATTTTATATAAAAAATGAAAAAATATTATAAATTATTTTTAAATATTATTAATATCTTAGAGTATTGAAACATGATTAATTTGTTATATTAACAAAATGAAAATATTATACTTATACGTAAATATAATATTTATTTGCAAAATAAAATACTTTTTGATATATCATTTTATAAAATATAAAATATTTTAATATGCACATTATTTTTTTTAAATAAATATGATTTTCTAAGATTTAATGTTGAAACATGTTTTCTCAAATTCATACTTATACTTTAAAATAATTTTAGATATATCATTTTATAAATATAAATACTTTTAAATACACATTTTTCAAAAAAAAATTATGATTTCTTAGGATTTAACATTTGAATATAATATTTATTTTTTTAATTAAGTCAAAAATTTGACCACAGTCAAAAATTTAGTCAAAAAGTCGGACGTGAGTCAATTACAACAGTCAAACTATTCACATCATACATTAAGAATCAAAATTTATGAGGGGACTTCAATGTTAATATTATGATTTATTTTACTCACGTAATTTTATGATTTCAGGTCATGAGATTTGTGTCTTCTCACATAGTATTATTATGATTTAAGCTCATGAGATTTGTATTTCTTGGGATATATTGTGTGACACACCAAAATATATATCATTGGCTTTAACATTGTATTTGTGTTCCCAAAAAGCTAATAAATTCATAATCTCATAAATAAATAAAGCAAGATGTTATTTTTCTATTAGTTAAGAAATTACTATATCTTATGCAACTTAAGATTTTGAGTAAACAAGTAGTCGAGATATCGGAGAAAATTAATTAAAAAATAGTAATGACATAGGGCAGATAATTGTAAGCGTTAAAGAAACAATGTTATCGACAACATTTTGATGTTAGAGATGATTTCACAGATCTCCGAAGTCTCCAGTGATGATAGGTACTGGCGAGGAAGATGCGCTATAACGGTCGGTTTCAGCAGGTCTCCAGTTCAATATTGATCAGTGAGCTTTAATGATTATGGGCCTTAGTTCTTATGGACTGATCTTATTTATTTTATGTGTATATGGGCTATTAGGATTTAGTTAAGATGAAGTTTTAGTTAAGTTAATTAATGTGTGGCTGAGAGTAATTAAAGGAAGATGGGTATGTTGTTAAGCGTGAGTTAGTTGAAACATTAAGATAAATAGCTATGTAAAGAAAGAGAAAGTTGAGTTCAATGAAACAAAAATATTCAGTTAAAATAAGTTCTTCTTCTTCTTCTTCTTTCTTTTTTTTTTTTGGGTGAACGGCAAGCACGATACGCGCTCGGTCCGGTCTTTTTTATAAATAACAAGAGAGTTTACAATATTTACAACAACCATCTTTGTTAGGAAAACCTATTATGATATCCTAAATTACTTCTAAACAAGCCTCTAACTAGTTTTATAGGTTGAGTCGCCATACCCGCATGAGGTCCTTAACGGAGCTCAAAATTAGGTCATGCATGCGACCTTTTCTTCTTCTTCTTTCATTTACAAATCAAATTACAATCATCAAAATTAAGCTTTAACAGCAACAAAGTTGGAAATGTTGGATAAGGGCTTTTGACGGATGAGCGATGCTAGGACCACATCTATTTCCACTCTCATTTTCACTTTCTCAATTCATTGACATGTGGAACACATATTATTATATTTTATAAAAATTAATTCATGTGGGACCCATAAGTCATTCGTTCATAAGTGTAGATGGGAGGGAGGGAGTGAGTGGCCAAAACTTTATTCTTGACGGATGGAGGAGACGAGTATTTTATACCGTACGGAGTGTTGAGATGCAGTGGAATACTCTGGTCATAATATCCTTATATTACTATGGACCACACCAGCCATCTCCTTTGTATTTCTTGTATAAAGATCGGTTCTCTTCTTCCATTATTTCTTGTATAATTTCTTACTTTGTTGTTTTTCGATGTTGCAAGGTAAAATTGATAAAAAAAAATCTTATACAAAATTTGGACTACTTTTTCTATACTTGTGTATAATATCATCATGTAAGCCGACTGATAATATTACTAAATTTAAATTATTGTAAACTAATGCAGTCATAATATTAGTAACTTGTAACTCATTAGATCAAAATTGAATCACGGCGAATGATATATATTTTTATAACAAAAATGGATATAAAAAGAATTGTTTGATTCTAAGCAATAAGAAATTCGTCTTGACGAACAAGCTTCATACACCAATGAATAAACTCAACCATGTTATAAATCTCTCCACTCTTCTCGTGAGAACCGTCCCAAGAAACAAACTTGCAATCCCTACCCCCAACACGCACCAAACTATACCCACTCATAACCTTCACGCCTCTCTCTCTTATCAAACCCCTAATCCTCTTCGTCTCCTCCACCAACCCAAATTTCGCGTACACGTTCGAAGCCATCAAATACCCCGCGGAATTCAAAGGCTCCAATTCGATTACGCGTTTCGCAACCTCTTTACCAATTTCAAGATCGTTGTAATTCCTACACGCACTCAACAACGCACCCCAAGCAATCGGACCGGCTTTCAAACTTCCCGGCATTCTGGTAATGAAATTCATCGCCTCTTCGATTCTACCCGCTCTTCCTAACATGTCGATCACGCACGAATAATGTTCTAATTGCGGTTGGAATGAAAAATCCCGTACCAATCTCTCGAAAAGTTCGAGTCCTTGGTTTAGAAGTCCACCATGACTGCAGGCAGAAAGAACCGACAAAACGATTGTACCGTTTGGCTTCACGTTATTGTTTCTCATCATTTCGAAAATTAAAATTGCTTCGATTCCGCACCCGTTCATTCCTAGTGCCCCTATCATGGCGTTATACGTCAATACATTTCTCTCGGGCAATTCATCGAACACCTTTCTGGCGACGTTTAAATCACCGCACTTGCCGTACATGTCTACGAGCACGGTACCGATCGCCACGTCATCGTCCAAACCAGTTTTAATCGATAACCCGTGCGAGCATTTCGATATATTCAACTCGGATAAACTACCACAAGCATCTAGAAGGCCAAGCATGGTTACTAAATTAGGGTTTCCAAATTCTCTTTGTATCTCGATAAAGAATATAATTGCTTCGTTAGGTTTACTGCAACTTGCATATCCCGAAACCATTGTGCTCCATGTAATCACATCTTTATCCCCCATTTTCACGAATATTTTCAATGCTGAATCCATTAAGTCGCATTTCGCATAAGCATCCAATAATGAATTCATTAATGATAAATTAGGATATATTTTTCTGATAATTACCCCATGAATGCATTTAGAAAACATTGTATTTTCTTCTTTCTTGCAAAGTTGTAATAATGTGACGAGTGTAACTTCATCTCCCTTAATCCCTTTATTTATCATAGTACCAAAAATATCATATGCTTCTAGAAACTTGTCAGTATGAACAAGCCCAGAAAATATGCTATTCCATGAAACTAAGTTTCTCTCTGGCATATAATCGAACACCTTGTGAGCGGACTCCATGTCGAGGCTTTTTGAATATGTATCGATTAGTGAGTTCGATACGAAAATATCAGTATCGAATCCACGAGAAATTATGAGGCTATGCATTAATTTACCATGAGTAATGTTTTTTATAACGCAACAGGCTTGTAAAACACTGACAATAGTAAGCCCATCAATTTCCATCAAATTATCATTAATCATGCTTCTAAATAACTCGATTGCATTGGTGGATTGGTAATTTTGTGAATAAGCATTTATTAGTGCACTCCAAGAGATCACATCTTTGTTTGGTATTTCATCAAACACCTTTTGTGCACTATCTGATTCATGAAATTTCCCGTACATGAAAAGCAAAGAGTTTGCAACTGACAAATCCCCCAAATACCCGTTCTTTAAAACATATCCATGTATATTCAACCCTTCTTCGATCTCTTGTAACTTCCAACAAGCTTGGGTTGATAAAACCAATGTTGAAGTATTCGGTTTAAAGAACTCAGAAGCCCTAGCTTTTCGAAATAGACTCAACCCATTACAAAGATCGCCATGGCTAATGAAACCATGAATCATGCTATTCCAAGAAACTGAGTTTCTATTCATCGAGCTGTTAAACAATTTAACAGCGGAGCTGAGCATGCCGGACTTGATGTAGAAGCTTGTAATCGAATTGGACGTGGACGTTGAAGAATCAAAGCCGGTTTTGATCGCATCTGCATGAAGATGAGTGCCATGATCGAGTGATTCGAAGGTTGCAAGGGATTTGAAAATGGAAGGGAAAAGCTCGGCGGGTACAGAAAGACCGGTACGCTTTGCATCCCGGTAATGCAGCAATAGAGATTCATACGAACTGGTGGCGGCAAGTGTATGTGTGACTTGATTTCGCATTCAAAATCCAAAAGAAATTGAATCATGAAAATTTAAGCAAATTGGAGTTTTGAACCAGGAATATTTTAGCTATGTTTCGTATTGGCAAGCAAGTAAAATGAAATTCTCACAAACCGAGATTTGAGTTCTCGGGCTTTTACATATACCGAGAATTGAAATCCTTATAACCTTGGAATTAAGTTCTCGTGTTTGATAAAAAAAAATCCGATCCTTGAATTCTTGGAGGATTCACAATTAGGCCCATATACATTTTTGCAATCTTATAATTTGTTTTTTGCTTTTAATTACCCGTATATTTTCATTAAAAATAAAAAATCACCTTAGGAATTTAATTTTCCATTATAATTTCAAATAATGAAATTAATATTTTTGACACATAATAGTTTATGAGTATTATATTATAAAAACTATATTAAATTAACCAATTCCAATCAGTTCATTTGATGCCACTGAATAAAAAAAATTGCTCCGTTGAGTTTACTCTATGCATCCCTGCAAATTTCACTAATTAGAATTCAGCACCTTGACACATTAAAGTGTTGCTTCATATGGTCAATTTCAGCACCTTGACACATTGGAAAAAACTTCCAACACTCCCAAATCTCCATAATTCGCCAAAAGAAAAAAAAAAACACCATCAATAAAAGAGCGATACGTAACACTTGATTTTTTTAATTTTGACTAATTTTTATGTACTTGTAGTGCATACTGTCACGTGTCGTGATTTTGTTAGTGACGTACATTAGTGGATCTCATCTGATGAACATGATAATACTAATTGTTCTTATTTAACGTGCGTGTTCATTCTTTGTAACTTAATTTGAAATAATAAACATAATTGTCCAACATTTACTTAGGAAACGGATACATTTAAAAAAAATACAACATTTTCTTCTAAAGAAAACAAGGAAAGGAAAGGGTTTCTTGTATTTTGTAGGCGTGTCCAAGATATTTATTATACATACATTGTAAGGGTATAAATGATATTTTGAGATTTTCCAGGGGTATATATGAAATTGCACCTTGCACCTTCATATTTCTTTAATATCACAACCACTATATCTATCAACAATCAAATAATCCATCTAATCATTATCGCAAAGAAAAAACGAAAACCTAATAAAACTCTACAATTACTCTAAAATGAGCGTATAATAAACAAAATAAAATCGTCATTGATTCATGAAACATCGCTGAATATAAGGATTATCGTAATTCACGTACTTGGACCAGAACGGTTTGTACTTTTCGATGGCCAGATCCAGCCACGGTTTGTAATTTCCGTTATAATGAACCACGCCGGCATTTTCGATCTGTTTTATGTCCACTGCAGGATCGTATCCGAGTCCCAACACGTGCCAGTTCCGATCCAACGGGTATGTTAAGTTGTAGAATGTTATCAGCCCAGGTGGCAGCGATCCCAGCTTCCACAGCTTCCTGTCCTCATTCTAGTTTCAAAGTATTGGAGGATAAATTATTAGAAATTAGAAAAAGGAAATTTGTGAAATAACCCTACATTATTGAAAAATTGCAAAAATAAGCACATCATGAATTAATTTATCACTTCTTTTTTTTTGCAGTTCTCAATAAACCAGGGACTTTTGCAAACTTAAGGAAACTTGCATAAGAGCCCCTATATAATGCTCAAATTGAAAAAAATAACCTATGTCTTATTGAAAAATTGTAAAAAAAGACGGTTGCTTCAAACTTATAAGTTAACTCTGATATGATTTATCGTATTTGAATGGAAATCAGGGTCTTTTTTGAAATTTTGGCATAAAGTATTGGAAGATAAATTAGTAGAATGAAGAGAAAAAAGAGGTGCAAAACGAACTTTATCATGCCTGAATTGCAAAAATAACCCTACCTTATTGAAAATTTGCAAAAATACACATAATTCATGAGTTAATTTATCAGTTTTGTTTTTTGCAACTTTCAATAAACCATGGAACTTTTTTTGTGAATTTTTGGCCTAATCAATTAGAATTGAGAAGAGAAAATGAAAATAGGAAATTTGCACAAGACCCCCTACATAATGCCGAAATTGCAAAAAAAAAACATACTTTATTGAAAAAATTGCAAAAAAAACTGTTACTTCGAACTTACTGTAATTTGATTTATCGTCTTTGAGGCGGTTTTTGTAATTTTCAAAAAGTTAGGGGCTCTTTCGAAATTTTGGCATAAACCAGGCTTTTTTTTGCAAAATCTAATAAAAATATATAAATAAATGAATAATTTTTTGCGTACCGAATCTTGCCAATAATGATAAATGCCGGTAATATTCTTCTTCTTCCACATCTTCAAATCAAACATATTCATGCCAAAAGCCCATCCACAAGCTCTAGGATCGAAATTCTCCGAAATTTTCGGATTCGAAAAATTCAAGTACGTGTCGAATCTATGAAAACTCTCTTTACAAGTCTCAACCGCTCCGTTTACCATCCCCTTCATATCCAATTCCCAGAGCGGAGTCAAATCCTTCTGCACGACCACATCATCATCCAAAAACAAAATCTTCTCCAGTTCAGGATATATCTCAGGCATGTAGAATCGCAAGTGGTTCAACATGGAAAGATATTTAGGGTTTCGGTACTTCAAATTCTCGTGTCCAACGGAGAGAGAAGAAGGGTGGTTAAATTTGAAATAATATTCTTTCATCTGCGCCGATTCCAGCTGGCGTAAAACCGAGCAATAAGACGAATTTAACCATTTGAATTCTTCGATATTTTCGACTTGTACCGTCGCGAAACTCAGCGCATGAATTTCAAACCATGTTTTCATCGCGGGGAAATTTAATTTGTCGGTGACGACATGAAACACGTGTTTATTCGGTTCTTTCGCGTGGAAAATCGTGGAGTTTATAACGACCGAAGTGGCGAGAACGTTGTCAGAGAAAATCGCGTAGTGATAGAGAGAGAGATTATTGAGTTTCGATTTCGATTTTATTTTTATTTCGTTTTCGTCTTCTTTTAGTGAGTGGTATTCGTTTGTTAGATGTAAATGCAGGCAGTTCAACGGTTTGGGGACGGTTTTGGCGGCATGTTGCACTAAGAACGCGTTTTGTCTTTTAGCTAAGTTTGTTTTTTCTTCTGACGATTGCAGCATTACGCGCAATTTACGCTCCGTTTCGTCCGTACTTGCCGATGATAAATCTTTCGCTATGGACAATGCGTTTCCCATCGCTTTCGCTCTTTCTAACGCACTGGAAAAAATGAAATAATATGAAATATTGAGGAATAAAATGGAATATTGAGAAAATGGTACCTTTCGTGGAGTTCGTTATCAGAGACGGCTTCGCCGATGGCATCTTGATTTTCTTTGATTCTTTGAAGGAGAATTTTATAATGGGAATGCTCGTTCTTGGATTTGCATATGCTCGCATAGACTTTGGCCATTATGATTTGGTCCTTCATGAGATTCAGAACCGAATCCGAAACGGGATTCTGGTACTCGATTCTCCAAATGCTGTACCGGTCCTGAGGTTTCGGTACGAAATTTTCGGCACGCTTTATGGCTGCGTCTTGGATTTCAAGTTCCTTTTCTTTGCTCATTTGAGTTAATTCCATTGTTCGTTTTTCTCTCCTTTTCTGCCTCAGAAGCTGAACCGTACGTAATTTTAAATTTTTGTAGGGGGTTGTTTGCAAATTTTCTCTCTTCATTTATTATTTTCAGAAAATAAACAAATAAATGAATGTGGTGCTGACCTGGCGTTTTCGTTTAATCGGATCCATAAATCCAGGATTTTGTAACTGATAATTAAAATTTGTCTCTGATTCATTATTAAACTCTTTGTTTGAATTTGATGTTTGTCCCTGTCGAAAAAAAAAGTAAATAAATATACGAATTGGTTTAATTAATTATAAAAATAAATTTGAGGGTTTGGGAGTAAAAAGTACCGTTTCAGATGTATCTTTTGTTTGATTTAAAAAAGATAATATTTCATTGGAGTTAATTTTGAATGTGTTTATAGCCCCTGATGAATTGGTATATACAAAACCAACATTAAATCCCTGTGAAATAATTGAAATTAGATGAAGTTGTGAAAACAAATAATGAAAAATAATTCGATTTGAGAACGAATATTAATGAAAATTAAAACCTGTTCGATAATATTGCAGTCAGCGCAATCAATCTGTGAACGGCTATGTCCGCTGTTAAAAAATCATGAATGAGAAAGAAAATTGGATTTATAAATATTTAACATCAATATTCCAAGAATATGAAAGAAAAATGATTTTTTGAGATTACTAACATATTAGAGAAGGGAAAATTTCGGTAGAATGATAACTCTTTTCTGGCTAAGGATACAAGAACTGTACCCTACATTCAAAAATCATAATAAAATCAACAATCAGATTATTTCACATGAAAATTATGCATTTCCTGTACATCTAAATATATTTTTAAGCTCGTTTCATCACGAATTCATGTTTCTAGGATCAGTTACGCCTTAATACACCTTAATTATGAAATTCGTTATGGAATTGACAAAATTGGTATAAAGAGATGTAGTTTACCAAAATGCAAGCTGAATAAAGAGATGTAGTTTACAATCAAGATCTCCAGATCAATGATATGTATATTATTTGCAAATTGAAACTTTGCAATGCTTACATAGCCAATTTAAATAAGAGAATGATTTACGATGTGAAAGAAACTAAATGACGATTCAGATCAATATAAAGAAAAGAACGCTGAATCGAGGCTAAATCTTCTTATTACCTGAAAAAATACACAGAAAAGAAGCACGAAAGATCTAGCCATCTCCATTTTCAATAACATTCGAGCTCTCGCGAGCTAGCGAGCAAGAGAGAGAGAGAGAGGGATGGGCACTGACTAGCCACTCAGCCAGTACGCCCTACAGTAATCCAATTTCTACGTAGAATTTCTCTCCATTAACGTGACATTTGAAATCCAGCATTTCACAAAACACGGCAATTCAAATCCCGGATTGGACCTAATCCGTGATTTTAAATCTCAGAAAATATAAATACTAAGTTGGTTATAAATATAATACATCAAAAATTCAATTAAGTCCTCCATGTTTTAATTTGGTCAATCAAAACAATTACATTTTTAATTTGGTCAATTAAATTTCTTACATATTTTATTTGGTTCGGTTAAGTCCTTTCATCAATTAACTGATGACCGACCGTTAAATTGCGATATGCGGCATTATAGTATCGTTATTTAATAAATTATGAGATTGTGTTTTAGGTATATTTTTCACTATTTAATTTATTGAAAAGATACATGATTCAATTGATCTATCTTAATACCTCCGAAATTAGATTAATATTAAACAATAAATTCATAAATAAAAACATTTATATTGTTACGTCATCAAATATGACATTTCATAGGTTGGCATATCATTAAATATTATGTCATAGTTATCACGTCATAAGATCATCGACTAATGGATATAAGGACATAACTAAACCAAATTTAAAAGATAAGAGATTTGGTTGATTGAATTAAAAAGATAAGGAATTTTGTTGACAAAGTTAAAACATTAGAGGCTTTATTGAACTTTTCATGAAACGTAACTGACAAAAAATAAACGTTTTCATATTTAAATAGGTAAAAAAGAATTTCATTTTCGTTAAGTTTTGAAAATATTAATATTAAAGTTATTTAAACAAAAATACAATATAACATACTTTCTATTATATTTTGTATTATACAAGATTCTTACTATTATACTTTTAAAAATACTAAACATTCATAAAATGTAATTATTTAAATACTATATATACGCATACGGCATACTTTGACATTGCATTTTCCTACATAATAAATTCATAGATTCAATTTAGAAAAATATTATTTATGAATTTTATTAACATGGATGTCAAATTAAAGTGAAAAATTGACGGTTTTTTTAATTAAATCTCTAAAAATAATATTGTTAATATTAATATAACCTACAACAAAAATAATATAATGTCTCATATTCGAAAAAAATTATATATATTTATTAATTGGGCATTAAATGCATGAGATTTAATATGTGAGAATGTAAACTATTAACAAAATGATTTACCGAATATTAAAATTGTATAATTTGTGCGTGTTAAAAAAGATTAATAAATATTTTCACATTCTTTGCCATGTGGGGCATTATCTGCAATATCAAGTGTTTTGATTTGAATAGTACGGTTTGGATTTAAAATATAAAAATGACATGATTTAGAATATGACTTAAAAATTATTATAAAATAATAACACGCAAATGACTACAAGTATGATTTTCAAACAAATTATTAAAAATAACTACTGTGATAAATCCACATCATAACATAGATTCAAATTAAAACACACACACACACACACACACACACACACACACACACACACATATATATATATATATATATATATATATATATATATATATATATATATATATATGGGGAGGTTCCATGGAGTCCTTGTTTGGAGTCCTTATTTGGAGTCCCAATCTTAACCCTTTATTATCTTCTACGAACGGTTCAGATTTCATCAAAAATTAACACTGCCCTAAACATTCCCTCCTGCCCAAACGCGAAACTCTCCTCTCCCTCCTTCGGTCACAAGTCAAAAGCCCGTGCTTAAGTTTTCTCTCAAGAGCTCTACAAAAAATGGCGGATCTGAGAGCTTACAAAATTGGCGTTAGATTCGTCCAATTATATCATGAGATTCCTCCTCTCTTCGATCTATGCCTCGCCTACAATCTACAATCCTCTCTTCGGTGGAGACTTCATCAGGCTCTTTTCTAAACTATTCCCTAAACCTAACTTTATGGTGAACTGGTTGCAAGAGTTTTGACATTTCTAGGTTGCAAGAGTTGCATGATTTGTTGGAGATGTGGATATATCGAATTAATTGGGATTGTAGAGTCTTAGAATGTCTGATTCAGATTTTCTGGCATCTTCAATTAATTAATGAAATTAAATTTTGTAAGTTTCTTTTGAGTTTTGATGCATGTATATGTTTGGGTGTATTTTGAAATAGTGTGATGTGAGATGGTACGAACTAAAATAGATTTCTGGAGAACTCGGTACCAACTTCAATTGGTACAATTAAAGGTATTCGATTGGTACCATGATTTGCTAACTTGTTTTACAATTATGCCCCTAAAAGAAGTGCATGCAACATGTTTGTGGAAATGACCATCAGAAAGTTTCTGTCATTTTAACTTACTTGCGAGGTTGGTACACATGTTTAGCCTCACAGGGAATGATATTGGGGTTTGTATTGTGATTTTCAACATTTCAATTTGATTGTTTAATTATGTAATCTGATATATATTTTGTTATGTTTATATTGTGTCTGCAGATTTGATGTATATTGTATATGGCATTGGTCAGGATATAATTAACTAACTTGTATTACGTTCAATGATATGCATGAAAGAGGAGTGGAAGATCTGAGTTACAACCATCTCCCTCTCGATTGGTAGTTTACTACCGGTATCGGTATCGGTAGACTAGCAATTCTGAGATTATTTCATGAAAGAAAAGTGGTTGGATGTACCGGTATCGGTACCGGTACACATAATTGTATGGATCAGGATGAGATTGTTTCGAACTAAGTTCAATTTTTTATAACGCAAGCAAAAGTATATAAATAGTGTATATCGAATGAATTCTACAATAGTGTTGAGTTTGTGAATTTTGGATTCAATCTAATTTCTTCAATTGTACCAAATCAATTTAGCATCAAGTCCTCAAAACTAGATAAGTTGTTTAAAAAGATTAACTTCAATACTATAAATTTGCAATGAAGTGAAAAAAAACTATTAAAATTGCAAGGTGCAAACATGATAACATAAAATTGAATTTGATTTATCTTACTCGATTCAATTATGCAATTAATACATATTACATAACAAAAGCATATTCATAACCCCACCCTTTGTACGATCCAAATCAACTCTCTATTCCGTTACTATTATCCTAACCATAATCTGTTTGTCAAATTTCAATTCGTTTCACTATAGTTACAAAAATCATACACAAATCTCAAATCCACAATGCTAACTCTAATCGTATTACAATTACTCTAAATCCTAAACAAATCACTAATACAACATTTTCTTAACAATACGCTCCTCTGTATAAATCCTAAACCAATCAAGACGTGATATATGTACCGACACCTCAAACCAGTATTGGTACCAATACTCGTACTGGTCCCATTCTGACACCAGTATCGATGACGGTACAAGTACCACACTCCAAATCTTGAACGTATCCAATGCCAGTATCAGCGAAGGTACAGTACCCATACCGATCAGAAAGACAAGTGCCGCGCATCCAATCGCCCTCGGCAGAATCTCGACCCGATTTACCCCAAGTAAAATCCCCCTCGGCATAGTCCAAACTCGAAATTTTGACCGTATCCAATACCAGCAAAGTTCAAATCTTTATCACTCGGATCGTGTGAAAAGAGATTTGGTCGTACCATAGATTCGCAGATGATTCGCTGACCTGTTTTTGAATACAAGAAAAACTTGTGATCTTCCAAGAAACTTAATAAAAAGAGCAATAAAAGAATCAAACAATTAAGCTCCTGAAATTGGTTTAATTAGGAAGATTATCCACATCACAAACTAGAAATTACATAAACAAATTATAAAAAGTTCAATATGTGCTGATTTAAGAACAGCTTTTTCGATGGATATTTAGCATGTTGACTGAAAAACATAAATTCTTGTATTACGACTGAAATTTGCGATAAATAGTTGGAGCCATCCTACCTGGAAAACTGAAAACGTCAAAATTTATAGGCGTCGAGTCTCTTGCCATCGCCTAGAAGGGTCTATGACCGTCGCAGCAAAGAATAATCCGAATCCAGATGGTACCAGTCGAGCGCAGACATGATACGCCAGTACAATCGTACCATACGCAGAGAAAAGTGGAGTTTTATTGTGCGGAGAGAGATCTAGTTCCGCCGTACCAAGCAATGGAGGAGGACCCTGCCGTCATGCGAGAGGAGAACGGTTTAGGGAGAGAGAGAGAGAGAGAGAGAGAGAGAGAGAGAGAGGGAGAGAGGAGGCTCGTAGTCTAGGGTTTGGGGTTTGGGGTTTGGGCAGAAAGCTAATGTTTTGGGCAGTGTCTTTGATCTTAAATCTCAGCCATCCATCAAAGTTAAATGAGCGGTGCTGAATGGGACTCTAAATAAGGACTCCAAATAAGGACTCCATGGAACCATTCCCTATATATATATATATATATATATATATATATATATATATATATATATATATATATATATATATATATATTAAAATATCAAATATAAATTTAATAAATTTGATGAAATTACATTACAAAATCTAATGATCAATAACCCTTCCGGAAAAGCCCCAAAATAAGAAAATGGATAAATATTTTTGCTAAATTATAGGTGTTTCTGTATCTATTTTCATACTTCAATAAGGGGGCGTTTGGTTGGAGCTTTGAAGAACGCCTTGGCATAAAGTATGTCAAGGAATTCAATGCCAAGACATACTATTCCTTGGAATACTTGATTACCATGTTTGGTTAGAAATTTATTTATTCCATGTCATGCTAATTCATCACAAATATAAAAATTTAAAACATTCTATATTTGCAAAACTAACATATTTATACTAAATTTTTGTTATAAAATAAATAACTCATCCAAAAAAATAATTCAAATTATAAAAATAATTATTTATTGTCAACAAAATATTATAAATCAAGCAACATATTATTATAAAATTGATTACTCAAAATATTACTACTTTCAACCACCAAGCACCCAAAGTACATATTCTTCCTTCACATTATCTGGTAGTGTGAAAAAGTACTTTGTCATGCTTGTATCTTTTGAAATAAGAGCTCTTGCTTTCATGCGGTCTTGACTCGTTCATCCTGGTAATTTCATTAGCTCTTCAAATACTCTATCTTTCTTTGCTGCATCTTCAGACTTAGGAGAAAATCATATTATCATGTGAAAATTCAATGTAGAATCATTTCTGCATGTGCACTTTTACATAATCATATTAGAAGAGAGATGCTTGTTGATCCTATGGAAGAAGAATCTCAAGAAAATAATTTATTTCAGTCGACGAATGAGATAGAGAATAATCGAATTAGATATATCGAAACAAGTGACGAGTGGACACATTGGAGAGATACTCTAGTCGAACAAATGTTTAATCAGTGGAGGAATTCAAGGAATATTAATTAAACCAATTTAGTTATTTCGTATTTTGACGAATTATTAATTTTATTATTGCAATGATATATTTTGTTGTATTTTTTATTTTATTCTAGTATATTTTATGACAACAATTTAATATAAATATATTAATTTAATGAATATGTTGTTTTTATAAGTACAATATTATATGACATGTAATTTCTTTCCCATGGAAATAGAGAAAAGCCACCAATTTTGGTGGTAATCTTATTCCCATCAATTATGCCCTAGGGAATGGAGTATTCCGTTACTTTATTACCCAGCGCGCAAACCAAACATGAGAATTGAATTCATGCTGGAGTATGCCAAAGCATTCCCATTCCAAAGCTCCAACCAAACGCCCCCTAAAATTGTGCAATATAATAATTGTGCAATTTTGTATGAATAATTTAATTCAAAACTAAATTTACAATAAAATATAAGTATAATTATAAAACGGTAACATATGGATGCTATTTTCGTAAAGGGAAATTATACTCCTCCCCCAAAAAGTGGGTTATACACCCTCGATGACGTGGTTTTTGTGTGTTAAATTTCTGTTAACCCACATGTACCTATGATAATCTTAATTAAAATTAATTATTTGTTAATCGGGGTGTTTGTTAATTGATTCGTATATACTAATTAACCATTAAAATTAAATTTTCATCTTCAATTAACCATTAATTCGCTTAACATGCCGCGTCATCGAGGATGTTTAACCCACTTTTGTGGGGCACATATATGCTCTCTTTCGTAAATATATTGGGCCCATTTAGAATTTCATAAATAGATTATTGTAGCATATGATCACCAAGTCCCATCCAAACACAGAAATACTCTCTTTCCCACTGTAAATCAACAGTAAATCAAGAGGCGGAAGAAACGAAGAGGCGGAAGAAACGAAGAGGCGGGGAATCCAAACAGGAAATCTCGATTCTTTGCTAGAAATGGCGATTATCATCGTCTTTACTTGATAGAATCCAAGCAAACTATACGGTGAGTTCATTTCTACTTTTTTGATACAGTTCAGGGTTTAGGGTGGAAGCTCTCCTTGATTTTTCTCTGATTTATGAGCTAGGGTTTTTTGGAATCATTCACTGAATTATTTTTTTCTCTGATTTATATGTATATATTTTTTATCTTGTTTATTCTAGGACATGGCTCCTCGAAGGAGAAAATCTAAGGCGAGTTCTTCGTCAAAAGTTGATTTAATAAGCAATCTCCCCAAAGAGATACGAGAAAAGATCCTCACTTATTTGCCGATAAAAGAGGCTGGAAGGACTAGTGTTCTATCCAGTGCTTGGCGAGAAACCTGGACTTCAATTCCCGAACTCCGGATCCGTGATTCTGACTGTAGAACCCGTCCAAGTGATATCGTAGAACTAGTCGATACGATTCTCGTCCTACGTGGCGGCCCTGTTCGTAAATTCTATCTGCGTACCCGGGTAGTCTGTCCCGATGCATATGACAGGTGGATTCAATGCTTGTCGAGAAATGGAATCAGAGAATTCAAACTTTATTTGGGTTCTATTTCATACAAAATTCCTTCGAGTTTCTTTTCTTGCAATGCATTGACTTCTATTTGTTTACTTGTTTGCACTGTCGAATTGCCTCGAGATTTCGAAGGATTCAAATTTCTTCGAACCCTTTATCTAAACACTATCGTCACTTCAGAGGATTCTCTCGAGAAGTTGGTCTCGCATTGCCCCGTGTTGGAGAATTTGAAATTACGTTGTCTTATGAAATGCGGTGTTGTAACTATTCGAGCACCAAATTTGAAACATTTAACTATTCATAGCAAGTTTACTGCTCTCAATCTGCATGCACCAAAATTGGTCACTCTTTTCGTGGGTCTAGACAAATTGCCATTCGAGAATAAGTCCGATCTTGAACAATCTTTCGGTTTCGTGCCTAATCTCGAAGCTCTGATCTTGAAAAACTATTTCATACACGTAAGCTCATAATTGATTTTGTTCGAATTGTTTAATTGCAAGCTAATCCATCTGTATTTTTCAGTTTTTTTCCGCGAGGCAAGTTGTAAGGGAATTTCCCTTGATATTTCATAATTTGAAGAAAATGTGCATCGGTCTGGATATGAATTTTAAGGACAAAAAACCCGCGTCTTTTGTTACGTCCCTACTTAAGAATACTCCTAATCTCATAGCACTCTTAGTGGAGGTTTGCTTCTAACCATTTTTCCATGTATTTATTAAAATACATTTTGAATTTTTTTGTGTTTGTTATACTTGTAGATGATCTTTGACCCGGAGAAATGCCCCGTATCGCTAATTCCGAATTTGTGGGACGCAAAAGATTTCTCTCTTCCACGTCTCAAACTTTTGCATATCGATCGCTATGAAGACATGGATAATGCGAATGCGTTTTTAGAGTTTGTGCTAGGCTCCTCCCCGGAACTCGTGATGCTTTCCATAAAACCTCCAAGTTATTTTTATGAGAGTTTGGAGTTGAACCTAAAGTCGCTTTTGAAGATTCCAATTGCTTCTAAGAAAGCTCGACTCGTCATTAGATAGATCTATTTTTATGCGTTTTTTTTTTGTCATCGCCCAAGTATGAACTACTAATATTTTGATGTTGTCGTTCTTGTTTTAGTGTGAAAATTTATGGTATAAGTTCAGTATTTACACCTCATGAGTTTGCTAAAGTTTGTCGATTTATATTTATAGTTCAACACAAGTCGATGCAAATATTAATAAAATTATAAATTACCATGTATTACAAACATGATTGGCGATTCTAAAACACTCCCATTTTGCGGGTTTTTTAAGTGATCCCAACTAAACCTAGGGAGTTCGACCCCAATTTGTGTTATGTTCAACATATACTTTCTTGTAAAGTGATTCCATACAAATCATATTTTAGACATTTTTATTTTTATGTCAGAATTTCAATGAGTAAGTGCTATAGTTATGTTGTTTACCACGTCATAAAAGTAAATTATTTAAGTAAGGTGCAATTTACACTTACCTATTTACCTCTCTTTAAAGAGTCAATAATTCTTTGCTCTCACCATAGTGCCAGATCATCATGATTTTTCTCGCCCACGTCTGCATAGTCTACCCGTGTTCATTTCAACAGTCCCCATCTCACACTCACCCTTTCTCTCTCATTTTTCCCCTACCACCTCAACCCCTCTCTCTCTCTCTCACACACACGCATTTTTATCCTACGTCTCCATGGTCCCCCTCGGTTCAGCCTTCTCCCTTTCAACCGCCGGTTGCAAGAGCACGTGCGAGAGAAGCGGGGAATAGAGCTCACAAAGCAGGAGAACATTCGAGGAAGCATGACAAGCGGGGAGAAGAGCCAACGAAGAAGGACAGAGGCACTTATTACACATGTCATTTTGTTGTGTTGAACCAGCGGTGAGTCACCCCATTCATCGATTTTAGTTTTTTTGTTTAATTTTGAGACAATTCGTTGACTTGAAGGAGAAATTATACACAGACGTTTAGGTTTTTTGTTCAATTTTGATGCATTTTTTTACTAATGGAAGGGTTCCCAAATCGATACATTGCTTTTTCCCCTCCGCGTGAAAGATTTTTCAGGATTGAACACACCCCATTTACTGAGTCTACAATGAATTTTCTCCTCCGTGTCAAAGATTCTCGGGTTTGTTAATGTGTTCCATTTTGTTCCTAATTTGTTTTTTGTTGAACATCAAAGTCTGCAGCTTTTTTATTTAGGAACCATCCTACAATTTTGAGTTATTTATCAATTTTATTGCACTCGAAAATATTGTTAATGTGAGCCCTCTTTTGTATTTTATTTTTTAAGTTATACTAGGAGAATACTCGCGCTACGCGGCGAGGATATTAATTATGTTTTCCATTACAATATAAAATACTTATAAATATGATGATATTAGTAATATCATTCATAATATAATCATTTGAACTAATTTGTTTATGATTATGTATAAGTTTTTCAATTATTTTACATTATGATGACACAAGATTTCATTTTCTTAATCAAGTTATAACACTTATATTAATGTGATTGTATAATAATAATATATGAGGTATAACATGATTTTACAAAAAAAACATAACAATAAATATTATATCATTTTTGTTCACAATATTTCATACAATATCAAATGTAAAAAATAATAAATACATAGTAACATATAAATAATTATCAAATACTAATAATTTGTTATTGATTCAAAATGCAATGGAAATTATAAATTATAAATAATAAATCATACAACATACGTAGTAACATATAATTAATTATAAAGTACTAATAATTTGTTATTGATTCAAAATGCATTGGAAACTGTAAATAATATCAAACTTATTAGTGAAAATAATTTAATAAATAATATAAAAAATTAATTAGCATAACATAAATATAAATTATTTTAAGTCATATGAGTTTTTTTAACTTTATATCTTTAAAAATAGCATTACTATTTTGTAAGTGTTAATAAATTAATTTTTTTTCGATGGATAAACTATTTTTATTTCTATTATTTTTCAAATAAAATAATATTAAATTTGTTTGATTAAAAACACAAATATAATCAACTTAATTTTATATGATATTAGTATAGTTGTAATTTCTAAAAATAAATATTCATATTTAAAATATTTATAATTCTATATAAATAAAATAATTAAAATTATTATTTGTAAAAATGCATTTTTTGCATTGCATTTTTTACATAATATTTTTACAAATTCAAATTATGGAAAATTGTATGTATGAACTATGTTAATATGGATGACAAAATAAAGAGAAAATTAAAACGAATATATTTGATGAATTTTTAAAACTAAAATTCTAAAAATAATACTATTATATGTTGTATGTTTATAATATTATATATTAAGTTATTAGTATTTTATATGTTAACTTTTCATCTTCCATTGTATTCACATTTTATCATGTAAACTCATGTGAAATGATAAACAATTAAATAAACTTAGTTTAACATGAACCTAACCAATAAAAGTGATCCACGTCATTAATATATGATGATGTGGCTTTTTAAAAATCCTCAAAACATAGTGTAAAATAAGGGACACTTAAATGAGAAAAAATGTTTATAAAAAATTAATGATTAATCAATGGTATAAATTTTGTCACATATTATAATCAATGATTAAAAAAAAAGTGATGATGTTAACAAAAAAGTTTTGATGTGGCACAAGAAAATTATAAAAAGTTGGGTCCAAAATAAGAGTGCGGGTAAATTTTGAATTTTCAGCTTTATTGCAGAGAAAACACAGTTATCGTGATTCGTGAGCCCTCTTTTGTCTGATGTAACTTCTTTGTGGATACTGATAATTTCTACAGGTTCGTTAAATTAGTGATTTTGTTAACTATCATGATATTTCATTTTTCTTTTCATGTTCAATTTTATTTTTAATCCAGAGAAATGTCAAGTTTCACGTCACTCTCCATGTTTACTTTTACTTTATAGTTCTATATTTTTTTGTCAACATAGGTACGGAGTTGATCCATTGTCAACTTCATGTGTCCTTTTATGAATAAAAATATGAGCATTTCTATTTCTGTATGTAGTCTTGTACGAAAAATAATTTTGAAAAATAATTCAGTTTTGAAAAATATTATAAAACTAACTCAAACCAGATTTTAAAATTTCGGTACCACCGAATTTTAAAAACCCGCTCAATTAATTATATTAAGATATCATGATTAGACAATTTGTACATAATTAAAAAATAGACCGAGTTTTAAAACCAGCTAAGAATCAATTGATTAAGATGTTAAATCCCTCCGATTTTTACTCCCATAGTCTTTATGTTTTGGTTACACGTCTAATTAAATGATAACAAACACAAATTCTATAATTAACAATCAATTAATATATGATTAATCAATAATCATAGGCACCTAGATTTTTTATCTAGATTTGCACCTAGAAATACACGTGGCATTCAAATTTAGAATTTCTAAAATTTATTTCCATTTAAAAGTTTGATGTGGCTGCACCGTGATTTGCCACGTATGTTTCTAGATGAAATCTAGGTGCGAAATCTAGGTGCCTATCATTATTGTATGATTAATATTCATTTCAATTACTAAGTTTTAATTAATATTGGTTATGTGATAATTATGCGTTCATTAAATTATCATGTTAATATGTGTGTGTTTAATAAAAAAGAAAGTTTTGGGGACATTTTTGGGAAAAATAAGAAAATCCTTATTTGAGCTCTGACACGTCGGTGATAGATGAAATAAGGCTATCTTATGATACTCCATTGTTCCCCCATAATATTTTCTTTATTTTGTTTAACACACATATAATTAACATGATAATTGAAAATACACATAATTATTATATAACTAATATTAATTAAAACTTAATTATTCAAATTATTATTAATTATATACCAACGGATTGTTAATTATAAAATTTATATTTGTTATCATTTAATTAAACGTGTAACCAAAACATAAATACTGTTGGGGATAAAAACTGGAGAGATATAATAGTTTAATCAATTGATTTTTTTGGTTGGTTTTAAAAAATCGGTCCATTTCTTAATTATATACAAATTGTCTAATCATGTTATCTTAATATAATTAATTGAGTGGGTTTTTAAAATTCGGTGGTACCGAAATTTTAAAATTCGATTTGGGTTAGTTTTGAAATATTTTTCTAAACGGATTATTTTTCGAAATTATTTTCATAAGGATTACATGGAGAAATGCTCCATAAAAATATCAAATGTGGGCTCGTTAATTCTCCCACCTACCATGCTGACAGAACAAAGAAAAAGAATGCTGGTTTGGATAGATATTTGATTAATAATGGGTGTGGATTTACTAAGGGCTTCGTTTGTATAGTTTTTGGGCTTAGGAAATAAAGTTTCCTAAGAATTGACCCAATTAAAACTAGGTGGTGTTCTCTACCAATTTAGAAAGTGTAGTTCTACTCTACCATTCCAAAACTTGTTAAACTTGAACCAACAGTGTGTATATTTGTGTTTTGAAAACTTGTGCAAAAGTGGATATTTGGAAACTCTCTCTTTCTCCTTGTTGTGACCTACCCCACCCATCACTCTTTCTTATTCCTCCCGCCAAGCTGAAGAACACAGCCATATGAAGATATCGACTCAATCCGACGAGTTTATCGGCAACCCTAGTCATGTCGTAGCTTCAAGAAAGAGAAAAGGTGCGATGTATTTTCTCTTTTAACTGTTCTTTTTCTCTATTTTACTTCATTTTTTGCTTTCTTGGCTGTTGTACTCTCTTGTGTAAACAATATATTGGACTTTGTTTGTTTTATTGATGCTTAATCAGTGAATTCGAATTGTTCCCCATTAAATATTAGGTCTTGAAATACCCCATACTCCTAGCCCCATTTGAATATTGAGCTAGCTGTACCTCTTTGCAATTAGTCCAAATTTCAATTCTTCAAAGTTTGATTGGTTCATTTCTAACCAAATTTCAATTCGTTAATTAAACTCTTTGGTGCATTTCAACTATTTGGAGAGTACCAGATTTCAATTTAGTGATGTTTTTTTACTCTTCGGAAATTTCAGTTTCTAATTTACGGTTGTGCCTTCAATTTCCATTTAGTTTCAGTTTTTCTTGGCTAAAAAATTCTGAATAGCAATAAAAGTATATTTATAAATTAATACAATTTCAATTTCAAATTTCAATTCGTTAATTAAACTCTTTGGTGCATTTCAACTATTTGGAGTACCAGATTTCAATTTACTGATGGTTTTTTACTGATGTTTTTTTTACTCTTCGGAAATTTCAGTTTCTAATTTACTATTGTGCCTTCAATTTCAATTTAATTTCAATTTTTCTTGGCTAAAAAATTCTGAATTTCAATAGCAAAGGGAAAAGGGACGTATTAATGAAATTCTAATTTTTGTTCTCTGCAGAAAAAGATAGAGATGTCGTACGAGCTGAATGGACCGAAGTGCAAAGGGCATACTTGGTGTCGTACAAACTGGGTAGAGGAACCTGTCATTGATCTCTCGAGCCAAGCTCATGCCGAAATGTCTCAACCAACGACTTTCCTGCCACGTGTATCTCCGAGTACCCGTCCATCTCGTTCACCATCTAGCAATGGACAATCCAGTCGCGCCGCTAGAAACAAAAAGGGTCAAGACATCTCCAGTACCATTTTCTCCTTTTAATATATATTAACATGTTTCTTGGATATAACAAGTATTGGTTTATGGTTTAATTAAATATGAATCAAAATTATAATTAAGTTGTATTCAATATCATATTGATATTTTTGATAGTTTCCTGAACTTTCATCAAACACTTTTTCCCTTGCAATTCCATATAGTTTTTATAGTTTCAGGTACAACTAGTTTCCTGATAAATAATTATTAATATCCTGCAACTACGAATTTCCTGCTGCTACACAAAACTGACCTAGCAAACACGTCCTAAGGATCTAAATTGGCATTTGTAATTTGGTCTACTTGTATATTTAATTGAATATTTTTTTTTCAAAAAATGAAAATTAATTGTAGTGATGTTTGTTATTTTGGTTAATGCTAGAATTATGAAGACAAAAAATAAAAATAAAAAAATAATTTATTTGTATATTATGGTCAACAAACTGAGATCTCTATGTAAAATTGAATATATCCTTAAGGGACCGTTTGGTTCGTGCTTTGGAAAATGTCTTGGTATGAAGTATGTTAAGGAATCTCATGTCAAGGTATATCATTCCATGACATACTCTAATACCTTGTTTGGTTGATACACTTATTTATTCCATGATATACTTTAAAAATGTAAAAATGAGTTTATTTATAGAAATCTTGAGTTATTTATTTTTGGAAATTAAAATAAAATGTATTTCCTCCTCATGGGAATGGAGAAAAGCCACCAGTTTTGATGGTAATCCTATTCCCATTAACTATTCCCTAAGGAATGGAGTATGTCATTACTTTATTACCGAACATTTAAACCAAACATGGAAATAAAATCTATAAGAGAATATTTTCAGACATTCCAAATCCAAAACTCCAACCAAACATCCCCTAAATTTATTTGTTGCGAAACTAATATTTTATGTTCATTTGGTTGTAAAGAAAAAAAATAAAAATCAAGAAGAAAGAAATATTATAAAAAAACACGTGTACAACTTTGGAATTTCCGCAGCGCGCGTGTCATTTTTCTAGTTTCATTGGATTATTGAGCCTGATCCATAAATACTCCTTAGTTATTGTAGCATATTATCACCAAGTCCCATCCAAATTCCAAACACAGAAATACTCTCTTTCCCACTGTAAATC
This sequence comes from Luzula sylvatica, assembly GCA_946800325.1. Classification (NCBI taxonomy): domain Eukaryota; kingdom Viridiplantae; phylum Streptophyta; class Magnoliopsida; order Poales; family Juncaceae; genus Luzula; species Luzula sylvatica. The sequence continues at coordinate 21,160,599 of OX326960.1, read as the reverse complement.
AACAGTAAATCAAGAGGCGGAAGAAACGAAGAGGCGGGGAATCCAAACAGGAAATCTCGATTCTTTGATAGAAATGGCGATTATCGTCGTCTTTACTTGATAGAATCCAAGCAAACTATCCGGTGAGTTCATTTCTACTTTTTTGATAGAGCTTAGGGTTTAGGGTTTGGGGTTTAGGGTGGAAGCTCCCCTTGATTTTTCTCTGATTTATGAGCTAGGGTTTTTTGGAATCATTCACTGAATTATTTTTTTTCTCTGATTTATATGTATCTTTTTTTATCTTGTTTATTCTAGGACATGGCTCCTCGAAGGAGAAAATCTAAGGCGAGTTCTTCGTCAAAAGTTGATTTAATAAGCAATCTCCCCAAAGAGATAAGAGAAAAGATCCTCACTTATTTGCCGATAAAAGAGGCTGGAAGGACTAGTGTTCTATCCAGTGCTTGGCGAGAAACCTGGACTTCAATTCCCGTACTCAGAATCCGTGATTCTGATTGTAGAACCCGTTTATATCCAAGTAATATTGTGAAACTAGTCGATACAATTCTCGCCCTACGTGGCGGCCCTGTTCGTAAATTCTGTCTGCGTACCCGAGTATTATGCCCCGATGCATATGACAGGTGGATTCTATACTTGTCAAGAAATGGAATCAAAGTATTCAAACTTTATTTGGGTTGTATTAAATACAAAATTCCTTTGAGTTTCTTTTCTTGCAATGCATTGACTTCTATTTGTTTACATGTTTGCACTGTCGAATTGCCTCGAGATTTCGAAGGATTCGAATTTGTTCGAAACCTTATTCTAAACACTATCGTCACTTCAGAGGATTATCTCGAGAAGTTGGTCTCGCATTGCCCCGTGTTGGAGAATTTGCATTTACGTTGTCTTATAAATTGCAATGTTTTAACTATTCGAGCACCAAATTTGAAATTTTTAACTATTCATAGCAAGTTTACTGCTCTCAACCTGCATGCACCAAAATTGGTCACTCTTTACGCGGGTCTATACAAATTGCCATTCGAGAACGAGTCCGATCTTGAACAAGCTTTCGGTTTCGTGCCAAATCTCGAATCGCTGATGTTCAGAGAAAATATCGTAGATGTAAGCTCATAATTGATTTTGTTCGAATTGTTTAATTGCAAGCTAATCCATCTGTATTTTTCAGTTTTTTTGCGCGAGGCAAGTTGTAAGGGAATTTCCCTTGATGTTTCATAATTTGAAGAAAATTTGGATCTGTCTGGATATGAATTTTAAGGACAAAAAACCCGCGTCTTTTGTTACGTCCCTACTTAAGAATACTCCTAATCTCGTAGCACTCTTCGTGGAGGTTTGATTCTAACCATTTTTCCATGTATTTATTAAAATACATTTTGAATTTTGTTGTGTTTGTTATACTTGTAGATGATCTTTGACTCGGAGAAATGCCCCGAATCGCTAATTCCGAATTTGTGGGATGCAAAAGATTTCTCTCTTCCACGTCTCAAACTTTTGCATATCCATGGCTATGAAGACATGGATAATGCGAATGCGTTTTTAGAGTTTGTGCTAGGCTCCTCCCCGGAACTCATGAAACTTTCCATAGAACCTCCAAGTTATTTTTACGAGAGTTTGGAGTTTAACCTAAAGTCGCTTTTGAAGATTCCAATTGCTTCTAAGAAAGTTCGAATCGTCGTTAAATAGATATCCATGGTTTTGTGAAGTGATGGATCTTGAATATTTGTTTTTTTTTTTTTGTCATCGCCCAAGTATGAACTACTAATATTTTGATGTTGTCGTTCTTGTTTTAGTGTGAAAATTTATGGTAAAATTTCAGTATTTACGCCTCATTAGTTTGCTAAAGTTGGTCGATTTATATTTATAGTTTAACACAAGTCGATGCAAACATGATTGACGATTATAAAAGACTGATTTTGCGGCTTTGAAAGAGCTATTACTTTCTTTCACCTAAAAATAGAACTACTCTTAGTAAGGTTTTTTAAGTGATCCCAACTAAACCTAGGGGAGTTAAACCCTAATTCATGTTATGTTCAACATAAACATTCTTGTAAAGTGATTCCATACAAATCATATTTTAGACATTTTTTTATTTTTATGCCAGGATTTTAATGAGTAAGTGCTATAGTTATGTTGTTTAGCACCTCATAAAAGTAAATTATTTAAGTAAGGTGCAATATACACTTACATATTTACCTCTCCTACTGGCCAATACTAAATGAAGTTATTTTTGCTCATAAATAACTTGTTTTCTTTTATTTTTTGGCTCAATATATTTTTTTGTTTTTGTGCAGTATAAGCACAGCATTGAAAGTAAACAGAGAATTGTATAGTCAATGTAAAATATAAATAATGAAACTTGAAAGTATGACGATTCTGATTGTTCTACTTCGTGTTACTTTCCATTGAAAATAAGAAACCAAAGAAGCTTTATATATTAAAGCAAATTGAATGATTATATAAAAAGCAATTTTTCAAGTATATTAAAAAATACAAATCTCACGACACGCATAAAAACAAAAAATATACAAACACACCAATACAAAAAAAATATACCATAAAACTCATCAAAATCTAATCATACACGAGAACGAGATTGACTCAAAGTCGAACCGTCTCTTGCAACCTTCTTACTCTTAATACCCTCGATATATTCCAACTTCTCCACAACTTCCTTCATCGAGGGCCGTCCTTTAGGGTCATTGTTGAGACATCTCAACGTTAATTGGGCGGCCATTAATGCGCCTTTCGAACTATATTGTCCTTCGAGTTTCGGGTCCATTATTCGAGGCAATTTTCTTCGGTCCGGGAGATATGGTTTCGCATAGTTTATGAAGTTAATAATTCCGTTTGGTCGGTCCGGGTCGAGCGCTCTTTGACCCGTTAACATTTCTAGAAGCACCACTCCGAAGCCGTACACGTCGCTTTTCACGTAAAGATGACCTGTTGAATTTCATTACGTAATTAAAATTAGTCGACTCGTTATACATATTGCCACACTAATAGTGCCAAAAGCACCGAATCTTAGTGGTATGAAAAAGGGTAGAAAAAAATTCGGTACAAAAATGTTTGATTTGATTTTACCACTGTTTAGGAAAAATATCTCAAATCTTTTAATCCCCAATATTAGTAACTATGCTCTAGTTAGTGGTGGATAAGATATCATTAATGATCACTTTATCTTGACAATGACAAAGGTTACACAAATTACCTGTCATGCCCTTTCAAAATATCAATTTTACACTTTTCTAGAAGGGTAAATCTGATATTTCGAGGATTTGAAAGATAAGAGATAATTAATTACAAGACATACCAGTGGCTACGTATTCAGGAGCAGCGTAACCATACGTGCCCATGACACGTGTGGTCACATGTGATTCGCTCCCATCGGGCCCTTGTTTGGCCAATCCAAAATCAGATAATTTCGCATTATATTTCTACAAAGAAAATTGAAGTTCATTACATTTTGTAGGGGTGTAAATGAAATTAAAGAGTTTATTACCGAGTCTAGGAGAATGTTTGAGGCTTTAAAATCTCTATAAATAACTTGTCTCTCTGAAGAATGAAGAAACGCGAGTCCACGAGCTGCGCCGATTAACATTTTCAACCTTAGATTCCATGATAATGTCTCGAACGCCCCCTCTGTAAAAATCACATAAATACATATAAAATGAAATAAATAAAACAATAAAAAAAGGAAAAAGGAAAAGATAAAAATTAATTACTTCGAAAAAGATGGTTCTCCAAGCTTCCTTTGGACATGTACTCGTAGACAAGTAGGAGCTCTTTATCCTCCAAACAATATCCCAATAATTTCACGAGATTTGGATGCGATATTCTCCCGAGAAAATTCACCTCTGACTGCAAAAGCAAAAAAAAAAAAAAAAAATTGAATTACCATCATAACATATTTCACTCATCACCCTAAAAAGATGAGGGTTTAGTGGCCTATTCCACAAATATAACATAAAAGGTTTTAACGGCAAGTGCAGTGCATCATGGTGGTAAGTAAAACGGGTCGTTCTAGTCAGCAAAATAATGAAGATCGTTTACCACCACAACACAATTCACTTACCATGTTTCAGTAAAATAAACAAATAAATGAAAAATAATAACCTGCCATTCCTCCAAGCCTTGAACGCTTTCAGATTTGAGTTTCTTGACCGCAACAACCTTATCGTCAATCAATCCTTTATACACTTTTCCGAAACCGCCCTCGCCGAGCAAATTCTCGGCCTTGAAATTCCTAGTCGCGCTCTTCAGCTCCGCAAATGTGAAGATTCTAAGATTCGGCGTCTCGAGGATTTTTCCAGTGGGATTTGGCGTGCCATCTTCTGTGTAGCTATTCGTGCTGCTACTTGTCGATTGACCAAACGTGCTGCTGCTTATGCTCGACAGTTTACCTGTTGCAAAGTGACATATTAATATATGGGGGATTTACATATTTAACCTTTTTTAAACTTGAAATTACATATTTACCCTTCTTAAAATTAAAATATCATATTTACCTTTTGATAAATCTAAAATATCATATTTACCCATCCATCCAATTTTTTCGTCAAAACTAACTGTCCACATTTAAAATTACTATTTTACCCTTCTAAAAAATATCATATTTATCCTTTTAAAAATAAAAAACCAAATTTGCCCTTTTAGATTTATGAAAGGGTAAATATGATTTTTAAAAGGGTAAATATGATATTTTGGGTTTTAGAAGGGTAAAATAGTAATTTTAAATGTTGACAGTTAGTTTTAACGGAGAAATTGGATGATTTTTTAATTTTGTGATATTTTAGATTTATGAAAGGGTAAATATGATATTTTAATTTTGAGAAGGGTAAATATGTAATTTCAAGTTTAAAAAAGGGTAAATATGTAAACCCCCCTCAATATATTATTGTTATTATTACTATTATTATTGGAGTAAATGTGAAGATTTATAAGTGATGTGCCGCGCGCGATTATATTAATTCATTAGTTCGGAGTGGAGCACGAAGAAATCAGGAAAGGGTTAGGCAAAAAGGTGGCAACTTTAGAAGAAGAAAAGAAGAAGTGTGTTAATTAGACATTATTAAAAGTTGGTGAATAAAATTATTTTATTACTTGCAAATTGAATTACTATTATGTGGGTTTTTTTAGTATCGAAGAAAATGGTTAGAATTGAATTCAATTGGGGTCAGAGAAATGATTTAACCGAGAGGAGAAGTATATATTCCATTACTCATAATTAATTTTACAAGTAAAAAAGTGAAATTTTGGTTGTGAAGTAAATTTGACAGATAAATCCCTTTTCAGTCAGCCAAATTGTGATAAATTCTTTCTAATTCGCCCATTAAAAAGGGAAATTTATCACTATTTATCACAAAAATAGGATAATCAGTTCAGAATTAAAAGTAACAAAACAAATCTGCATAATTTAAAGATTTAAACTAACCTGTACTCGAAAGTCTACTAGTAGTAGTAACGGGGAGTGAGCTATCAGACCTCCACGGAGACCCGAAACAATTCCCCATTTCTCTTCTCTGTTTCCCCCTCAAGAAACGGAAAGATACGAAGAAGAAGAAGAAGAGAGGAGAGAGAGAGAGAGAGGAGTAGAGAGTTCTTAGTCCTTACTCAACGAGGAAGGAGAAAGGAAAAAGGACTAAAAGAGAGGAAGGGAGTGGAAAATAAATTGATTTTGGTACTTTCTCACTGATTTTCGCTTTGGTTTGAGTCGGCTGAGTCAACCTGTTTTACTTTTATTAGCAATTTCTACGAATAAATTGTGATTGTGGGTCGCGCTCAATCGCACCATAAATACCTCACTCGGTATTGTGCAGCTGTACTGTACTGTATATACTTGTGGTTCCGAGAAAGAAGACCTGACATTCTGCATTCTCACGAAGATTTGGATTTGGATGCACATCAAGTGAGGTTGCTATTTGGTTGTTAGATTTGGATTTGGATGTCTAACTAGAGTTTCTAATTTTCAAATATGCCCTTGCAATATTTAGTATTTACATAACGTGATATTTAGGTCAGAGGATAGGGACTATTCAGCTACGTTGCGCGGGTGCTTAAAAAAAATCAAGCTACGATACTTGCCGAATACTCGTCTGATACATATCGGATGTTGTACGTGACGTATTCGGATATTTTATTAAAATAATAACAAATATTTCTCGAATATTTGTCGGATATTTCTAACGTATAAATGAACGTGTTTGAAAAATAAAAATAAAAATCGAAATAAATGAATAATACATATAAATAAATAATTAAATAAAATAAAATAAATATTTACGTAATAAGAAATTATATATGTAAAACCAAACTTTTAATATATTATATATCAATTATATAATATTAAATGTTAAATATATATTAATAAAATAATAAAATATTATATACGACAAACGTATCATATTTTCTATATATTTTGAAAATTGCCGTATTGATTTATTCGTATCATGTCGAATACGATACTCGTATACGTATCCGTATCCGTGCAACATAGCTATTTCAATGAAAACATCATGTTATCTTGTATACATTCGTTGTACGAAAATTTCTTATTCATCAATTATAAATTCGAGAGATGACGTCACGTGCTTGCAATCGTATTAGGGAGATTTATTTGACTTGTGTTCATGCTTCATTAAATTGTAATTGTCTTTGTATAATTAGTTCAACAAATGTATTGACTTATGTTTATTCATATTTTCAATTGATTTTTTTCTCAAATGAGTTTACAAATAGGGTATTTTTTGTTAACAGAGAAAAATGAAAATGAGCTATTCCAACATGTTCTAGTTTTGTTACTATTTCTCATTAGGCTTGGGGCTTGGTTGAAAGCGAGGGATAATTTCGTTTTTCTTCGCAAATAATTTAGCATTTCTAATTAAGTTTTGTTTTCTAGGTATACATTTGGGCACAAAAATGGTCAATGCGTAATAATTGGTGTTTTGGGGAATTTCTTGATATTCATTAGATACAATGAGAATTCTAGGCCACATTTGATATCCCGAAGAAAATTATACTTTAGTCCCTCTAAAACCCCTCAAGTTAATTGATGTAAAATTATAAGGCACAAAACACATGTATATTTTGTATGAGTTAAATCAAATTTATTTATTATATATTTATTTAACTCGTATTTATTTAATATATACTCATATATTAACTGATTATTTTTGATGATTTATCACATAAAGATTACGTCCTAGCAAGAAATAGGAAAAATATAGTTGCCGACAAACTCATCCAAACATATTTGATGAGTTGGCAGAAAATGGTTAAATGGATGGATAATTTTTTCTAATTGACTCAATTAAATAATAATAATCGACACATAAATAATTTATAATATATTAATATTATTACATGTTAATTGACATGTCAATTTAATTAAACAATCATTTAAATCGTTAATTAAATTAATTGATAATACTAATCATGTCATCTCGTCAAGAATATTATTTTGAACTAGCGTTGAACCCGCGCGATTGCGCGGTTTTTTTTTTTTTTTTTTTTTTTTTTGATGTTTATTATGTTGAAGGTTTATTTATTTCATAGTGCATATTTTTACACGTATGTTAGGGAAGCTATTTTTGAATCATAGTGAAAAAGACGAATCGGGCAGATTTACGGGGGAACTTCAGAAAACTGAGAAATTTACGTGACTAAATTTTTTGATTCTGAAAATACTATTTTCATTGCTTATAAGTACAAAAATGTTTGTTCTTATTAATCAATTATTAATAAATTATGCAATAAGATGCATTTAAAAAGTGAACAATTTTATTTCGACCAAAAAAATGTATGGATGGTGCGGTTGTCTCATTAAATCACGATTTTCATAAATTTTAGAACAAAAATCGTTTGAATTGTTCAAGAACCGGATTTCTTGAACAATTCAAAAGATTTTAAAATTTATTTATTCTTTTATACATGATCAACAAAATCAGGTAAAGAACCAAGTAATCATCGTAAAATTTGAATAGTACGAAATCTTGAATATTTAATATTTTGTATTTTGAATATCGTATTTCGCCCTTCTTAATTTGTAATTCGTAATTCCTAATTCACTATTGCATATTCGTATTCATATTTTTTCGTATTCGTATTGCGTATTTTTAATTCGTAATTCCTAATTCACTATTCGTATTTCATATTTCACAGTTTGTATGAGTTTTGGTTTTGGTTTTGGTATCGTATTTGTTTTCGTGTTCGTATTCGTATTTGTTTTCATGTTTCATGTTTGTATTTCGTTTTTCTTAATTTATAATTCGTATTTCGCATTATAATTTAAATGTGTATTCATATTAGTATTTGTATTTGTATTTGTATTTTGAAGTCGCATTCATGTTTGTATATGCGTATTCGTGTTTGTCTCCGTAAATCATGATTTTTATGAATCTTAGAGCAAGAATCGTTTGTATTTTTGAAGAGTCGGGTTTCTTAAACAGTTCGAATGGTTCTTACTTATTTTATTTTATTTTTAAAAAAAAAATTTACATGTCATCGGCAAAATTAGGAAAATGAACCAAGAAGTCGTTGTAACTGGTAACTTGTATTATGTATTTTGGTAGGTTCTATTGTTTCTTGTACATAATTTTTTTATTTGTTTTCGTATTTGTATTCCGCATCTCATATTTGTTGCTTGCTTCTTTATTTCTCATATTCAAATTTGTATATTTTTGTGTTTGTATTGGTATTTCGTGGTTTATATATTCTTATTTGTTGCTTCGTATTCAAATGGAACCAAGATACAAATTATTTGTTTATTTCCATATTCGCTCAAATCATTAATAAATATACATTCGTTGGATCTCATTTGTGCCAACAAATAAATACTCCAAACAATTTGCTCCCTTGTACATTTCTGCCAACAAATACAGTCCAACTTGTAAATTATATGGTAATGATAATGATGGAATGATGATGATATATCGAGAATGATGCTGATGCTGATGCTGATGGTGGTGATAGTAGAATGACGATATGATAATGATTCTGATGATGAGAAAAATAGTAAAAAAAATGCTCTTGAAAATAAAATATATGTTGCATAAATTATCACATCGCAAAGTACATAAATACCCAATAAATTGAAATATTTGCTTTTCAGCACTTATGAGTTTGGAGTCATACCAAGTTGATCGCATCGTGTCCTTATGACCTCCTCTCTCGATTATTCGTTAATCTGTTAAAACATGAATATACATATGTAAATGTTGCCATTTTGTATTAATTCTAATAAATAATGATATAACCAAATAAGGATTATTAATACTTGCCGAAACATGATTATTAGCAAGCCAAAAGAAAGAAAGTTTCGAGGTTTTGTCACCAGTGAGGATCGCCAAAGTTTCGTCTCGGTACCTCTTTTCTTTTTCATCTGACCAGTGTCCATTCACACTGCAAACAAATAACCACCCAATCACTCTAATATTTCCAATTGGCAGAAAAGAGGATAAAAAAATAAAAATGTCGAAAAGAAATAATTGTACTGGAATTTACCTGAAAAGATGAACTTACAGCAAAGAGCAATTAAGAGAGGATGTACTTACAACACATGGGGAATTTGATCGAACAACTTGCGATCAATCTCCATGACTCCATTTGTTTCGTATTCGAGATCTAAAATTTCACAGAAATTAGTTCTTGAAAAAATCGAAGTTGTTTTTAAGGTCCAAAAAATATCAAATTATTACAATTAAATTAAAAGGAGATGAACCTACGACAGATTGAGAATTTCATCAAACAATTTGCGATCAATCCCCATGACTTCAGCAACGATATGCTGATGTGGAACAATCTGGAACCAAGGATTTGTATACCATTATTATACCCTGAAAATAGTGGAAATATCAAAATGACCCTAAAAGTTTAGGAGAGAAATATCAAAACATATACCCGAAATTGAGGAAAATGTCATTCATGTCCATGAAAATAAGGAAAATATCGAAAATGCCCCTGCAAATGGAAAAATATCAGTTAAGTCCCGGAAAAATATCGAAAATTTTCCAAAACAAAACTAAAATATACAAAATTAAAATTGATATACCGCATGCCATTGATTGACGACGTGTGTTCCACACTCCCATGAGCGGCAACATCCTCAGCCCTTTTATCTGAAAAACAGAAACCAAAGGGCATTTTCGTAAATTTTTCAAAACTGGATAGTTGAAAATAATTAATAACGATAATAATGGCAGTGATAAATCATAAAATTTGAAGAAAATTAATTATTTACCTCACCAAATCTGAGACAGCTTCGAATTTGCGGAGCATCGGGTGTGATATAATCCGGCGTACTAAAAAAAGAAACAGAAATATACAAACATTAACTTCCAAATATTAAAAATTTAAAAACATTAGCTACAAATTTCACATTTTACTCAAGCGAAGAAAATAATATAAAACTAAGATTCAACCATGAACTAACCAAAATAAATCCTGGCTAAGAATACAATTCTTATTGTGATAAGGCTCCTTATCATGCTCAGACCCGATAGAAGCATTTAGAAGTTTCGGGAACCGAGTCATCGTAGGTGTAAAAGGCACGCAACACTGCAATTTGGGGTAATAACTGTACCCGTAATTTTAATACGCATCGGCCCAACCATGATCAAACACAAACTCCTCCAATGAATTGCTGCAATTAAAAATCGAGGGGTTTTAATGTAAAAAAGTGCAAACAAACTTTTCGAGATGAAGATCAAAACCTTTCAAGTTATGTAATTTTACAGAACAGACCTTGTAAAATTCCACAAATGATTTGAGGTCATACTCGCATTCTCTACTTTCCAAGTACTACAAACAAAGATTGCGATTTCAAATGTTAGTTACGAATTAAACCAAAAGTTTTTATAATTTCCAAAATACCCGCATTGCTTCTTGTTGTTGTTCAGAGTTTCCTCTAAACACAATACGCAGCTCCCCACTATTAGACAAAATTAAAGTAAAGAATATTTCTTTTAAGTTTTGAGAAATTGAGAGAATATCTGAATTTTTCAACAACAAAAAATTGAAACTTACACAAAGTTCTCTATTTTTTGTTTCTAAAGTGCAAGTGCGAGCTGGTTTCTCTGGTGTACCTCTATGATCGATGCAAGCTAAAAAGAATTCAATAATTTGTATCAGTTTAAATTTGCCCGATGGCTGGCTACAGTCGCGGCTGGCTACAGGCGCAGTTCGCGCGGCTTCTATCTTGGTCTTTCTCTCTGTCTCGTTTTGCGTTATCGCTGTGCTTTCTCGCACCTCACTGCCGTCGCTAGGGTTTGGCTCTTCCTTTGTTCTTCTGGCTTGCGGAAATGAGTGCGGAAATGAGGAGAGAGAGGTGGCAAGAGAGTACCCAGATTATGCTTGGCGGATCCATCTTTGGCGGATCCATCTGGCGGAGTTAGGGTTTTACTCGCGGGGTTGGTTTGGCGTTTGGGTGTTCTTCTGAGAGAATGAGAGCAAGAAAAGAGCAGCGAGAGCGAGAGGAGAGGAAGGGATTATATTTAGGAAGCTACAGTAACTACGACGCTACAGTACCTACGACGTGGAAGCGGGATATTACGGCCCAATGTTATCGATTAGATCTATTAATAATAATAATTTGGGGAATGAATATATAAACCCCAGGAAATAAATTGTTGATATCACAACTAATAATGAAATATGCTATTTTCTAGTGGGCCCAAAACGATACACAACTCGGTGGCAACATTCTCAGATGCAGGATGAGTTTACCACCAATTTTTCAATGCCAAACAGTAAATCATGCTTCCATATTTATTTCTTATATTTTTGTTCCTCATATATTCTTTTGATTCTCGTAATTTTTTTTTGCATTCACCATAACAATTTAATGTATAACCACAACTATTGTTACACGGATGCTCCAAAATCACGCAGTATCATGTCGGATATCGATATTCGTACGTTACTCGTCGAACACGCATCGAATACTTCATGTGACTTATTTAAACATTTGATTTTAAAATAATATCGAGTACTCTCTCAGATACTTCTAACTTATATCAATAACTATACTTGATAAAACAAAAATATCAAATTTTAAATTCTAATAAATAACCAATATAATAAAAATTGTTTTGTATCATAAAATAATCTTTTTGACTGCTCATAACGCGTTTGATAGTTTACAAAATAGTTATAGTAATGGGACGAATGAAAAATGATTTCGACTATTATTGTGTACATATTTACTGAAAATAGAAATATGTTCAATTATTTTGTTGATATATTTTTTTTATTAAATGGAGAAGATTTTTCGTTTCCAATCCAATATTATGTGATGCAATGAAAATGAACTCACGACGTATACATAATAGATAATTTTGTGAATTTTTGTTATGTAATTAACCACTTGAGTTCTCGACTCATTAAAAAAATTTGTAGATATTTTATTGTTTTTATTTTTATAATAGATAATTTTGTGAATATTTGTATATATAACATCAAAAAAAAAAAATTGCAAAACTAACATTACAATACATGCATTTGTAGATCTAGACAGTTTCGCCGGTCAACTTGGCGAAAGAGCTTAAATTAGATTTTTGGGTTGCTAATCAGGATCAAAATACAATTAGCAGATTCAAGAGTCGAAAATTCCGGATCGTAAGATTTGGTTCTTTCGCCAAATGCCCTGGCAAATCGCACCAAACCAGAATTTTGGACCATCGACCCTACTAATTGTATTTTGACCACTTTTAACATTCAAAAAGCCCCTTTAAACTCTTTCGCCAAGTACCACGGTGAAAGACTCCAAAATCAGGATTTTGATTTTTTTGACCCTACTACTGATTGTATTTTGACCATTTTGAATAGTCCAAATTTCAGTTTCAGTTGTTTCGCCGTGCTGCTCGGTGAAACATTACTTGCTTTTTCATGCGTTTCAACCGACAATAAATTTATTACAACTTGAACAATGTTTTCGAGTTTCGACAAAGTTTGATTAAGAATTTGAGAATATAATTCATATATCAAAGTTGTAGGTCTTTTTAACTAGTACAATTTGGATACCTTGTTCGTAATGTTAAGTTGCATTTTAGTTCAAATCACTTAAGTATCAAAGTTGTAAATGTGATGATAATTGAAGTTAAAAATAGAACATAAAATACATTTTAACACAATACACATAAACATAAATTAATACATCAAACACACTTAAACTCACATGTACGAAAAGAAAAACATACCACAAATTCGGGTATATCACATAAATTAATAGTAACTGACTTTCTTGTCAGCTCGGCCTCATATCTTATTGTCTCCGCTTGTATGTAGGGCTGGCAAAAAAAGCTCGAGCTCGACGTTCGTTCGAGTTCGGCTCGACGTTCGTTCGAAAATAACTTGTTCGAAAATTGGCTCGAATTTTTCGAGCCGAGCCGAGCCGAGCCGAGCTCGAGCCGGGTGTTGTTCGGCTCGCGAGCCAGCTCGTTCGAACAACTTTTGCACATATACCCTTCATAAATAATTTAATTACCTTCTAGTTCTAACAACCCAGCTGCCCAAGCCCAAGCCCAAATTTTTACACACTTTCTTCCAATCCAAGCCCGCAGCAGCCCTATCTCCCATTCTCCCATTCTCCCTCCCGATCAGCAGCCAGCAGCAGCCTTCTGCCCTCCCGATCAAAGCCTCGACGGAGTCTCGCCCGCCCTAACTCGACGGCGAGTCTCTGATCGGAGTCGTCAAACCCTATCTCAGTTCATCCTCTTCCTCCTATTTTCGAGCCGGGTCGAGCCGAGCCGAGCCGAGCTGGCTCGAGCTTTTTTCGAGCCGAGCTCGAACTGGACATTCGAGCTCGAACCCCTATTACGAGTCGAGCCGAGCTGGCTCGAGTCAGACTCGAGCCGAGCTCGAGCTGCTCTGTGTTCGGCTCGGTTCGGCTCGTTGCCAGCCCTACTTGTACGAAGGCATCCCTCTCCTCTCCGAATACAACAAATTTGGGCATATCAACCAATTCTTATTCTTCTTGTTAGTTTTTCTCGTTTTTGTATTCTTGACCATACTAATTGTAATTTGATCACTTTTAAAAGCACAAAATGCACTTTTAATTGTTTTGCCAACAAGCTTTGGCGAAACACACCTATCTTTTTTGTCAATTTATTTGGTGAGAAAACTAAATATGCAAATTCGGGTACATCAATGCTAGTTTTATATAGGAGAATGTTGCACCTCCTCCTTAGCCTCCCCCCACATCCTTGATGTGTCATCACAAGATTTAAAACCTTAAAATTTAACATCTTAATTCATGATTTAACATCTTAATTATATATAACACAATGAATTAAGATGTTAAACCATAAATTAAGATGTTAAATCATGGATCAAGATGTTAAATTTTAAGGTGTTAAATCATGTGATGACACATCAAGAATGTGAGGGAAGGCTAAGGGGATGGTGCATCACTACTCTTTTATATATTGAATTTTTTTGATCCCTATATATAAAAAAAAATTCTAATTCTTTTTCGACATCTTCGGGCAACTTTGTAAATTTACGTGTGATGCCCCTCGATTGTACCGATTCTTCCTCGATATTTTCTTCTCCAACAACATCGTCATTTCCGAATGATTGGTTGGACACGCGTAAGTTTTCACCATCCGCGACTCCCTCATCTAAGTCCACACCAATCCCTTCTTCTGATGCGGAGCATAATACCATAACAAATAGTGAACCGATAATATTGCGTCGAGCCACACGCAAACCAATTTGGCATAAACAATATGCGATAATTTAAGACATAATAATAATAATAATAATAATAATAATAATATGAAGATGAGTTTTGAGTTTATAAAAATTTAATAATGAAGTTAGAGGTGAAGAGCACTTCCTGGCTCGGGAAAATGTGAGGAGAGAGAGGAGAGAGATAGTCATATGGGTTGGGAACAAAATCTTGGATAGGCGCGGGTTCACGTGGATCATATGATGTTAGCATGTTTTGGTCCATGTAAAACGGGCGTATTCAAATGTTGACCGTCCGATCATGATCGAACGGCCAAGATTTGAGCAGTGACGTGGCACAACCAGAAAACAGGAAAAACAATCAAATGTTGACCGTCCGATCATGATCGGACGGCCCAGATTTGAGCAGTGACGTGGCACAACCAGAAAACCGGAAAAACAGCAAAAATATCCTAATTATAATGTGTAGGGATGTTCAACTTATTTCTAAATTGTAAGTTTATAAGCAACTAGCTTTATCCCCGCGCAATTGCGCGGGACAACATATCTATTTTTTTACATGTTTTTTATATAATTATTTAAATAGAATTAACTCGTATGCGAATTTAAGCGCGTGCATTTGAACTAAATTAATCTAATCATGGCATATTTGCAAATATCGTGGTGTCAATAGATGCATAAGATTCATGAAATTAATCTATCACGGATATTATTTTCTGATATAATTTGTATAAATAGCATTTGTTCAGGTGTTTTTAAAATCGATTAATATAATCTGGACATATTCGCAAATATATTTGATGTCAATAGATACATTATAGTTACGGTTTATTAAAGGATCACAATGTGTCATATGGATACAACGGGCAAATGACAAAAAACTCGCATAAATTTGAGATTACAAAATTTCATATATACCCGTGCAAAATGAGCAAATACAAAAAAAATTGAAAAACAAAAAAAGAACCAAAATGTAAAAAGAAAAAAAATTGGGTAAAAAGAAAAATTACAAAAAAAAAAATTGAACTTACGAAATTACATACATAACCCTGCCCAATGAGGAAATTAAAAAAAAAATCGGAAAATAAGAAAAAATGATCATGATGTAAAAAGGGACCAAAATAATAATAAAAAAAAAGATCAAAATGTAAAAAAGGACCAAAATATAAAATAGGAAAAAAAAATCAAAATATAAAAAAGGACGTAAATATAAATAAACCAAAAAAATAGGACCAAAATATAAATTAAGAAAAAAAGAACAAAATGTAAAAAATGTATAAATAAAAAAATGACCAAAATATAAATAAAGGACCGAAATATAAAAAAAAGATGAAAATGTAAAAAATGACCAAAATATAAAATAGGAAAAAAAAATGAAAATGTAAAAAAAGACCAAAATGTAAATAAATCAAAAAAAGGATCAAAATATAAAATAAGAAAAAAGGACTAAAATGTAAAAAATTACCAAAATATGAAAAGAAAAAAAAAAGACCAAAATATAAATAAATTTAAAAAGACCAAAACATAAAGTGATGACGTGGCCTCATGTATGAGCCCAAATTTTTGTTTATATATAAGAAGAATTTCAAAGTAAGTTCAACTTTCATTATTTCTTCCATAATAGATCAAATAAAGATTGATATATTCTATTTACTATGTATGATGAAATTCTTTTATCACTTGCACCAAAAATAACTCAACGCAATAATACAAGAATGAAAGAGTAGCACACAAATAATACAAAAGTGAATAGAATGATATCATACAAATTAATGATCGTAAAACACTGTACATTTTCATTTACAATTTCAATTCAAAATACATACTCATTCATTTCAATTTCAAACCAAGATACCATAAAATTTGAACATCAATTCAAATACAACAATAATCTCAACACCAATTTTTGAAACCCCAAATTCAAATCCTAGATCTTGTTCGTCAAATCCTAATTCGGAATCTTAAAATTAATCCTTACTATAACTAATTCCTAAAGTGCCCAAAAGGCCATACACGCATTAGAGTTTTTTTTTGTATATTCTCGAGGTCAATTTATCGTCTTATGCAAAACGTACACCAAAAAAATCAGTTAAAAAAAAAAAAAAAAAAAAAAAAAAAAAAAAATCAGTTAAAAAGTAAATTCAAATTAACACAAATTAAACCAATTAGCTCTAATCAGCATATGTAGGACTCAACTAAGCCTCGGTCACAATTATACAAAATTCAGATCGATCAAATTACGCTAGAAAATCTTCAATTAAAATATTAACGGTGCTAATGACATAATTTATAGATTCAAATGTTCCCTGTGCAGCGCTAAAGAAGATATCGATAACAGTAACTACAAGAGAGGAGCTAAGACGTTATTTTTTTTTGGCACGATTATTTCAGTAGCGGTGCTACTATTATTATTTGTGGACCATACGGAAAAGGGGCTACAACATTATTTTTGGCAGCGAATACTTCAGAAGAAATGTTAACTATATTTTATTTAGCAGCCACTATACTGAAGGGGGCGTAGGTGCTATTTCTAGCAGCGAATATTTTGGAAGCGGCGTTAAAAACATTTTGGCAGCGATAGTTGAGAGAGGCGCTCAAGTCCCAAAGTGCTTTCAGGATTTAGGGTTTCAGGTTTAGACGAATAATCAATTTAGGCAAACCTTGTTTGTAGGGGAAATTTCTCTATTAATTACATAATTTTGCGCACTATCTTTGGGCTAAATTTTGGAAGCGCGGACATGGCGGTATTTTAATTCCTTCTACGATATTCATGTTTTTTGAGCTAAATTGAGAAATCTGGGGGCATAATCTTTCGATATTAGATTTTTTTTTCTTTACTTTTAAAAGCTATACATTTTGCAAGAATGTTAGGTCGGCTATTTTCCCCTTCGTAAAGAGTTTATTTTTAACAGCGATTTTTTCCCAAACAACATTGATAAGATAATATATAAGCTTATATTACACAAATATACATTATGGCATGAATTTTATATATAGAGGCCTCTTCCCTTTAACTTCCACAGAGCTAATGACAAAAAAAATGGCCACAATAATAATAGATACAAACTTCTCTCTCATCACATATACAAGCTCTTATAATTACAAACACCCTTACAAGAAAATAGAAAAAAATTAAAATTAACCCCCGTTACTCATCAAACAAAATCAATCATAATCAAAATTTTACTTTTACTTTCTCAACCAATATTGTTTATCCGATATTTCGTTCTAGGACTCGGGACGTCAGGATCGAAAGGTTGCGCAGCGATGTGTTCTAGTGCCGAAGTCACCAAACTCATACTAGGCCGCGTGTTGGCATTTTCCCCAATACAATGCGTGATCACCACCACCAATTGGTATAACGGGCGATGCGGGAAACGCCCGTTCAGCAACGGATCCGCTAATCTCATGAATTCTCTACTATTCAAGAACGGCTTTGCCTATATAAAACAATATTTTAATCAGCCATTTATTTCTTAGCACATTTAAAGATAATTAATTTATAATCCAAAAAATAATATTCATGCAAATAAAGTTAATTATTTCAAAGTATTATTCCCGGATTTTTATTCGTTTACACAAATGATCGTTAATATTTTTGATAAATTAATTAAAGGAACACACACTACACAAATTATTTAATGATTACATTTTAAATACATAATATAGTTATAAAGGCGTATTTTGGGCAATTTAGCAAAAAGAAAAAAAGAAAAAAAAAACTTACCCATGCGATCAAACTCTGTTCGGGACCGATCCTCCGTAAATCGATGGCCTTGCGTCCGGAAACCAACTCGAGCAGAACGACACCGAAACTAAAAACATCACTCTTCAGATTCAATTTTCCGCTCATGAAGTAGTCCGGGGCGCAATACCCGTGCGTGCCCATGACTCTCGTCGACACGTGCGTGTTGTCGCCCGTGGGGCCCAGTTTGGCCAGGCCGAAATCCGAGAGTTTCGGGTCGAACGCGTCGTCTAGTAAAATGTTGGAGGATTTGATGTCTCGGTAGATCACGGGAGGGTTGGCCGAGTGGAGGTAGGTCAACCCTCGCGCCGCTCCCACTGCGATTTTTATCCGCGTGTTCCATTCCAACGGAGGTTTCTTCGCGGGTAAATCTGAAAAAAAAAAATTAAATATGAATTTCGAGTTTGTTATAACTTATTATAATAATGAGAAATGAACGGACCGAAAAGGTGTTTTTCGAGGCTGCCTTGAGGCATGAACTCGTAGACCAATATGCGTTCGTCTCCCTCTGCGCAGTATCCGATCAGTCTGACGAGATTCGGGTGGTGGAGTAACATTAGCATTAAGCATTCCACCACGAATTCTTGCGTTCCTTGATCGCCGTTTTGTTTCAATTGTTTTATCGCCACCGTCTAAATTAATAAAATATAAATTAGAATTTATACTTTGGATATACAAAAAAAGAAGAAATGGGGTTGATTACCTGATCAGAGTTTAAGCGACCTTTGTAGACACTGCCGAATCCACCTTCTCCAATCCAGTTACTCCGAGAGAAATTCTTCGTCGCAACTGCCAGCTGGCTAAGTGGGATTTTATTCGTACTGTTTTGGTCCACAGAAATGCCTCTCTTGTCGAAATCCTCGAACCCTGATACCCAAATCGACATGTCAAAAAGAGAAATTCACGGAAGCAATAACACAAACAGGTTAACGACATAAAAGAGTAGCAAACCTATGGAATCAACAAGACGAGAGATAGATCTTGCACGAATATCCTTTCGGCTTAGGGTTCTTGGGTGACAAGAGAAGCAACTCATCTTCTTCCTTCTGTAGGTAGGCTCAGTAGTATTCCCTCTATAGAAGCTCCGAGATTATTTGTATTAGAAGAAGAGAGGTTCATATTTAGGAGAGAGAAAGAGGTGCCTCTCCATTGGTTTTCTAAAATCGCCATTTTTAGCAAAGGTAACACGCACGCCAAACCACCATTTCCCTTAACGCGGCAACGGTAACTCTGTTACTAACGAGAGGACGAATCTTTTCGATTACTGCCTAATGAGATTTTTAAATCCCGAATTTTAGGATAATCGAGAATTTGAAACCTGATGTTTAGTATAATCCAGGAATACAAATTCCGCAAATATTCGAGAAGTAATTATTGTTCGTATATACCGCCCAAAGCGTTGTGCCGCTAAGCCCACGGAATTTATTCCTACGGAGTAATTTCTACAAATAGTAACCGTAGAGCATTAAAAATAATAAATATTTTATTTTCTCAATGAAAATGTGACACGTCAGTAGTAAGTGAAATACCGTGAGATCTATGCGTGTAATTTATTTCCTTACTCTCTACGCCACAGCTTCCCCTTTCTTCAGTTGTTGCCTTATTAAACCCCCAAGCTCTGAGTGTTAATGGCGGAGAAAAGAGTTGGGTTTTAAGAGTTCACAAAGCACAAGAGGAGAGGAAACTTAGTACCGAGTAACAAGAAGACAATGAAGATAGGAGCGGCGGCGCAGCTATCGACGGCGGTGGCCGGAGTTATCCTTTTTGCACCGTTTCTCATTCTTCACTACTTTTCATTGTCTTCTTTTACTCATTACTTGATTCACCCTCCGAGTCTCTCTTCTCACCGCCGCTTAATTATCGGACCTAATCCATCGATCATCTCTGAATATTCCTCTTCCGTTCTTCTCGCAGATTGGAAAGTTATGGTCTTTCACTTCAACCCTTCTTCTGCTACTTCTTCTCCCACTCGTTTCTCATGCCAATTTCGCGATAATTCAATCTCACCGGCTCGACCTGCTCTGTCTCCTCATACTTTCATTTGCCCTCTTCCCCGCCGGCTCCGTGGCCTCCAGCCATTTTTCTCTCCTGTTTTAATCAAATCGAACAGCCAAGTACAGAAGTACTCCCCCGAAGCGTTCCCTCGAATGCTTAGGTGGAATCGGCTCGTATACGAATCTCTTTCTACAGACAGAGACATAGTTCTGTTTGCTAAGGGGATTAATTCATTGCAAGGTCAAAATCGAGCAGCGAAAGAACTGAACTGTGTATTTTATTCATCTGATATGCGTGATATACTATATACAACCATTGTTACTAGTTCTTCACAAGAGATTTTTCGTTG
Organism: Luzula sylvatica; assembly: GCA_946800325.1. Classification (NCBI taxonomy): domain Eukaryota; kingdom Viridiplantae; phylum Streptophyta; class Magnoliopsida; order Poales; family Juncaceae; genus Luzula; species Luzula sylvatica. The sequence continues at coordinate 21,139,834 of OX326960.1, read as the reverse complement.
CGCTCATCCTCCTCGAAATTTATTTTCTAATTCTCGAGACCCAATATTCATCTCTGTAAAATTAAATGCGGACGAGTCGAGTGATCCGTTACCTTCAGTCGCGACATACACGAAGCCGAGTAAATCAATGGCGAATCTTAGTAAGAAGAAAATCTGCGCGTGTACGATGGTGTATAACTCAGCCAAGTTTCTACCAGAATGGGTCAAATATCATTCTTCTATTGGTATAGAGGAGTTCTTTTTGTATGACAACGGAAGTGAAGACCGGTTCGAATCAACTGTGAATCGACTTCGATCCAACCGGTTCAACATCTCGACCCAGTTCTGGCCCTGGCCCAAGAGCCAAGAGGCTGCATTTTCTCACTGTGCCGAAGTAAACCGGGACAGATGCGAATGGATGGCGTATATAGATGTAGATGAATTTATCTTCGCCCCAATCTGGTCCGACTCGGTCCGACCGAACAGAACCATGTTGGATTCCGTCGTCTCGGTCAAACCGGAAGTCGGCCGAGTCGAACTAGGCTGTTACGAATTTGGTCCATCGGGTAACAAGGCCCACCCAAAAAATGGAGTCGTGCAAGGTTACACATGTCGTAGGCAAAATGAGGAGAGACATAAATCCTTAGTTCGATTGAATGCGGTACACCGGTCTTTGATGAACTCAATCCACCATTTCGGATTGCAGACCGGGTTCAGGCAGGAACGCGTAACGTGGGCACATGTTAACCATTATAAGTATCAAGCTTGGGACGAATTCAAAGCCAAGTTTAAGAGAAGGGCTTCGGCTTACGTGCCCGATTGGATGGATAAAGTTAACCCGAGTTCGAAGGATCGGACACCTGGTTTAGGGTTCGAACCGGTCGAGCCTGTTGGTTGGGCATGGAAGTTTTGCGAGGTTAATGATACGCAGCTAAAAAACGTGACCGGTAAGTGGTTTCGTTCTGGTGATCTAAGGAATATGAGATAACCAGAACAAGGGTTAATTACTGGAAATTTTCTACATCAAAATTAAATTAATGGGAAGTATATTCAGGAGGATTATAGGTTACAAAATTGATTGCATAGTATAGAATATAATAGAATAGAAGTGTGGTTGATTTGGAAAGAGCTATCAGCTATAGCCTATAGGGTGCTCTTTGATTAGTTTGTGATTTCTTAATTAGGTTTTTGTGTGTGTTGAATTCTAGATTTATATTTCAGTATTTTATTCATTTGTTTGTTGTGGCGTTTTCTCTAGAGAAATGAATAGGTACATAACAGGAAAATGTGTACTTTTTGTAATTCTTGTGAAAAAGTTTATATATTTATTCTTTTATTATAATTAATTCAGAAAAAATATGATTGAAGAAAATTAACTCATGTATAATTGAGAGAGATTAAGAAACTGACTTGTAAGAAGATGCCACCTCAATATATTGTATTTTTCATATTTTTGTAACTTTATAAAAATGCTTTAAGAGATGCTACAAATGTGCATATAATGCCTATTTTCTTGGTTTATTTAAATTAAGTATTCAAAATATTCTCAAGAATAAAGGGTACTTGGCAATTACTAGTTTGTGTTCTGATTTTTCTTCAGTTAATTTGGTCAGTTTTGTTTTAACAAATAAAAATTGGTTAATTTAAGAATATAATAGATGGGCCTGGGCAAGGAACCTTTCATTTTCAGGGCATGATTATTGGCCCAATTTTGTATTAGCCCATGTTTTGTTTTTATCTAAGCTCCAAAACATGGAGTTCCTTCTTATGTACACGGATATGGATACAGATATCACATCGTTTCGTCTAAGAAACGATGCGACATTCTAGAATACGAATGCGATTGTATAATTATTAATATAATATTTTTTATAATATGAAAATAATAAATAAAAATGAATGAAGTAAAAATAGTTAATATTTATATATATAATATCATGAACCATAACATATGAATAAAATTAATCAGACAATATAACTTATCGTAAAATTATCTCTGAAATATATTATAACTATATTTTAGAAGTATTATAAAAGTATTCAATATATTTTTATATATACATATATCGTGTGTCGAAGTGTCCAAAAAAAATTATTTTGAACGTGTTCCAAAAGTATCGCAAGTATTGAAGATGTATTTGTACAAATAAAATATTAAAATAATCGAATTGTATATGTGACTTATCAGAGTCATATGCAGTTGTATCCTTATCGAATATCTATATTTCCATAAGGGGCCATATATGGTGCCCAACATCCGTCCTCCCAACATTATTTATATCACTAATTAACAATTCATTAGCATGATAATTACATTTCATTAACAATTATTTGATATATAATTAAAGTACATATGAATTAACAATTCTTAATCAATATCAATTAATCGTTAATAGAATATATTTTTGTTAACTATCATGTTAATTAATTGTTAATTCGTGATATAAAAAATATTGAAGGAAATTTGAGGAACATGATATAATTGTTCTTTCCGTAATACTTCAATATTTTAGAAGCAGACTCCATCCCACGGAAATTCTGGCAAAATATCGAACATCAAAATAAAAATATCACTAAATTATGCAGAGGGAGGACATATTTTTTTTCAATGCCTAAATTTATATTGTTTACAATCGCAGACAATGACCTTATTTTATTTAGATGAAATGTCCGTAGGCTTGCATTATATAAAGATACAATTTTTTACAATTTTTTTTTTTTTTTTTTTGGGTTGGGAAAGGAATTAAACAGAAAAATAACTACTAAAATAACTTGACATTTTTTTAAAAAAAAGGAAGGGGGGCAAATATAAAATAATATAATACTATTATGACGAAGAAATATTCTCACATATATGTACTTTTTTTTGAAAATTTTGGTGGACGAGTGGTCCCCTCAAGTCCTAATCCTATATAGATCCTTCTCTATATAGATTTGAGAAATGGTTTTAGAAATGGTTTTTATTAAGAAATGGTTTTTTATTAAGAAATGGTTTTAGCCCCAATTATATACCAATAGTGTTCTGTCAACAGAACAATTTCAAATTATACACAACATAAGTATAAAATATCTACAAATAAATAAACATAAAGGAAAAAATATTATGCCTATAGTACTATCATTATCATTCAAATATGTATTTTTATTAAAATCGAAATATAAATATTGTAAGCACATATAAATGTATAATAAGCATATACAAAGATATAATATTTACAGTGTTGGCCAAAGGAGTTTGGACAAATTTTCGTCTAAATAATTTTAAAAAATTAGTTTTTGGTATAATTTGAATCACTAACTAGAATAATACTCGCGCTACGGTAGTTGTTATTTTATTTTTTATAATTTAATGAAATATGATAATTGTGAAACGAAGCGAAACGAGGTACTCTCTAGTAGACAACGTTGAATCCTATTATTTTCTTTGAATCCTATTATTTTCTTTAATTTTAGTAATATTTTTTATGTTGAAGAGAAAAGAATCTCAAAAGTCAATTTTAATAATTAATATAAAAGTAAAAACATTAAATTTTAATTAAGAACTTTAGTTGACCCAATAAATACTATGTTATGCTTTCCACATATACGTTTTATTTTTGGCAATTAGCTTTTCTGTAACAGAAAAACCTTGGTATTTAGTTCATACACATATTCATATAATTTATTACCATCATATTTTGTCTAATTGACTACACTTTGCAAAGCAATACAATGTATATATATTTCTCAATAGAGAAATCTATTAAATAAGACTAAAAATCATGATTCAGTCCATTAATAAAAAAAATTCATGATTCAGTCTATGATGCTTAATTGAAGAAAATATATGATAAATTGAAATCTTTTATAGTTTTATAATTATGATAAAATTGATATTTAAATTTAATCCACCAATTTTAAGAAACAAGTCTATCTTCCAAGAAGTAATCTTTTTTGGGCAGAAACAAATTAACATTTTATTTAAGGAAACAAAATCAGATATACTTGTTAATTGCATATTTCTAAAATAAACATGCAATTTGTGTCTGAATTATCTTTTTCAATCTCTAATTTGTGTCTGAATTATCTTGTAAATTCCTACGCAATAATACCAAGTACAAAAAAGCCAATGAGTTTGTGTTGTGTTTGAATGCTGTGGGCTGTCCACCTCTTGGCTCTCCTCTATATATAGTGCTCATTGACTCGGATAACCATAAAAAAAGAACAAACTAGAAGGCAACGGAAGAGAGAGAAAAAACAAAGAGAGAGAGAGAGAGAGATGTGTATAGCAGCATGGATATGGCAAACTCACCCTGTCTACCCTTTTCTTCTCTTGCTCAACAGAGATGAACTCCATGAGAGGTGATTTTATTTCTAAAAAAAGAATAATTTATAGAAAATACAGGGTCTAAATTCTAAAATTGTATTGCTTTTCAGGCCGACGAAACCGGTAGGGTGGTGGGGAGAGGAACCGAACAAGATACTCGGAGGAAGAGACGTTATCGGAGGCGGGACTTGGCTCGGTTGCACCAAGGATGGCAAAATAGCGTTCTTAACAAATGTGTTGGAGCCCGATGCGGACCCTAATGCACGTACTCGAGGCGATTTGCCTGTCAGGTTCCTTCAGGTATGCACTGCTATCAGTGGATAATAAAAATTATCAGATCATTTAGTAAGATTATATTTATTTTTTTATAAAGTATATGATATGATATACATTATTTTTTATTATTGATTGCATGCATTAAATAAATATTAAAAAATATAGTGATTTGGACTAAGTAATGATGCATATACATAAACCAATCATAAATTCGTCAATAAATAACTAAGTCAATGTTTGGTTTACAGACTAAAACAATTTTTTGTGATTACAAGAAACTAATTATTTTGGTGTTGTGATTTCCTGTTTTTTTATCTGTTGATTTTTCTGGTATGTTGTGGCAGTTTCAAAGTGGCTATATATGTGTCTAGCTGTAACAACATTGGGCAAAAATAAGATGGATTGATTTTGGTGGTTTACCCATCATTCTCACAGCACCTTGTTACTTTAATGCTTTGGCTTTATTTCTTTTTTGCCTAATTTTGAGACTGATATCCATTAAGCTCGGATATGGGCATAGTGACTTTGCATATGGGACCCTAAAAAATAGCAAACATATCCGAGTCATCCTTCAATGAAGGAACTTTCAAATTTTCAATTCTACCTAAGCTGGGTCATAACTAATTAATAGGAGACAATTTCATTTAATCTCCCCTAATATTATAGGCATTTATTCATCTGTAACATTAGTGACTAATAAGCATTTATAATTTCGAGTGCATCTCTTACAAAACATCAAAGTATCAATATATACTGCAGCAAAATATGAAAATACCCCTTAAAAATGATTTTATATCATACACTACACACCCCTATTATGATAAAATATAATTAGTTGTTTACTATTATTTTCAAAGAATGTTTGAAATTTGCATGATTTGATACTTTATATCCCACAATATAAAACTCTTCCTAAAATGTTGAACCTAAACCAACTTAGCTCAAGTGACAATTAATGCACTTGAGAACAAATAGAACAATTATTCATTTTAGGGATATTTTTGACACATCAATGCCTTAATTGGAGAGACATACAAGAATAAAATTAACCATTAATGGCCAATTTCTTTAACTTTAGGGTAACAATAGCGCACTCGAATACGCAAGAGAGGTCGCAAAAGAAGCGGAAGAGTACAATGGATTTAACCTAATCATAGCTGATTTGTGCAAAAAATCAATGATGTACGTCTCGAATCGGCCTAAAGGGCAACCTGCTACGATTCAAGTCGTTCCTCCCGGTCTTCACGTACTCACCAATGCATCTCTTGACAGCCCTTGGCAAAAAGTAGGTGAAACTAATGAATTTGAAGTATTCTATTTTAATACAAGTTTTGCTTTATCTGAATTTCTTAAAATAGAGAGGTTGGCGATTTTAAGAGTTAGTTTCGTTTCTCTAAGTTTGCCTTGGCTATTTTGTGTTCTGATTAGGGCTTTTATATTTTCTTATTAACACGTCATTAAATTTTGAATGATCTTGACCTAATTTATCAATTGAGTCAATACAAATGAACTTATTGTCAGCAACAAGTATTAGTTAGCTAAATGAAAAGTAGATTTACATGTTTTTTCTTTAATTATAGGCAATAAGGCTTGGTAAAAATTTGAGTGAAGAGCTATTAAAGCATGATATAGAAGAAGAGATAATGGCAACGGATTTGGTTGAAAAGCTGATGAAAGACACAACAAAATGTGACAGAGATATGTTGCCGAACACGGGCTGTGATTCAGACTGGGAACTCGATTTGAGCTCCATCTTCATCGACACGATCAAGACCAAACAAGTAACTTATTTTGTTTATTTATTTATTTCTCTGAATCGATACGTTTGCTTCTAATGTTAATTATATTGGTTGAATTAATGAAGGGGGTTTATGGGACGAGAAGCACCGCAGTTCTCTCGATGAAAAAGAATGGTGATATGAGCTTCTATGAGAAGTATATCGAGAATGGTATTTGGAAAGATCATAATTTAGAATTTCATATTGAGTAGATTTGGTTAGGAGGTAGCTTATGGTGTATTAATGAAATAAAAGATTTTATAATCGATCGAACAAGTTTGTTGTTGTTCGATGTTGTTTTCGGATTAATATTATAAACTAAATTATATCAAACTTGTTCAAAAAATCTGAATTATAAAGCTGAGCTATTGGCATAATTCCCTTCTTTCTCATCTTTTTTCTCTTGATTACATTATATATGGCTCAAATTTGATTTTTAACGACCATAATCTATATGAATTGTTGTTACATTTAACGACAATAATCTTTTTCATCTATGATTTAGAATTTTTTCCATTCACTTGGTGCTCAACTTGTACGTCGTGCAGGGCTTAATAAATCAAGATGAATTATAATCTTTTTTTTGGAGTTTTTAAGGGGTGGGTTAACCCACACCCTTTTGGATTAAACGAAATTATAGTTTTACATAGTTTTATTATTTACAGACACGACTCTTTGCTTGCCCCTCCCCCGATACCAAACATTCGTATCGACATCCGTTCTTTTACAGCCCCTACTCTCCGAAATGAGTCCCCGTGGTTCTTCTTTGTGCGCGTCACGTCACTCCGTCACGTCTCCTCCTGTTCTGCCATTCCGCGAGTTCCGTCTCCGCTCTTGTTAAGACTTGCCGAGACGTGCTTGTTAAATCCGTGAACACGCTTGCACATCTTTCTTTCCAAATTTGGAAAAAGAAGAACATGGTTTCTCCGCTGCCTTTTGTCGGCCGAAAGTCCGTACCGTACCACTCCCTTTTTCCGTGCCTATTTACCTGGATAGTCCATCTTTGCCAAGCTCGTTCAGTGTATGCGCATGTGTGGAAGATGTGTTGACTCTCTTCAGCGTTCCGACAAAGAGAGCATCTGGACGCGATGATCCAGCCTTTTTTTCGCAGAAAATTTTGCGTCGGTACGATCTGACGGGCCATCTTCCATCCGAATGTCTTGAGTTTACCCGGTAATCGCCAATTCCACAATTTGTTCCATTGTGTGTCGCACTTTCCCCCCTTAGCGATGCCATCGTAGGCCGATTTCGTCGAGAATAGTCCCTCCTTCTCATCGATCCATTTGAACTTGTCCTCGGATTGTTGTAAGTTTGGACGGTTCTCCATTAACCAATTCCATTCATTCTCCGCGACCACTGACATTGATTCTCTGAACATCGTGTCTCGAGTATCGATACTCTCCAAATCCTTTAACCTTACATCTTCCGTTATGGCGAAAGTCACCAGATTCGGTGTTGCGTATCTCGTAACGCCCTTCCCCCAATTTGAGTCCCATAGTGGCGTCTCTCCGTCCCCTTCGCACCATGTTATCCTTGTTTTGAAATAACTCCCCATTTTCAGCGCCCCTTTCATCAGGGATGAGTATTGTCCATCTTGGCCCGCTAATATTATTATTTTCATATTTCCGTAACATTTATCTATTATCTCCTTGAATATCAAAATATGAATTATAATCTTGATACCAAATATTCCATGCATTTGATGAACTCATATATAAGGTCAAGATTGAAGAGATTATTGTCTTGAATCAACAACATTATAATTGAATTTTTTTCTCAATTTTCCTCCAATATCTGAAATGACACCAAATATTTAACAATCAGTTCACCAAAAATGAGTTCACTAAAAATGACTATCAAGATGTCCATATTTTCATATTCTTTTATTTCTAGAATCGATAACATACACCTCATATCATATATAATATATCCATCTAGACTCGTGCCAAAATATCTCATTTCTTATTAACAAGCATTTGATTGATGTTGCAAAGATTAGTTAATGCCAAAATTTAGTGTGATACCTTCATACACATGGCATATTGATGTTGAAAACTGAAAAGATTAGTCAATGCCAAATTTTAGTATGATACCTTCGTACACACGGCATGAATCCTCCGGAATTCCATTTGTGAAAAATCAAGTTTTCTGTGTGTCCAGGTTTTTTAATTAGAAAGTTTGGGACCTACCGTTATGGGAAAATAGTTACAGTTGGTCCTCCCAAACTCCACCCAATACCCTTGATACGGTTGGCAAAAAATGATTAAATAAATAGATTAGGCTCTCCAATTGGCTCAACTAAATATTAATTAACATGTAAATAATTTATAATATGTTATTAATACATGTTAGTTGATGTATTAATTTAATTAAACGATTAATTAAATTATTAATTGAGTTAATTAATAATACTAATCAACCTACTTAATTTTTTCTTTTCACCTCATCAAGGATTAATGAAATGAGTTTTGATGACTGAATATATAACCTCGAACATTATTATCCGGGCCATTACTAGCCCATGAAATCAACTCAGTTCAGAGTGACCGCGAATTTTTTTTATTCTCAACTTTAATTGAATCCATTCGATTCGATACAATATATGCAAAAGACGGGGACTAAATATATAACTCCTAGCAATTGATATTTTATTCTATTTACTCTTTCACAAATCATATCTAATTAATATCCCTTCGAGTAAGTCATCATTTTTCTCATTTCTAATTCTCGAATGAAGAATTCACACATCATAAATGGAAGACTCGAGGAACTTTCTAGTTTCTAGAAGTGAGTCTTAACGAAGGTAAGGTTTCTTCCAATAATGTTTAGCAACACGCACAATTATCCCCGCACAGTACCCGCATGTACATAAGTAGAAAGTTATTAATAGAATTAAATAAGCAATTAATGCATTTCAATGCAAAATTTGGAATATAAATGGACTGCGGGTTCATTGCGTGATTTAAGTAGCGTGGTGCATAACACCACTGGGTTTCATCTTTGTTGTTGCAACATAAGTTGTCAGGTTAATTACTCACAAAAACTGGCTAGGTTAATCACTTAATTTCATCCATAAAAAACATCAATGAAATTGTATCACATAATTAGCAATGAATTAACATTTTAAATACATGCTAATTATCGCAATCAAACATCATTGAAATTCACATCAATAATGTTGAGATGAGTTTGGAAGACGTCCCAAAATTAAAAGTAAATATTGAAGTGTTATCGGGGCCGGTCCGGTGTTTTCAAGATCTCTGACGAATAGTTTTTTAAGATCTCAGAATTTTACAAAAGGTGATATATTTTGAACGCCTAATTTGGGCGTTGAGCGCAGACTTAAAAATATATATTTATTGACCGATTATCCCTAGTCTTTATTGCACAAAATATTTATGAAAATATATCACCTTTTGGGCCTGTTCGGCAAAGTGTGGAATAGAAGAATAGAAGGAATAGAGAATAAAGTTATTTCGTTTCATTCCATGCTTGTTCGGCAAAGCCAATGGAATATACATTCGGAATAAATGATGTAAAAAATTACAATTACCAAAATAACCTTAGTTGCTACTTCGATCAATTATCATAACTAATAAATTTAATTTAATTAAGATAAATTATCATACATATTTTTGTTCTAAATCAGTTTTCACAATTTTTTTCTAATACATTTGCTTTTTCATCTTTGGATGCTTCCTTCTAATTATGGCTTGATGTTTTTTTTTTCTCTCTCTGAATGCAAGATTCTGGACTCAACAAAGAACAATTTGCCGCTGATTAAAAGTTATTGAAATGAAAATAAAGAATACTAACTATATTGTTAAGCCATAATACATTTTGAACTTTAGCAATGGAGCAAATTGAGCAATAAAGGATGTAGTTAATTATCCAATAATATGAGGACTAGACTGCAAAAACTATCTCCACTTGTATGTCCTCCACAAGAGCGATCCGAGTCGCATTTTGTACAACGCTTGAAGCCTCATTGTATACTTTTCCCTCACCACCTTCGAAGAAACCGTACCAGCACTATCAGTACCAGTATCGGTACTGATACATTTTTTTTACCTTCCCAAATCCAAAATATCAATAATTCTAATTTGAGTAAATCTGCATTAATGCAAATGCCAATTAACCCTAATTGTGTATCATTACAATTAATCAATTGTGGTACCGATTTTTGTTAAAATATCAATAATACTCATGTCCTAATTTTACAGAAAATTCAAATATACCACTTCAAAATGTGAATACCTACAAACCTTGGAACTTCACACAAGCATTTAAAAAAAAAAAAAATCTTGAGTCAAGCATTTCGGCGAACACGTAATATGCACATTAAGTTCAAGAAATAGTAAGCAATTGATCTATGTAAACCAAAAAGAAAGATCAAGCAATTGAGCTATGACTATGAGATATGCAAGCAATTGATCAGTGCCAACACTTTAAAATAATTAAAAATGAACAATAAGAACATACCGTTGCTACTCTCTCTTCTCTGCCTTCTCACTATTGTCAACCTAGCTTCTTCCGGGTTTCGATGGAGAGATGGATCTCTCTCGATAGAGAAAAATACGCATATTCTCCTACAGGTTCTCATTGAATATATTCGGCGACAATTCCCCGTAGAAACGTCGGAGAAGGAGCTGAGACAGGGGATGTTTTTCTCGGAATGAGTGCACAGTAAAGAGAAGAAGAAGGAAGAGAAAATATTTTTTTATTTGCAATATGGAATAGTAAAGGGCAATTTCGTCTTGAATTTAGGCCGATTATGTGGAATAGAGCAATTCCACATCTGAGTTGGAATAGAGATAACCCAAATTTTATCATTTTATTCCGATCTATTTCATTGTTGTTCGGTGAGAATAGAGTGGAATAAACAATTTAATCTCCTATTCCATGCTATTCCGATCTATTTCATTTGAGTCGTCTTTTCTTTATCTCATTCTTTATCTCATTTTTTTTTTTTGCCTCGTCTCTTTTTATAAATTCTTATTGAAAAGATCAATTGATGAAAATTTAGAGGACGAATGTAACACGAAAATAAGTGGTTGAGGAAGCGGTGGAGAAATTAGAAGATGAAGCGATGATTGAGGAAGTGGAAGTGGAAAATAATCAGAATGTCGAATTTGCACCTCCCTATATTGATGATCCGAGTACTTGATACAAAATTGATACAAAAATGAGAGATTTTTTAGTTCAAAAGGGACCGATTGGAATTAATGATTTTAAATTACCCAAAAAAATAACCATGAAAAAATCGATATTTTCCAATGGAGACAAACGTGTTTTAGCATTGTTATACCCTTGTATATTAAAAGTAATGCAATTTTTGAAATTTTATATTTGATGCTTTTCGAATAAATTAATTGGATATGGGGTCAACTTTCAAACTAGAGGCTTCGGGTACTCGAAAAACTTGGAACCGGACCTGCAATCATCCTTTGGTTATTATGACACACAATGAAAATGTTTGATAAATGCCATAAAATTGGTGTTTCCCAATTGTGTTAATTTGCTTTGTGTGTGGCATATACAAAAGAATGCATTAGCAAATTGCAAAGATTTTTTTTACCTACGGGGATTGAGAAATATTCTTACACCATTGGAATAGGATTGTGTATTCTTCAATCCAAGATAAGCATATTCAAATTTGGCAAGAACTTGAGATAGTCTTCTGTGAAAAAAACCAAGGTATTGAAATATATATAACATATGCGTGGTTACCTCGTAATGAAAATTTTGTGGGTGCACGAACATATCAATACTTGCATTTTGAAAATCGTGCATCTTCACGAGTAGAAGGAGCACGTTCGAAACAAAAAATGTACTTGCAAGTTTTGACGGGTGACCTCCATAAAGTGAAGAACGATATGTGCCTTGCAACTAACAAAAAATTTCATGATGTCAAAGTGCAACTTTAAAGTGAAAAGATCAAGGTACCCCCACAATTGTAACTCTTCTTTTTCAAAAAAACTTATTGATCGAGTATCCCAACATGTTTTGGATAAATTATACAAGCAATATGAAAAAATTAAGTTAGGCACTATGAATCCTATTTGTTCGAGACGGTTCAAAAGAACAATGAGTCTTTCATGTGATCATAAAATGGTTAATTGAAAAAATATATTCCGATGATTGGTGCTAATGTTAATAGGGAGGAAAATTTTGCAAATTCCCTGAGGAGTTCCAAGCAAATTACAATGAATGGCCTATATCTAAACAAGAAAACGTCGAAAAAAAATTCTCGAACTAGTAAGTAGTGTAGATGTGATATTCGAACCAACTATTCAAGTTACAAGAGGACGTCCGTCAAAAGCCAAGAAGAAGAATAAAAAAAAGATGAAGAAAAAGAAAAAGAAGAAGGCTTTGAGTTTAACTACTAGAGATCCTCCGGCCTTTGAAATTGTTGAAAATCGATTACAATCCCGTCGTTCTTGTAATAGGAGATCCCTCATTGAGGAGTAACGGCTTGATTCTATTCGAAAGAACTTTGGCTAGCACCTTGTACACGTAATTGCAAAACGCTGATTTGCTTATAATTATTTTCTTTCATTTTCATTTTGTTTCATTTTTTCCTTTTTATTTATAATTATTTATCATACAACAAGTAAAGAGGGAGCATGAAACAAGGAACGATAATGAAATTACAAAAAAAACATTTTCAAATTATTAAAATTTGCAAAATGTGTAGATGTAAAACATTTTCCACCTAGATGATTATATGTAAATTTCACTTCACCAAATTAAATAACATCTTTATTTATTTTTCTTTTTTATTTTTTATTTTCTGATATTGTTACCTAGAACGTAGCTGTTCACGTAACATAATTTACACAAATCACATTAATAATTTTTCTTGTAAAAATGCATTAACCATGAAATGATTATCAACGTATACGTTTTGCTCGTGAACATGACTTGCGTGAAAAGATGGTTATACCTGTTACATATCATGATTATAGGCCATTCATTCAATATGAATGAATATTTCTAAATTTCTAAATTTCTAAATTTCTAAATTTCTAAATTTTCATCAGATAAGTGTGCGAACCCCAATATATACAGAAATATAAACCATTGGTATTGTTGAGACTAATTAATTAGTATTTAGTAATGAAGTTAACTTTAATCTTAAGATACTTCCGTTAAGACATCAGAAGAAATTAAATATTTAAAAATGAAATGGCCTAGATTATTGGATTATCATCGCTATACAACTACGATACTAACAAATACGATACTAACAATATTTGCAATATTTTGGATCCAAGACAACCATGATACTTCATGAGAGAATTATAACGCGTGCCATTTGGACGAAAAATAATATCCAATAATGTTAGTTATACATGAAATTTCCTGAGAAAAATAAAGTAAACAACTATTTCAAATCCGCATCATCTAGAATCTCCATTAATCATGTTAGTAGTACATGATATTTTGTAATATTATTAATATTTGAATCAACTTGTGTCAAAACTATAAATATAAATCGATAAGCTTTAGCAAACTCACGAGGTGTAAATACTGAAATTATACAACCGAGAAAAAGTGAGAATACATTTTCAAACTAAAACAAGAACGACCACATCAAAATATTAGTAATTCATACTTGGTCGATGACAAAAAAAAAAAAGCAAATAATCAAGATCGCCACTTCACAAAACCATGGATAATATATCTATTTAATGACGAGTCGAGCTTTCTCAGAAGCAATTGGAATCTCCAAAAGGGACTTTAGCATAGTTCTGAAAGTCGGAGTCGGGATCGGAGTCGCTCGATACCCACGCAGTAAGAATTGCCCGAGTCGAATCGGAATCGGCCAAATCGGATTGTAGAGTCGGATTTAAAAAAAAAAATGTGTCTTTTAAATTATAAAAATGAAAAAAATTTGAAAAATATAAAACAATGGAAAGATATCAATGAAGCACAAATTCAATTTTTTGCTTTAATAATATTTATTTTTTATAAATTTCAATATAGATTGACGGTTCAAATCATTTAAACAAACATCATTACAAATAAAAATAAGAAAAAAAAATACATTTCAAATAGGGAAAAAATATATCAATACAAAAAAATTAAAATATTTATTTAAATAAAAAAAAAAAAAGTTTTCTTTTAGAAAATATGAAAATAATTTTAGAAGAATATTTTTTAAAAATGAAAAAAATCAATGCGTCAAAGAGAGAAAAAAAAAATATTGCACGTAGAGATCCATAAAAATGGACCTTTATTATTTTTTATTAGAAAAAATTTATTGTTGAATTATTTGTACATATAATTTTTTGAAACAAAAACTAAACATCTTAATTAATTGTATTGTATTAATGTACTAGTTTGTATTATTATTAAGTGTACTACAAAATACTTATAGTACGACCATAAGCATGTAGAAAAGAAATAAATAATCTTTTCACTTTTAACAGAGGATATTTTGTGAACATCACAAATATGTAGCAAATAAATGTAACTAAAAAATGATAATTTGTTATAGAAGTTGCCAAACACATAAAGAATAACAATCTAAAGTGTTTCATACGATCCCTTATCACACTCTAAAAAAGTTTCTTGAATAAAAGAACCTTTCTAGCAAGCACTCTTTCACCTCTAGAATGACAACAACAATGCTCCTTTCCCTCCTAGCTTCACGACTTTCCCTCTCCGGCTCTTTTCCTAGCAACTTCATCCCTTTCAATAACCATTACGAGGCAAAGTCGAACCCAATCGGACTATTCCGACCGGAATCGGGCAAAATTCGGTCGGCTGCCGCCGACTCCGGGTCGAGTCGGCCCATTTGAACACCGAGTCGCCGATCCTCAAAACTATGGACTTTAGGTTAAACTCCAAACTCTCATAAAAGTAATTCGGAGGCCTTATGGAAAGTACTAAAAGTTCCGGGGCGGAGCCTAGCACAAACTCTAAAAACGCGACCGCATTTTCCATGTCTTCATAGCGATCGATATTCAAAACTCTGAGGCGTGGAAGCGAGAAATCTTTTGCGTCCCATAAATTCGGAATTGGCGATTCGGGGCATTTCTCCCAGTCAAAGAACATCTATAAGTATAACAAACACAACAAAATTCAAAATGTACTTTTATAAATACATGGAAAAACGGTTAGAAGCAAACCTCTACGTCGAGTACTTCGAGATTAGGAGTATTCCTAAGTAGGGACATAACAAAAGACGCAGTTTTTTTGTCCTTAAAATTCATATCCAGACCGATGCACAATTTCTTCAAATTATGAAAAATCAAGGGAAATTTTCTTACAACTTGCCTCGCGGAAAAGAACTGAAAAATAAAGATGGATTAGCTTGCAATTAAACAATTCGAAGAAAAGAAATGATGAGTTTACATGTACGAAATATTTTCTCAAGACCAGCGATTCGAGATTAGGCACGCAACCGAAAGCTTGTTCAAGATCGGACTCGTTCTCGAATGGCAATTCTTTTAGATACGAGCAAAGAGTGACCAATTTTGGTGCGTGCAGATTGAGAGCAATAAACTCGCCATAAATACTCAAATTTTTCAAATTTGGTGCTCGAATAGTTAAAACATCGCAATTTATAAGGTAATGTAATTTCAAATTCTCCAACACGGGGCAACGCGAGACCAACTTCTCGAAAGAATCCTCTGAAGTGACGATACCGTTTAGATGAAGGGTTCGAAGAAATTCAAATCCTTCGAAATCTCGAGGCAATTGGACAGAGCCAAAATGTAAACAAATGGAAATCAAAGTATTGCAAGAGAAGAAACTCGAAGGAATTTTGTATGAAGAATAAGAACCCAAAAAAAGTTTCAATTCTCTGATTCCATTTCTCGACAAGTATCGAATCCACCTGTCAAATGCATCAGGACAGGATTCCCCGGTACGCAGATCGAATTTATGAACAGGGCCGCCATGTAGGACGAGAATCGTATCGACTAGTTTCACAATCTCACTTTGATACATACGGGTTCTACAATCAGAACCATGGATTCGGAGTTCGGGAATTGAAGTCCAGGTTTCTCGCCAAGCACTGGATAGAACACTAGTCCTTCCTGCCTCTTTTATCGGCAAAAAGGTGAGAATCTTTTCTCTTATTTTTTTTGGGAGATTGCTTATTAAATCCACTTTAGATTTTCTCCCTCGAGGAGCCATGTCCTAGAATAAACAAGATAAGAAAAAATACATACAAATCAGAGAAAAAAATAATTCAGTACCAAAAAACCCGAGCTCATAAATCAGAGAAAAATCAAGGGGAGCTTCCACCCTACACCCTAAACCCTAAAACTCTATCAAAAAAGTAGAAATAAACTCATCGTATAGTTTGCTTGGATTCTATCAAGTAAAGACGATGATAATCGCCATTAAAAGAAAAAAGTTGAGACTTCCTGCCTGGATTCCCCGCCGCTTCGTTTCTTCCCGCCTCTTTGATTTACTCTTGATTTTGGGAGAGAGTATAAATGTATGGGACTTGGTGATAAATAATATGCTACTATAGCCAAGCAGGATTTATGGATCAGGCCCAATGATCTAATGAAATTATATATGGGCTTAGTTAACTTTATTTCAAAAAAATTTGCATCGCATAAATGCATTTGGAATGTTTTGAGAATTGTGGGATGTCTATTCGCCTCTTCTATTCTCTCTTATAATTTTTTTTTTATATTTTCAACTGTGTTTTTTTATCTTTTTAATTTGATTAATTATGTTTCTTATTTTTTAAAATTAGTTTAATTGAGTCATTTCATCCATTAACTAATAAACTGACATTTAAATAATGACATGACAAACTATGACATCACATGTTTAATAGCGTACCATATTGCATTTTAGATATTATTTTTTTCGATTTTTGCGTTATTGCGTCCATATTTAATTCATTGAAAAGTAATATATTCACAAATAAAATAATTTATATTGTCACGTCATTAAATATGATATGTAACTTAATGATTAAGTCATCAAGTGAATGGATCCAATTGAACTAAATATAAAAACTAAGTAACTTGATTTATCAAATTACAAAGATAAACCTTAACTAATCAAATTTAAACATAAAATATTTAATTAAAATGAATACAAATTTAAAAGATAAAGGAACAAAAGTAGATTTTTCTTTTATGCATGTATATCCTTTTTTTAAAGTGTAGCCGAAAACTTTGTACATAAAAATTAGATTTAGATTACATATTATATCTGGTTAATTGAAAAAATGGAAATATACTTTATACTTAATAGTCGTCTTTTATATTTGTACATGAACAATCAATGACCCTTAGTCTAATGGTAAAAGGTTTAACACAAGATGCGAAAAATCAACAGTTCAAGTCTCATTGGTATCACAAATAAAAATGAAACAAAATATATCAATATTTTATGAATTATGTTTCATTTAAAAAATATATATAATTGTGCACGGGCAGCTTTATTTTTTTATAAAATAATATGACATTCATAAAATTTTTAATAAACCATAGGAGTTACAAATAAAACTCTCTCCTTGATATCATATTTGTAAAGATTATTTTAATAAAAATAATTATGATGTTTTTTTTATAAAATAAGCCTTTGACGAATAATACAATATTAATTAAATATCAGTATTATATTAATTTAACTACATTTTTTTTTCAAAATAATAATGTTATAATCTCCAGAAAAGTTCGACGGTAATTTTCTTCTCTCTTTTCTTCATTGTTTCTTCAGAAGAAAAAAAAATTATTTCATTAAATTTTTTTGTTTTGGGCCGGCCTTAATTAACATGGTAATGTTATACATTGCCAAATGGATTTCTCTAGTTAATTATGATAGCAGTTGTATTATACATCTCCCATATTATATATCTATAAAAATAATTGGAGCCTTGAAATTCGGTGGATTTTTGATATATGTCAAATCCATATCATTAGTGGGCGCGACCAGCTAGAAATGAAGAAAAATATGTTATTATTTAATTCTTGATTGATTTTATATTTTTATTTGGCACAATTTTCCTATTAAAACATCATAATTTCACATGTACTCTTCAATAATGTGAAATTTCACGAACAATCTTGCAACCCCTTCAAATATCATGGATATTCCTTGAACCTTCCCAAATATCATGGTTGTCTTTTTAAAATCGTTAAAATATAATATATATCCTTATTATCTCTTTAAAACCTATCAACGTGTTTTTCATTAGTAATCTGCCAATTGTTTGATTTAAGAATTATTTTTCAATGATAATGAATAAATTTTGTTCTAAAATAATATTTAGGATCCAAATAAAAAATCAAATATTGTGAAATATATTTCATGATTTTTTTTTTTTTGAAAAATCATTATTACTCAAATCAACATCATTCTCAAATTTGTAAGTAGCTAACATATTTAGTAAAATGAAAATTTTTTTTTTTTTTTTGAACGGAGACAATTAATAATTTTTTAACTAAAAATTAAATTTAGGAGTATCCATGATGAGGGATTCATAAGAATATTTCTGAAGTTCATGTCTTTGAGGACTATACATGAAATTGTGATATTTTGCAGAGGTGCGCATGAAATTTTGCTTTTTTTTAATAATTTGAAATTATTTATATATGAAATTAATATAACGTGTCTTGTAGGATATGTGAACATAATAATCTCCCATTAAATATAAGAACAACTAGCTTTTTGCCCGCGCGCATTCGCGCGGGAGTTCCGCGAGTATTTTAGAGTTCGAGACTAAAAAATTTTATATTTTATTTAAAAAAAAAAAATTCTGTTTTTTGTAGTATTTTATTTCGTATTTAATGTTGCAATTTAGTATAATTTCTCGAATATAAATAAATATATCATATATGTTGGTTGCACGCATGATATCAATAAATTATGAATATATATCGAATGTAACATATAGGAATACAATAAAAAATAATAATTAAACAAACAACAACATATTAATTTTAATAATAAAAGAAACAAAAAAATTACAATAATATAAAGTTGTAATTAATTAAATAATTAAAAAATACACAATTTATTGTGAAAATTTCACCGCAAAACAACATATGACATTACGTAATTTTTAATGATAATACATCACAAATGTATGAACATGATATGTAAATTAGGAATATTTGACAATAAAACAACACATATAATTACATAATTTTTAGTAACATCACAAATGTAAGAATCAAAAACAACATCAAGTATAAATTACTTTAATTTTAATAAAATAACGAATCAAATGCATAGAAAGCAACAAAACAATTTTTGAAGTATGATTTTTTTTTGCCTCAGTAAATTATTATTTTTTATAAATTTTACATCAATAGCCGTATGAGTTGTTCAAGAGCCGGCTATCTTGAACAATTCAAACGGTTATTGACGTAGAATGTGTTTATATTTTACATCATCGGCATTATGATAATGATGATGATGATGATGATGATGAAAATGAAAATGACAATGATGATGTTGATTATGATGATGACAATGATGAAGATGATGCGTTATTATTTAGTCTTTGGCATGTCGTTTATTCGTAGTCTGCAACTTATAGTTCGTACTCGTGCTCGTGCTCGTGCTCATGCTCGTACTCGTGCTCGTACTCTTGCTCGTATTTCATATTTTGTTTTTCGTATTTTTTTTATTTTAGTATTTCGGATTTCGTTATTCGTAGTCTGCAACTTATAGTTCGTAATTCATAATTCATGATACGTAATTCGTAATTTTTAATTCATAATCATATTTGTATTATTATCCGTGTCCATGTACGAATTTATATTTGTATTTCGCATTTGTACATGTACTCGTATTTTGTATTTCATATTCGATATTTAGTATTTCGATCTTTCTATATGTCTTTGTTTGTCTACTGGTTTTGGTTTCTAATTTTTGTAGCTTGTAGTCGCGTTATTATCTCATATTTGTATATTCATTTCATATTTGCATTCGGTGAATGTCTTTCATATCCACATTTGCGTTTGTACTATATTCGAATACTTGTATTTGCTTCTTTGTTTGTACTTGCATTTGCGACTTTTTTTATTTGACAGTTTGTATTGAGATCGGTATCGATACGTGGATATATTTCTGTCTTTTTTGTTCGTGTTCGTAGAAATGTTTTAATTCATAGTACGCATTTGGTGGTTAGTAATTCATTGTAGATGATTGATTTGTAATATGTAATTAATAATTGTATTTCATATTCGTATTAGTATTTGTGTTAATATTCATATTCATGTTTCGCATTTGTATCTCATATTTGTACATGGTTCATAGAAATGTTTTGGTATTTCATATTTGTACATGTACATGTATTTTGTATTTCATATTTAGTATTTTGAATTTCGGCCTTTGAATGTCTTTGTTTGATTATTTGTATTATTTTCTAATTTTTTTGAGCTCGTACGTTAGTTTTCGTATATGCATATTCATTTCTTATTTACCTTCGGTGAATGCCTTCCGTATCCACATTTTCATTTGTGTTATGTCTGAGTACTTGTATTAGCTTCTTTATATGTATTAACATTGTCGTATAAAATAAAACCAGTAGTTCGCACAATTGCGCAGGTTGTATTGTGGTTACGAAAGGACTTTTTGATAGATTGCAACACTATATTGGTTCGTCATTTGTAGCTCGTAGTTCGTAGTCGGATTCGTGTTCGTCTCCGTATTCTTAGTTGTATTTTGTGTTCCTATTTCGTACTCTTGTTCGATTTTTGTATTTGTGTTCCGCAACGGTATTTGGTATTCGATTTGCGTTTCTATTTCGTCTTTGTTTTTGGGTTTGTATTTTGAATTGTAGTAGTATTTGTATTTCTGTAATTATGTTGCTTAATTCATATTAAGTTCGATATTGGTACTGACATTTGTTTCTTTTTTGTATTTGTTCTTCTACACGGGCTTTGTATATGTGTTCAATTTGAATTCGTAAATGCATTTCATATTGCGGCCGAGTATTTATATGTTGTATCAGCGTATTTATTTCTGTATTTCGTATCGGCACATGTATTCGTGTATTTGTGTTACGAATAAATCAAGGTTTTATGGTCACAACAATCAAATTCGGCTTGCAAATGACACATCCCAAATTGCTTTTTTATATGAACTGTATGTAAATAAGAGTTTCGCTTCGAGCCTTCGATTCAACAACCAATTAATGAGTATGTTTCCCCAATAAATATTCACAATTAAATGTTTATAACGAATAGTGTTGTATTATACCAAAAGCTTTGACTTAGATCAATGTGTTGTATTTTTTTTTGTTCCAACGAAACAAAAGCCTTGTTTTGTTTTGTTTCAAACTGTACGCGACATAATGATGTGTAGTGATGAAGACGATAACGCATATGGTGATGATGATATGATGAAAACGATGATAGATCGTGATATGATGAGAATGATGACATCATGATGATAATGAAAATGATGAAAATGATGATGATGATTATGATATGATTATGGTGACGATAATTGTGGAAAAAATTATGAATGAATTGAGCAAGTTATTTACATTGATAAAAGACCCGTAATTTTAGTTCAATGCTCCGAGTGACTACTATTACGAATCAAGGGAGTTTCGTTCGGCAAGATATCATCTATGATAGCTCCTTAAACTAATTGGCTGTTCGTACCTCGACACTGGTACCAGAACTCGTAGCCAACAACTCCTTCTACAAAAGAACTTGTACTAAGACACGGGTTCGAATAGAGATTAATCAGAAGAAATTAAGAAGTCGACTTACTGTCGTTATATATTCAACCCAACACCATACTCGTACCCGTCTCTCTGACAGTCCACAAAAATGAAATCATGGCTGAAATTAATCAAAGTATCACATATATTCATGAAAAAGAGGAAAATTTCAAAAATGCCCTAACATACCTACAGCATGAGTGGTGCTATTGTCCTCAATCCAGCATTTAAAAAACATATCCGAAATCATCTTCTATGGAAGAGAGTCATCTACAATTTGATTAATTCTGTTAAATTATTACGGCTTTTGAAAATAAAAATATCAATTGTAGGGGCTTTCAATAATATACCAAACCTATTTACGCTAATTGAATATTCTAGGATTCCTGAAATGACAAAAGCAAAGCATTCTTGACTGGACATATATGATGTTTCTTTTACTCCGTAACATATATGTTTCATAAGGGTATCAATGATAATTCTTATTTTGTACTGTTATACATGACATTCTGAGATTTTGTAGGGGTATTAATGCTAATATGGCAACATTTATTACCATTGCTATAACCTTCGGACAGTAACTCGTTTGATAATTTGATATCCCAAAACTTTCAAGATTAACTAATGAATATTAAATCTGCTCCTACAATGAACTAATTCATGAATCAATTGTCCATATTCGCAATATCAGACTCAAAGAGAGAGAAAACAATCAAATAAATAGAAAAATAGATCGAAAAAGATAAAAAACAAACTCACCACAAATCCCGGATTCGCGTGAACATGAGAAACAGGGTTTGATCAAGTAGAAAAAGCGAAACAAAGGGGCGCGTAGTCTGCGGCAGCAGCAGCTGTCGTCCTGGGCTGTTACGGAGACGAAATCTCCGTCACAATCGCCCGCTAGGGTTTGTGTTGCTTTCTTCATTTTTCGCTTCGATCAGCTCAGACCTTGTCGTCGCCGCGATCGTCTCGCTCGCCGGTTCAGAAAAAAAGGATCGACGAATCGTCTCTTCCGTCGCTTCCGTCGCGGTTCAGGGTTAGGGTTTCCATTTTTTTCTCTCTTTTGTGAGCGGCCGAAAAATGTGAAGAAATGGGAGAGAAAGAGTGAGGGAGGGGAAATATGTCTGTTGAGGAATAAAATTGAGTAAACTTGGTTCATCGTGATTCAAATTAAAGATATTTTATATTGTATTCTGATGTATGCAGATCAAGTCTAGGCAAGAAATGGACGGTCCAGATGGAAGAATGAAAATTACCATGAAATCCGACCGTTCAGATTAAAAGGGTGTGACGTGGCTTTACCACATTAGGGTAAATTCCCTAAAATTATAACTATTAATAATAAGGAATAAGGAATAGTTTCCATCTTTACTTTACAGATGTGACCTGCAAAATTGTTTCTAAAAAACAAAACTAATTTAAAAACCAACAAGGCTTTTGTTTTGTTTGTTTATCGTTCTCTAGACCGTGACCGGGTTCGTCTGTAAAAGTAAGCCAGCTCTCTACGCGTGTCAAGTTTTAGAGATTAGTCCAGTCACGAAAAGTTATGTCGGTCCGGGGATGATACCGAATCAAATGTGTATAGTTCTTATTGTATTTGCATATCGTTTTTTTCTATATTGTGTGTGCCCGAATAATCGTTCTCTCCCATTTGGGAAGTTACATTTTTCTTGTATCGTCTTGAATGAGCAACAATTATTATTTTCATAAAATGCCATTGCTCGTCTTCTATAAACAAAGCAATTTCATAGCTGAACATTAATATAATTGTACTATTTTCTCAGTTTTCCTCTAACATCAGAAATGACGCCAAATATTTAACAACTAGTTTACTGATAATGGCCATCAAGATATTCATCTTTTTTCATAATCTTTTAGTTCTAATATAATACAGACTCGTACTCATATCATTTGATTGATGTCGCAAACATTAGGTAATGCCAAATTTTAGTGTGATACCTTCATATACCTGGCATGAATTCGCCGGACTTATTTTTATGAAAAATCAAGTTTGTATTGTCTCCGGTTCTTATATTTAAATTAATTTCTAGAAATTTGTGGGCCTGGCCCACTTGTCTGGCACATTGTTAGTCCATAAAATCAATTTAGATTACACTGATCCTGAAAATTTAATCTCAACTTTAATTGAACCAATTCCATATAAAAGGGCTGGACTAAATAATATAGCACAATAGTATGAAAGAACTTATTTAAGCAATTCATACTGTTATTGTTACTCTCTCATAAATGATATCTATTTAAGTTAAAGCCACCAATTTCTTCATTTCTATTTTTCTTTAATGAAGAATCTGGAGATTATAATTGGAAGACTCGGGGAACTTCGTAGAAATGATTCTTAAAGAAGGTTTATTCTTTTGCTTTTCGGCGTCAACTTGATGGTTAATTACTCAATTTCATTTATAAAAATCATTACATTTTGTATTTTTTTTTTCCTCAGAATTGGTCCTTTGTTTATTTTCGCACTAATGTTTTGCTTCCTGCACAATTGCTTCGCGCGAAGCACACACACTCACCAAAACAGGTAATATTAACTGCACACATTCTACTTACGAATTATTATCCTATATGATTATGAACTGGATAATTTATATAATATGCCCCCAAACTCACCCCAACACGATTGATTGGAAATCATGATGGATAATTGAAGTAATTGACAGCGCAATTAATTTATAATTAAATTGTATCATATAATTAGTGGTTAATCGACCGGTTAATTAACATACATGTTAATTAATTGTAACATATCAGTTATATATTGATTGAAATGTTAATTATTCCCAAAAATCATTATTGGAATTCACATTACTAATGCTGGGATGAGTTTGAGAGAAATCATATTACATCACGAAGACTTGTTGTCGACAATTAATTAAAATGTTCAATTAAAGTATTCGCAAAAAAGATTGGATATGTTTTTTTTCAAGAAATCTTTTAAAATTTGTATTTGCTACTTCCAAAGAATCAAATATGAGGTATTCACGGAAATTGAAAATAGCATTATGTTGTAACAAAAAGAGTAAGTACCGAATAGGAACAAAATAGCCTTCTTAACAAATGTGTTGGAGCCCGATGCGGACCCTAATGCAATGCTATCAGTGGATAATAAAAATTATCAGATCATTTAGTAAGATTATATTTATTTTTTTATAAAGTATATGATATGATATACATTAATTTTTATTATTGATTGCATGCATTAAATAAATATTAAAAAATATAGTGATTTGGACTAAGTAATGATACATATACATAAACCAATCATAAATTCGTCAATAAATAACTAGTTAATGTTTGATTTTGGATACATAATTAATTAAGTATTGTCACAAATTAGATATTTGTGACATATTTGTAGTTGATTCATGTGTACATACTAAAACAATTTTTTGTGATTACAAGAAACTAATTATTTTGGTGTTATGATTTCCTGTTTTTCTTATATGTTGATTTTTCTGGTACGTTGTGGCAGTTTCAAAGTGGCTATATATGTGTCTAGCTATAACAACATTGGGCAAAAATAAGATGGATTGATTTTGGTGGTTTACCCATCATTCTCACAGCACCTTGTTGTACTTTAATGCTCTGGCTTTATTTCTTTTTTGCCTAATTTTGAGACTGATATCCATTAAGCTCGGATATGGGCATAGTGACGTTGCATATGGGACCCTAAAAAATAGCAAACATATCCGAGTCATCCTTCAATGAAGGAACTTTCAAATTTTCAATTCTACCTAAGCTGGGTCATAACTAATTAACAGGAGACAATTTCATTTAATCTCCCCTAATATTATAGGCATTTATTCATCTGTAACATTAGTGACTAATAAGCATTTATAATTTCGAGTGCATCTCTTACAAAACATCAAAGTATCAATATATACTGCAGCAAAATATGAAAATACCCCTTAAAAATGATTTTATATCATACACTACACACCCCTATTATGATAAAATATAATTAGTTGTTTACTATTATTTTCAAAGAATGTTTGAAATTTGCATGATTTGATACTTTATATCCCACAATATGAAACTCTTCCTAAAATGTTGAACCTAAACCAACTTAGCTCAAGTGACAATTAATGCTCTCGAGAACAAATAGAACAATTATTCATTTTAGGGATATTTTTGACACATCAATGTCTTAATAGGAGAGACATACAAGAATAAAAGTAACCATTAATGGCCAATTTCTTTAACTTTAGGGTAACAATAGCGCACTCGAATACGCAAGAGAGGTCGCAAAAGAAGCGGAAGAGTACAATGGATTTAACCTAATCATAGCTGATTTGTGCAAAAAATCAATGATGTACATCTCGAACCGGCCTAAAGGGCAACCTGCTACGATTCAAGTCGTTCCTCTCGGTCTTCACGTACTCACCAATGCATCTCTTGACAGTCCTTGGCAAAAAGTAGGTGAAACAAATGAATTTGAAGTATTCTATTTTTATACAACTTTTGCTTTTTCTGAATTTGTTTAAAATAGAGAGGTTGGTGATTTTAAGAGTTAGTTTTGTTCCTCTAAATTTGTGATCTAACTAGGGTTTTTATATTTGGGAGCTTCTATCATGGACCCAATTTTGCTTATCATGTACCCTTTTTCAATTGGATGGTCATGATTTAATTTTTTATGTTGATCTGACGGTGCTAATTAAATCTTGTAAGATGAAATTCTTGTCAAAATTTATGATGGACCCCGTAACAAGGGTAAAAAGGTAAATTCATAAAACCCATTTAACTCTCAAGATCACCCCTTTTGTAATCTCTATGCCTCTCTCTCCAGTAGCTTCTTTTTCATTCTATCTTGTATTCCATGAGAGACGCACGTAAGAGAGAGACGCAGGAGAGTGTTGTAGCCGTAAGGGAGAGAAGAGAGTGTCGTAGTCGTAAGGGAGAGAGAAATACAGGTAAGGGATAGTGTTGACGGCGGAGAATGAAGTCGACGGCGGAGAATGAAGTCGACGGCGGCGAATGAAGTCGACGGCGGGGAATGAAGTCGACGGCGGAGAATGAAGACGATTGTTCTTCCAGTTTTGCTGTTATTTACTGAGATTTCACCATTAGTTGCTTATTTTTGTTACTTATTTCCTGATTTTCGTTAATTAGGCTGATTTTATTACTCATTTGACCAATATTTTTACTGATTTTTAACTGATATCCTTTAATTAGTTTTAATTAATGTTAATTAATGGTTAATTCACTGATTTTGAGATCTGAATTTTAAGGCTAATTCATTTATTTTAGGGCTAATTCACTGATTTTAGGGTTTCCCTGATTTCGTGAGGTTGTTTTGGAATTCTCTTCTGATTTCCTGCTTATTTGAAAAGTTTCATTATTCACCTGGCAATTAACATTAATTGCAGGGGTTCTTGATTCCATTTTTATTAATTATTTATACTTTTTTTTTTATTTGAAATTATTCCTCTTTTGTTAATTTGAAATTAATTGTTAAATGACACAATTTCTGCATTGTTCTATCAAGTTTTCTTTATAATTTCAAATTATTTTATTTCCACTTTTTCATTTAGTAATAATTTACTTTTTTTTTTTTTCAGGTTACAATTGATGCTTTTAGGTAATTTAAGATGATATTAATTGGAGTAAGCATGTTTTATCATTTTCATTTTTTTTTCCTTATAAGTGTTATGTATATTTTTCAAGTTGCATGAATGGTATAAGTTTTTAGAAGAACATGGTAATAGGACTGTGTATTAATTATCTTGTATGGATTGTAATTGATTATAATTTTGTATAATTACCATAATTAATTGTCCAAAAAAAACGTGTTAATTGGGTTGAACCGAGATCGTTTAACATGACGAGAACCGAGATCGAACTGTTTATGTTTTGTCTTCGCAAGTTGATCAAACATGTCTGTGTGTGTGTAATATGATTTCAAAGAAGTATGGATGTGATGTCTGCCTCGTTCAACCAAAAAATCAATGACTTGGAGATAAAGTTGATGGTTTGTTTCTTATTTTTGAATATTAAAGTTTTTACTTTTTATGCAAATAAAATATATTTATAAAAAATTATGTCAAATACAGAAAACTAACGAAAATGTCAATGAGGACGACAAAACATCGTCTCCTTATGGACAACAGTTTCATACACCGCCTCCTTTTAAACAACAATATCAAGTGCCACCTTATGATTATGAGATAATCGACGATGACGATGAAGATGAAAATAACTACTTCAATAAAGTCGATGACCAAGCCAGCAATGAAAAGATCTATGTTGAAATAAACGATGATAATGTTGCCGATAGAGTCAAGGGTAATAATGGCAGACCTAGAAAAACCAGTTGTTATAACAATTCTCCATACGTAAATCCTGCGCGCCTAAGAGCAATTAAAAGGATTTCAACTCGCAAGAATAATCCTTCACAAAATTATGGTAAACGTAATACAACTAAATTATATGTTTAATAATATCTTTTTACTAATGTCAAGTGACTTGTTCGCATTATTTTCAGATAAATTAGAAAAAGTCGAGAGAGCATCATTAAAGTTTGTGAAAAAATATATTTCTCAACAAGATATGGAAGTTGTACGCACCGAGGAAACTGGTAGTTTGACAATTCGTACATTGAATTGTTTGGTAACCGATGATGTTTCTGACATTGGCAAAAAGTGGTTAAGTGATGATGTAAGTATATTATTATTAATATTTTTTGAAAAAATATACTTGATGTTGCAGATTGTAAAGGGAACATGCATCACCACTCATTTATTTTTATGTTGCAGATTATTGATTGCTATCTTAGAGAATATAGCAATCAGAAATCATATATAGAAACTACATTTGAAACGCAACGATTAGATGGTTGGGGTAAGCAAAATAGCATTAAACCTATCGAAGATAACCAAGAATGGATAAAAATAGTGAAATTTGGAGAAAAATATCTTAAATCACAAATGGTACATATCTCGTATTTTATTATTCATACAATTATTTTGTAAATATTTATGTACTTATTGTTTGTATATCCAGATTCTTTTTCCTGTTAATACCTCAAAAATTCATTGGTATGTTGGAGTTTTAAATATCGAAAACCAAGAGTTTCAAATATTAGATTCTCTATATAGGAGCGATAATCCAGGAAGACAAGATCAAACTCATCATGAATATGCAAAGAGAACAGTTTATCTGGTATGTTACTTTAATTTCAAAAAGACATTCATATTATTTTGTTGTATTTTATCAATATGTACCTTATTTTTAGAGATCCGGTATTCAATTATGTATCCAAGCTGCAATCAAAGCCTCTAAAGGACAATATCCCAATTGGTCAACTATCTCCAATATCGTCGACTGGCCAGTTAAATTAATTGATGACATTCCAAAACAAGAAGATTCTCATTCATGTGGAATATTTACAATAAAATACATACAATTTTGGGATGGTACAAAACTTAGATGCAATTTTGCTCAAGTAACTTTTTTTACCATTTTTCTATAATTTTCTTATTTGATAAAATAAACTATTTTAATATATATATGTATATATATGTATTTTTTTTAGGAACATATGGAGTTGCTGAGGAAAAAGTTGGTTGCACAATTGATTTTTATGGAATCAAATAAATTAAAGAATATTCAAGAAAGAATTGTTTCCATGAAGTGATTTTTTTTTCCAAAGATGTATTATTTGGTTGCACAATTCATAAATTATTTCCTTGCATAATTTTAATTTGAATTATTTTTTTCCTAAGATGTATTATTGGATTACCTAATGAATATTAAATAGAAAGGATGTCTTTTGAAAAGATAAGTTGTCATTTGGGAGATAAATAACAATAAAAAGGTAATTTTCCCTAAATCACGCCTTGTGGCCTACTTCTCCCTAATTTGTTGTCCATTAAGTTGTCATGTGTGCGCGCCAGTATGTGTGTGCGCCAGTATGTGTGTGTGTGTGTGTGATGATTGGATATGTGTTTCTACAGAAGTGATATTACATAAATTTGACTAAAGATTTAAAAAATACCATAAATTGTAGAAATGAATTTTACTTAACATTTAAAAATAAAAACCATGAATTCCAGAAATAAAATAAAAAATAAAAAAAGTGTTTAATATTTTTCGAACAAATCAAGCGTCTTTCCGAATCTTCGAACATGTTTGTATGTTGTGCCCCAATTCTCGACAGTGTCCACATCTCGTCTTGCCCGTCTTGCCCACCTCCAGAAAGGATTTAATTATTTTTCTCGGCGCACCTCTACCGACCATTACTTTTGGATCAGAAACACCGAACAATGGCTGATTTGTTTCACCTTGGGTTAACTCAAACCATTGAACTAATGAAGGTCCTTGTGCCGGTAAACAAGTCTTCGGGCCCTTGGTCCACCTTTTCCACACACAACACTCGGGAATTACATTAATGTCCCTCTCAATTAACACTCTGAAAATATGTCTACAAGGTATTTTATCGCAATCCAATTTCATGCAAGTACACTTCATGCTCTCAACCATACCCCCACCAACGCACTCCACAATCACCCTTTTTCCAACGTTATCCCTCGGATTTAACCCATACCAAATTTTATCACCACATTCGTCTATGTCAACGACCTCATAATTTTTTGAAAGGGCAAGCTCTGGTTGAATAAAAGAAAAAATTGCTTCTGTATAAATTCGTGCGATATTATTTTCTAAACCCACAAATTCTGTTTCAGCAACCGGTATTGAATTAGAAGCTTTAGATTCCGAGCTCAACTCATTTTGACGAATATGAGACAAACAATGCTCGTAATGTGCGACAAGATCAATTAAATACATACCTCCATCAAGATACATATGGAGCCTCGCATTAAGACCCTCATTCCTTTGAGTACTATTGAGTCCTAAGAACAACTTGTTTCGCAAAAAAGCCGGTGCCCACCGTTCTTTCGACTTGTACATAAGCTTCAGCCAATCATTATCCCTTAATGATTTACTAGTTCCGATGTAATCATTCCACCTACTCTCAAATTTTTTTGGATCGGAACTATTATCATACAATAATGACTTGAAACCTCCGAAATCAGAGTGATGAAGATGACGCATCATATTTTGCTCTATATGCCAAGAACATAGACGGTGATCCGTTCGTGGTAATACATTACGAATAGCTTTAGCCATGGAAGGACACCCATCGGTTATTACGGATTTGGGATGAGCTTGGTACATTGCGGTTAACAAGGTCAGTAGAAGCCACTCATATGACTCCGCCGTCTCATTTGCGACTATTCCACATCCAAAGATCGTGGTCGAGCGGTGGTGATTGACTCCGACAAACGGGATAAATGGCATATTATACCGGTTCACCCGATATGTACTGTCAAAAGCCATGACATCACCGAAACACTGATAATCAATTCTAGACTGAGAATCAGACCAAAATAAAGCGGTTAAGCACCCGTCATCGTCAGTCTTGTAATAAAAAAAGAACTCCACATCACTCTCATTTCTCTCTTTCATGCACTTCAAAACAATTTCGGCGTCTCCGTGAAGAATTATCGACTGTTTACGTTTAGCTGAAAAATTATATAAATCTTTCTTCACAAATCCCAATTCCTTCAAACCCCCCGCTTTCTGCTCCAGGACATCCATAATTTGGCTTTGACGAAGCCCCGCAAGTTTCAAGGAGATTATATCATTCTCCTTAGAACTATCAATTTTACGATGAGATCGTAGAAAAAGAACTTCATCTCCATAGGCAAATCCGTGATTGTGGTTATCCACGAATTCTTTCACATGCCAATTGCCAGTTCGTTTGTCGAGTCCGACGCTAAATTTGGCGGGGCAATCACAGCGGGTCAGGGGCCGTTTCCTTTGCTTTTTTTCACCATTCAAATATTTTGCTTCCCGAAATCCAGCACGACAACAAAGGAAACGACGAAAGCACTCTACGCGTTCGGTTCCACGTTTTCTGAGTTTTTGTTTTCGTACACCGAATCCTTCTTTCTTTGCATAATCATAATAGAATTCTTGGGCCTCTTCTAGAGACGAAAACGTCATTTCAAGAATCTTCTTGTGTTCGAGTGATTCTTCCATACTATGATTATCTTCGCATGCCTAGATAAAGCAACAAATAAAAATTGGTCATTTTTTCTCATTTTAATCATGTACATGAGGTGTTCGATTAAATGCTTGAGACAACTAATTCTTGAATACTAACAAAATTGGTAAAAAAATGATCGAATACATGATTATATAATCAATTAAACCATCATGAATCAAACAAAATCCTATTTTATGGACGAAAAAATAATGATTGATACTTAGTAAAAAATAATTAAGTTTAGGTACCTTATACTCCATGATACTTTTGAAGGCGAAATGAACTGAGAGAGGTGGAGGCAAAATGAACCGAGAGGATGGCGTCCAGTGAGAGAGGGAGACGAGATGGACAGAGAGAGGTGGAGACGTTAGGAGAGCTCAGGTCATATCAGAGAGAGAGAGACGCTAATATCAGAGAGAGAGAGACGTTAAGAGTGGGACTAGTATAAGTGGTGAACAAACCATAACAAGGTCAAATGGGCCTGAAATGTTATTTTCATTTGAATTATTACCAAAAACAAATTTATCAAGAGAGACGTTAAGATGTGTGGTGCTGTGTATTTCCATTTGTGTAGTAGAGTTACATATGCTTATACCGAATGGAGAGGAGGTATCTATTTTTGGTAAATATCGAATAAAGAGGAGGTAATAAATTAAATACACAATTAATGGAGAGTCTAATTATAAATTGAATGGAGACATAAAATTTGTAATTTTTGTTAAATATGCATATACCGAAAATACCCTTCTTGCAAAATTGGTCCATGATAGAAGCTCCCTTTATATTTTCTTTTTAACACATAATTTAATTTTGAATGATCTTGACCTAATTTATCAATTGAGTTAATACAAATGAACTTATCATAGAATTTCCGGTCTATTTAAGCATTGTAATTGCTTATTGTTAGTAACAAGTATTAGTTAGCCAAATGAAAAGACACTAATAAATTTACATGTTTTTTCTTTAATTATAGGCAATAAGGCTCAGTAAAAATTTGAGTGAAGAGCTATTAAAGCATGATGTAGAAGAAGAGATAATGGCAACGGATTTGGTTGAAAAGTTGATGAAAGACACAACAAAATGTGACAGAGATATGTTGCCGAACACGGGCTGTGATTCAGACTGGGAACTCGATTTGAGCTCCATCTTCATCGACACGATCAAGACCAAACAAGTAACTTATTTTGTTTGTTTATTTATTTCTCTCCATCGATACATTTGCTTCTAATGTTAATTATATTGGTTAAATTAATGAAGGGAGTTTATGGGACGAGAAGCACCGCAGTTCTCTCGATGAAAAAGAATGGCGATATGAGCTTCTACGAGAAGTATATCGAGAACGGTATTTGGAAAGATCATAATTTAGAATTTCATATTGAGTAGATTTGATGAGGAGGTAGATTGTGGTGTATTAATGAATAAAAGATTTTATAATCGATCGAACAGTTTGTTGTTGTTCGATGTTGTTTTCGGATTAATATTATAAATTAAATTATATCAAACTTGTTCAAAAAATCTGAATTATAAAGCTGAGTTATTGGCATAATTCCCTTCGATCTCATATTTTTTCTCTTGATTACATTATATATGGCTCTTTGATTTTTAACAATAATAATCTATATGAATTGCTGTTACATTGAACTCCAGAGACAAGATTTAGGGACGGACAAAAAAAATTATTTGTACGTCCGGTTTTTATCCATTCATTTTTTCATCCATTCACTTTCATCAAGTCATTGCTCAAATGCTAAATGGTGGGAGGCTCAACTGATCAGTACATCAAGATGAATTATAATCTTGATACCAAATATTCCATGCATTTGATGAACTCATATATAAGGTCCAGACTGAAGATTCAATTGTATTGAATCAACAGTAATTATAATCGCATTATTTTCTCAATTTTTCTCCAATATCTGAAATGACACCAAATATTTAACAATCAGTTCACTAAAAATGACTATCAAGATGTCCATTTTTTCATATTCTTTTATTTGTAGACTCGATAACATACACCTCATATCATATATAATATATCCATGTGGACTCACGCCAAAATATATCATTTCTTATTAAGAAGCATTTGATTGATGTTGAAAAGATCAGTTAATGCCAAATTTTAGTGTGATACCTTCATACACATGGCATGAATCCTCCGAATTTCTTTTTGTGAAAAATCAAGTTTTCTGTGTGTCCAGTTTTATTAATTAAAAAATTTGGAACCGGCGTTATGAAAAAATATAATTGGTCTTCAAACTCATCCCAACATCCTTGATTAGATGGCAAAAAATGATTAAATAAATCAATTATGTTTTTCAATTAACTCAATTAAATATTAATTGGCAGGTATATAATTTATAAAATGTTAATATTAATACATGTTAATTAACGTGTCAATTTAATCAAAAAATTAATTAAATTATTAATTGAATCAATTAATAATACTAATCAATTCATTTCATCCTTCTTTAACACCTACAGAGGGCTACTACACCTCATCAAATATGTTATTTTGAGTTTGCGCCCCTAACATTATTGTTCGGCCCATTACAAGCCCATGAAATCAATTCAGTTTAGAGTGACGGCGAAAATTTATTCTCAATTGAATCCATTCAATACAAGAGATGCAAAAGACGGGGACTAAAATTAAATATTACATAACAGTAGGATGAAAAGCTTATTTAAGCAATTGATATTTTATTCTTCCTACTCTTTCACAAATCATACCTAATTAATATCCCTTCGAGTAAGTCATCATTTTTCTCATTTCTATTTCTCTAACGAAGAATTCACACATCATAAATGGAAGACTCAAGGAACTTTCTAGTTTCTAAAAAAAAATGGAAGACTCAATAATCTTCCATCCATTGATATCAAATATGACTCGAATCCACAACCTCTCACAATATATGATTTTTTGTGTCTCACATCCAACCACTGAATCACGAACCCATTGACAACTTTCTAATTTTTAAAAATGATTCTTAACGAAGATAAGGTTTCTAATTTTTAAAAATGATTTTTAAAAATGATTCTTAATTAAAAGTAAATATTAACTATATATTAATTGATGTGTTATCGGGACAGGTCCGGTGTTTTCATGACCCTAGGCGACTAGTTTTTTAAGATCTTAGAATTTTACAAAGGGTGATGATATTTTGAGCGTCTAATTTGGGTGTTGAACTAATTTGGGTGTTGAGCGCAGACTTAAAAAGGCTACTGATATCGACAAGAAATTGGTTTATTTTTTATAGAAAAATTAATTTGAAATGACTAATTTATTCTTATTTATAATTATATGTTATTTGGAAAGTAGATTATTATGTATCAAAGAGATTTAAATGATATATAATTGGAAATGACTAGATTCATGATTTAATTGTATCATCCATGATTTAAATATCAGGAACCAAAGAAGATTAAAAATGAAAAGAAAATATATGCCATTAAATAATAAAAATAACATGATAATATTATATGTTAATTGTTAATGATAAGATGAAAAAACATACTTAATATGATGCATAAATTAAATAATCAAATCAAACAAATATTTATAGGAAAAACATAATAAGAAAATAATAATGAAAACACAATTTGAAAATATATAATCTGGCATAAACTAATATATATATTCTGAAAAAAAATTAAAAGACGTAATTTGGAACATATAATCTGGAAAAACATAATAAAATAAATTATTCAATGACTCATAAAAAATATTGCAGTTACATAAAAGGATTCGGTCATGACTAAAATTTAATAAAATACAGCTATGATTAAGGCAGAAATACATTTTTATTTGCAATTGTTATTTTGGATGGTTTATTTTCTGCTATGATTTAATTTTGGACTCTAAAATTTTCTGATTACGATGCTTTACAGAATTTACAGTGAACTAGCAATAGCCCGCACAATAATTGCGCGATACTTCTTTTTACATGTTTTTGTATAATTTGTTTAAATAAAATTTGTGCGGGTACGTTTAAACTCAATTATATAATCATGATATGTTTGCAAATATATTGATGTCAATAAAAGCATTATAATTAATAAATGTTCATGAAATTTGCCCATTATGAATATATTCATTATAATTAATAACGGTTCATGGAATTGGTCCATCATTATAAATTCACACCAAATAAATAAAATATAACATGTTATAATTCAAACAAAATTAAAGTTTAGAACAAATAAAAGAAAGCCGTGAATAATACACATAAAACCGAAATATATATTTAAAATGTCATCCATTAACATAAAAAATATCAATTAAAAAAAAAACACAATTGTAAATTATACCATAAGAAATTAATAATTTAGTCATAGTTTCATACGAGAATTATATATGGAGCCCCAATAACACAAAAGTAAAATCCTTGATGAGACGCCAAGAGATGATTAAGTAGATTGATTGATATTATTGATTGTCTCATTTAACGATTTAATTGACCATTTAATTGAATTCACACGTCAATTAACTTTTTACTAATATTAACATATTATAAATTGTTGATGTATTAATTAAACGTGTCAATTAACATTTAATTGAGTTAATTAGAAATGTTAATCAATTCACTTTTTCACCTCATCAAAGATATTATGATGAGTTTGGAGGCAAATTATATTTTTCTTCCATACATGAATATAATTTGGATTGCAATAAAAACAAAACTAAAAAAAAAAAAAGACGTGTCAGCACGTGATCACTTGTTCAAACTTATATCTATAGAATGGTAATTTACAGTGAATATTTACAGTCAAGTTAGTTTTGATACTACCCACCGACCTATTTTTTTGCATAACCATTTGAGAATAATGTTTATACATGTGTTTCGGATGTTAACAGATACTTGAAAGTAAACTGTGCGAGCCTAGTCCATTTATTCAAAAAATATAGAAGACTTATTAATAATGTTGTGTTTGGATGACAAGAATGTTATAACTTATTTTGAAAGGTTGGATTTTGATTAACAGGTTCGGTAGATCTTGGAAATCTCACATGATGATAATGTGAAAATGTCACGGAAGATTAACATTTCCTGACATGCCAATATAATTAATAAATGAAAGAACAAGACGAAACGAAAATCCCATATAAATAAACAGGTTCTGGACATGAACTTGAAATTAAGTAAAAATAAATAGCGGGTATTTTCAATCACTCGTCTACTATTATGTTGGTAAATAAAATAAAATAAAACAGGTTTTGGCAAAGCACGTAAATATGCAAAACATGATAGAAGCAGCTTTTCAAACACTCGACACATTGTTCGAAATTCATTTGAGCAAGGCGAAAAGAAATATGAAGAGAATGCTCACGATAAAATATGTTTCTGAGACCAGCATATCTATCATGCTTTCTTCTTCATCATTCCGCCCCCTCAATAGCAACGCTACTAGCTCTTGTAGTGTTGTGAAAATAGTCACGATGAGGATAAGTATGGCCACCGACTTAATAACCGGAGTCAGTATCAAATACATACCTAATCCGAATGCCAAAACCATGCATTTCACTGCTGTAGAGAAAATATGCATAGGACCTTTAATGATGGTGTCATCATCACCAGCAAGATCCTTGACAATTAAACCACAATAAATTGTCTTTGCTACGCATATAACAGATAGAGCAAATGCCGTAGTATCAGCTAAGATAAATGCTTTAAAAATGTATTTCTGCGCTAGCAGCGGGGAGCCACTAATTGGATCATAACCTCCGGGCGGTGTGAATGCCACAGCAAATGTTATAGTTGTGATAAGTACGGCACCAAGGCCTATCAATTGGAGTTTTTGCATCAGATCATTTGAGTTAGCTCTGTCTCCATCATTAGACAGCATATTAGATGGAGTCGGGATAACTGAAGCCGGGATAACCTGCGAGAACATAAAATAATAAGAACTCAGAATAAGTCCCTTCATGTACTATCATTTCTAGTACGAGTGTCGATATTGTTTTTTAGTTTCTCATAATAACTTCCGTTTTATGTGACTCGTAACTTACATTAATTGTTATAAATGTCTCTATAATCTTATCTAGATTATTCTTTTCTAGATAATTATTACTCCACGGAAACGGTATTAATAGTGACTTTGAAGTGAAACTAAATAATTATTACTCCAGACATGAATATGTTGGATCAAGCCCATTTAAACTATTACGAAATTTCGGCCTAAATTAAAGTTAAATAAATTAAATCATATGCTATTCTTGTCGTAATAATGGTCCGATTGTAACCTAGACTAGGTATTGGCTTCTCATATTGTGGTTATAAAAGAATGAAATAATGTCCCAAATTCAACATTTTTAAGAAGGAAGTGATAAGGATTTGGGATTCGGGAGAAGTAGACATACCGGGAAATTCTTTGGAGCAATCAGTGAAATGTCACATGGTCTGAGGCCCTTCTTATTTCGTAAATTCATGTCCATTTCTTTTACTGAAGGATTATCAGTAAAAACTGATTGGCATCTTTCCTCTGTGGCAAGATGTAATGGTGTGTTTCCTTCATTGTCTGTTTCGTTGAACATTCTTTTGAATGTTTCTTGCATGTCGTCCATGGTTTCATCGCCCAACAGATGAATAAACATGTTGGACATGTTTTCTTCTGCAGCAATGTGAAAGAAGTTTCTTTCACGATGATCTAACAACTCACCAGAGTCGGGACATTTTTTCATTAAAAGGGCCACCATTTCTGTATTGCCGGCTCGAGCAGCTAGATGGACCGGAAACAATCCATCCGAGTCTTGAAGGTATGCTAGAGATATGTCATTTTCTAGTAGGAGGCCAACCATATCGACACCTCCAGCGAGAAAGTGAATGGGCAGGTTTATCGAGATCTTACCGTTTGATTGCGGCATTTGTATGACTACTCCCAGGTTTGTTACTACACAAAAGTCAATAACAAACATAACTAGTTACAACAAGTATATATGTCCAAATAGCACTTACTGTTTGCATTTCTAGTTAAACTAAATTTCTAGCAAATGGCTTGAAATTGTCACCATAACTGATTTTTTTTTCATAAGAACACAAGATCATCTAGAAAATTTTACTGTAAGAAGAAAGAGTTATTTATAATGACTTTTTTTTGGATGAAATAACTATAATGATTTATTATTGTAAATATCTTCAATTGCTTTTGTATTACCTGCACTCTCCCGAGCAAAACAAGAGTTTCTGCTCGGCAATTGTTCCAGCATCTTTTCAACCATTGCTCTATCTTTTGGGGTTCCTCTAGTAGTAGCCAAGTCCAATGGAGATATACCTGGAAGGAAAGCATATTTAGTATGGATAAACGATCAATGTTACATGTACATAGATCGGTTTGGACTGGTTTTCATTTTTCTAACTAACCCAACCCAATCTATGATAATTATAAAAATTTTATGTACATCTTCGAAACCCGTAAAAAAAGGATCGATCCGTGTTGAATTTGATGGGTTGGAGAATTTTATGTACATCCTTAGTCAGGCCCGGCCCATGCTTAAGGCCAGAGAAGCAAGGGCTCGGGTCCACAAATATGGAGGGTCCAATATATTTTTTTTATTGTACATATATGTACATTGAAAAAATGGGCCAAAACTGCTACCCCACTAATCCAAATCCGCGAGCAGCGATCCGCGACCCGCGACCCGACCCGCCAGCGACCCTCATTTCCTTTTTCTCTCTCTCTCTCTCTCTCTCTCTCTCTCTCTCTCTCTCTCTCTCTCTCTCTCTCTCTCCGCAACCTCTCTCTTCTACTTTCTCTTTCTCTTTCTCTTTCTCTTTCTCTAGCTGGCGATTGGCGTTGGCGATTAGGGTTTCTTGGAGTGGGAGTTGGCGATTGGTGTGGCGACCGCGACGCTACCCTCAACCCGACTCTCTACGGCGACCCTGGAGGCCTGGACCCTCGACCCGCGACGCGATTAGGGTTTCTCTTTCTCTTCGAAGTTTGACTGGTTTGGAGTTTCTGAACTCTGCGACTGGAGTCTGGAGTTTTGATAGTGCGATTACTGGAATGGATTGCTGGAGTTTCTTCGACTGGTTTGGAGTTAGTGCGACTGGAGTTTTGATAGTCTGATTTTGGAGTTTCTTCGACTGGCAATTGCGACTGGAGTCTGGAGTTTTGATAGTGTGATTACTGGACTGGATTGCTGGAGTTTCTTCGACTG
This sequence comes from Luzula sylvatica, assembly GCA_946800325.1. Classification (NCBI taxonomy): domain Eukaryota; kingdom Viridiplantae; phylum Streptophyta; class Magnoliopsida; order Poales; family Juncaceae; genus Luzula; species Luzula sylvatica. The sequence continues at coordinate 21,099,610 of OX326960.1, read as the reverse complement.
GTTTGGAGTTAGTGCGACTGGAGTTTTGATAGTCTGATTTTGGAGTTTCTTCGACTGGCAATTGCGACTGGTTTCTGCGATTACTGGAGTCTGGATTGCTTGATTTAATTTTGGATTTCTGGATTGCTGGTCGCTGGAGCCTGGATTTCTTCAAGTTCTGCGACTGCGATTACTGGTTCTTCAAGTTCTGTGATATTGTATATTTTTCTCTCTCTCTTTCTCTCTTAGTTAATTGAATTTAGGTTCAAATTTAAGGTCATTTTTTTTTTAGTATTTTTTTGAATTTTATATTTGATATTTTTGTTTGAATTTGATATTTGATATTTTTGAGTATGTTAATGAATTTGCGGGTCTAATCTTCATTTTGGTTTCGGATATTTCAGAATCCCGGGCCGGCCCTGTCCCTAGTTACATATAAAAAGATATTTAGTAAAACAAAAACCAGCACAGAACCACAATGACCCTATTATTAGTATAAATATAATTTTGAAACGTGAGCTTGAAGCCTTGAACCAATTTGGACGGTAACTAACACAATCAGTAATAAAGTTGGAATTGTGGGTTGATGCTTACGTAATGTCAAAGATTATACATAGAATTATGAAATGTAATGCTTGCAAACAATTTTCACAAAAAAAATGTACATGCTCAATGATGGATCTTGGTGAAGTTTCTTGACCAGGACAGACAAAAAATATCTAATGAAACTACACTACAAATTTTTTTAGAAGATCAAATAGTAAAATTTACGTTATTATATTGATAAAATATATTAAATCACTTGTTATATCTATATACATTGTTTCGCGAAACAAGAGTTTTTGCTCGAAATTATATTCTTATGCATACATCACACGAGGAACAGTTCCACATTTTATATACTGATAAAATATATTAAATCACTTTTATATCTATATCAAATCACTTGTTATATCTTGGTGTCGTTGCCGTATCCACCCGAACAGTTCCACATTCTCGTAACACACTAAAATATTTTGGTCTGATTTATTTCAAGGGATCGTGACTCTTTGTCTTTATTATCCATATATATAATTATCAAAAAAATTCATAAATTGATAATTTGGGACCCACGACAACATGAGGAATTAAATTAATTATTTTTTGAGGGTCCCATGAACAGGAAAGAAACAATTTTGGAAAATAGGAAATAAAAAAGTTTTATAATTAGACTTTGATAAGCTACTTTATTAGGTTTAGGCCTATTGAAGATATAATATAAATGAAAGCCACCGGAGGAAATTTTCTTGGATTATAAACTACTAGCTTTATCCCCACGCAATTGCGCGGGATTTTTTTATATAATTATTTAAATATAATTAACGCGTGTGCGAATTAACGCGCATGCGTTTGAACTAAATTAATCTAATCATGATGTCAATAGATATATAAGGTTCATGAAATTAGTTTATCACGGATATTATTTTCTAATATAATTTGTATAAATATCATTTGTTCAGGTGCTTCTAAAATCAATTAATATAATCAGGACATATTCGCAAATTTTAATATGTATGTAAAATCGAAAAAAATACCAAATGTAAAAAAAATCCAAAATGTAAAATAAGAAAAAAGAATCAAAATGTAAAAAGGACCAAAATGTAAATTAATACTAAAAAGGACAAAAATATAAATAAAAGGACCAAAAAGTAAATTAAAAATGTAAAAAAGGATCGAAATGTAAATAAAAAGAACCAAAAAGTAAATAAAAAGGAAAAAAATGTAAATTACAACTAAAAAGGACCAAAATATAAATAAAAAGGACCAAAATGTAAATTAAGAAATGTAAAAAGGACCGAAATGTAAATACAAAGGACCAGAATGTAAATAAAAATGACCATCATGTAAATTAATACTAAAAAGGACCAAAATGTAAATTAAAAATGTAAAAAAGGATCGAAATGTAAATAAAAAGAACCAAAATGTAAATAAAAATGACAAAAATGTAAATTAAAACTAAAAAGGACCAAAATATATATTAAAACTAAAAAGGACCAAAATATAAATTAAGAAATGTAAAAAAGGACCGAAATGTAAATTCAAAGGAGCAGAATGTAAATAAAAAGGACCAATATATAAATTAAAACTAAAAAGGACCAAAATGTAAATAAAAAGGACCAAAATATAAATTAAATTTTTTTTTTTACAAAAAAAAGGACCAAAATGTAAATTAATTTTTTTTTTACAAAAAAGCCCTTGATGACGTGGAGGCTTAGATTTGCAAGAATTTTGTTTACTTTATACATAAGATTAATTTTCCTCCTAGATTTTCTAAAATCAAAATTTGACAGATTTTTTTCTTTGATTATAAAACAAAACACTCTTCGGCCATTATGCATCATTCATCCAAATAATAATATTTAATTCACAAATCTTATTTGACTAAAAGATATAATATTTGTTCGAATTATTTTTTTGTTGATAGCTGTATACTTTATTTTTATTTTGTCAATAATTATGTCATAATTAATTTATAGAAGACCCATACTTTTCAAATATTAATAATGTATACTGCTTTTCATTGCCATAATTTACTTTGAACTTTTTCTTTATTAAAAGAACTAGGAAATTTGTCCGCGCTTCGCTGCAGATTTTTAATGTAATTGTTTGTATTAGATAAAAGATTGTGTATTCACTTATTAATTGTTATTTGTTATGTTTACAGAAAAATATCAAAAAATCAATACGAAAATTATTAAATGTGTAATTTGATATAATATCATAAAATAAATTAATGAATATCACAAAAAAATATGAAAATTATTAAATGCGTAAAGCATAATATAAATTAATGAAATCACAAAATAAATATGAAATCATATCATAAAATAAATTAATGAATATCAAATTACAAAATAAATATGAAAAAAAATATGAAAAAAATATGAAAAAAATAATATGAAAATCAAATATGAAAAAAAAAATGAAATGCGTAAAGCATGATATAAAGTAATGAATATCAAATCACAAAATAAATATGAAATCATAAAATAAATATGAAAAATGATATAAATTTTAATATAATTAAGGTAGAACATGATATAAAGATTATAAAATAAATTATTAAATGGTTAAATGGGTAAAACATGATATAAATTAATGGATATAATCAAATCATAAAATAAATATGGAAATTATATAAATATTAATATGTGTGATAAAAAATCAAAGATGAGGTGGCTCAATGTGTGGGTTCAAAAACATCCACTCTTTAAAAGGAGAACAAAAAACTTAGCAATTATCATTTTTTTTGGTATCAATAGAAGAGAAAAATGTCAAAAATGATTTTTTTTTACAATTATCTTTGTTGAACGTGTTAGTATACTCATGGATGTCTTTGATGAGACTTGAACAAAAAACAAAATAGTTAAGGGAGTTGACCTTCCATTCACCATTCTTCCGTGTCAAATTTTTCAAAGAGTACATGTAATGTGGGTCCTAGGCTTTGTTTCTTCAATTACTTAATTCTCAAAGATGTTTTCAGAGGAAAAAATGGAGGAACAGTTGAATGGTGACATGGCATCTTGTGGGATCAAAGAACAATTGCAAATTATATAAATATTAATATGTGTGATAGAAAGTCAAAGATGAGGTGACTCAATGCGAGGGCTCAAAAACATCCACTCTTTAAAAGGAGAACAAAAAACTTAGCAATTATCATTTTTTTGTATCAACAGAAGAGAAAAATGTCAAAAATGATTTTTTTTTACAATTATCTTTGTTGAACTCGTGTTAGTACACTCATGGATGTCTTTGATGAGACTTGAACAAAAAACAAAATAGTTAATGGAGATGACCTTCCATTCACCATTCTTCTGTGTCAAATTTTTCAAAGAGTACACGTAATGTGGGTCCTAGGTTTTGTTTCTTCAATTACTTAATTCTCAAAGATGTTTTCAGAGGAAAAAATGGAGGAACAGTTGAATGGTGACATGGCATCTTGTGGGATCAAAGAACAATTGCAAATTATATAAATATTAATATGTGTGATAGAAAATCAAAGATGAGGTGGCTCAATGTGAGGGCTCAAAAACATCCACTCTTTAAATGGAGAACAAAAAACTTAGCAATTATCATTTTTTTTGTATCAACAGAAGAGAAAAATGTCAAAAATGATTTTTTTTTACGATTATCTTTGTTGAACTCGTGTTAGTACACTCATGGATGTCTTTGATGAGACTTGAACAAAAAACAAAATAGTTAATGGAGATGACCTTCCATTCACCATTCTTCTGTGTCAAATTTTTCAAAGAGTACACGTAATGTGGGTCCTAGGCTTTGTTTCTTCAATTACTTAATTCTCAAAGATGTTTTCAGAGGAAAAAATGGAGGAACAGTTGAATGGTGACATGGCATCTTGTGGGATCAAAGAACAATTGCAAATTATATAAATATTAATATGTGTGATAGAAAGTCAAATATGAGGTGACTCAATATGAGGGCTCAAAAACATCCACTCTTTAAAAGGAAAACAAAAAACTTAGCAATTATCATTTTTTTTTGTATCAACAGAAGAGAAAAATGTCAAAAATGATTTTTTTTTTACAATTATCTTTGTTGAACTCGTGTTAGTACACTCATGGATGTCTTTGATGATACTTGAGCAAAAAACAAAATAGTTAAGGGATATGACCTTCCATTCACCATTCTTCTGTGTCAAATGTTTCAAAAAGTACATGTAATGTGGGTCCTAGGCTTTGTTTCTTCAATTACTTAATTATCAAAGATGTTTTCAGAGGAAAAAATGGAGGAACAGTTGAATGGTGACATGGCATCTTGTGGGATCAAAGAACAATTGCAAATTATATAAATATTAATATGTGTGATAGAAAGTCAAAGATGAGGTGGCTCAATGTGAGGGCTCAAAAACATCCATTCTGGAGAACAAAAAACTTAGCAATTATCATTTTTTTTGTATCAACAGAAGAGAAAAATGTCAAAAATGATTTTTTTTTTACAATTATCTTTGTTGAACTCGTGTTAGTACACTCATGGATGTCTTTGATGAGACTTGAACAAAAAACAAAATAGTTAATGGAGATGACCTTCCATTCACCATTCTTCTGTGTCAAATTTTTCAAAGAGTACACGTAATGTGGGTCCTAGGCTTTGTTTCTTCAATTACTTAATTCTCAAAGATGTTTTCAGAGGAAAAAATGGAGGAACAGTTGAATGGTGACATGGCATCTTGTGGGATCAAAGAACAATTGCAAATTATATAAATATTAATATGTGTGATAGAAAGTCAAAGATGAGGTGGCTCAATGTGAGGGCTCAAAAACATCCACTCTTTAAAAGGAGAACAAAAAAACTTAGCAATTATCATTTTTTTTGTATCAACAGAAGAGAAAAATGTCAAAAATGATTTTTTTTTACAATTATCTTTGTTGAACTCGTGTTAGTACACTCATGGATGTCTTTGATGAGACTTGAATAAAAAACAAAATAGTTAATGGAGATGACCTTCCATTCACCATTCTTCTGTGTCAAATTTTTCAAAGAGTACACGTAATGTGGGTCCTAGGTTTTGTTTCTTCAATTACTTAATTCTCAAAGATGTTTTCAGAGGAAAAAATGGAGGAACAGTTGAATGGTGACATGGCATCTTGTGGGATCAAAGAACAATTGCAAATTATATAAATATTAATATGTGTGATAGAAAATCAAAGATGAGGTGGCTCAATGTGAGGGCTCAAAAACATCCACTCTTTAAATGGAGAACAAAAAACTTAGCAATTATAATTTTTTTTGTATCAACAGAAGAGAAAAATGTCAAAAATGATTTTTTTTTACAATTATCTTTGTTGAACTCGTGTTAGTACACTCATGGATGTCTTTGATGAGACTTGAACAAAAAACAAAATAGTTAATGGAGATGACCTTCCATTCACCATTCTTCTGTGTCAAATTTTTCAAAGAGTACACGTAATGTGGGTCCTAGGCTTTGTTTCTTCAATTACTTAATTCTCAAAGATGTTTCCAGAGGAAAAAATGGAGGAACAGTTGAATGGTGACATGGCATCTTGTGGGATCAAAGAACAATTGCAAATTATATAAATATTAATATGTGTGATAGAAAGTCAAAGATGAGGTGACTCAATATGAGGGCTCAAAAACATCCACTCTTTAAAAGGAAAACAAAAAACTTAGCAATTATCATTTTTTTTTGTATCAACAGAAGAGAAAAATGTCAAAAATGATTTTTTTTTTTTACAATTATCTTTGTTGAACTCGTGTTAGTACACTCATGGATGTCTTTGATGATACTTGAGCAAAAAACAAAATAGTTAAGGGAGATGACCTTCCATTCACCATTCTTCTGTGTCAAATTTTTCAAAGAGTACATGTAATGTGGGTCCTAGGCTTTGTTTCTTCAATTACTTAATTCTCAAAGATGTTTTCAAAGGAAAAAATGGAGGAACAGTTGAATGGTGACATGACATCTTGTGGGATCAAAGAACAATTGCAAATTTAAAGGGAGATGAATTACATGTGAAGTCGTGGTCTGCTCATCCTGACAAGTTCTTGGCTAACCAATAAAAGAAAGCATCTTAACCCATATAATAATAATAATAATAATTAATAATGTTGACTAAATAAAAAAATAAAAAAAATAAAATACTATGATAGCAATTATGCATAGAAAAATTAATCAATGAAAATGAAGAAATAATCTTGTATTTTTAGGAAAATTCTGTTTTGTCCTCTCATTGCCTCCCCATTTTCCCCAACAATTAATATCTCAATTTCAATTAACGATTAATGCATAATTAGTAAAATTTGTGTAATTAAGGTCCTTATTAACTTTTAATAATAAATATTTGAAATTACTAAATATTTATGAATAGTTAACCCATAATGCTAATTAGTGTTAATTGGGGTTGGTAAAAATCCGGAAGAAATGAGGGGAAAGAGTATATGGCCTCATCTTTTTAATTCAAAGGAGGTTTTCCAGATTACACATTCACTGGAAAGATTAATAATGTTCTCACGTACCTTCCTCGTTGGGCTCAAATGCCAACAAAATATCCACCTCCATTAACTTGAAGACAACACCTTCATGGCCCCGTTTCGCAGCCTCGTGTAAGGCTGTCTCTCCACGCTTATTCCTTCCTCTTAGCACAGCTTTTAATTTGGTTTCACCATCATCATTGCGTGCAAATTTAATGAGGGCGGATATGGTGTTCTGGTGCCCGGCCTTGGCAGCACAGTGGAAAGGCGTCTCGTACATCTTGTTTTGCGCTCTCCACATGGATCTATCTTTCTGACAAATTATATTTGCCAGGTCAGTGTGCCCATGAATAGCTAGAATGTGAAGAACACTGTTCCCCATATAGGTGGCGCTTTGGAGGTTGGCATCCAAGCCCTCAATGGTCAGCTCGACATGATCGCCCCTATCGACCTCTTCATTTCTGGGTTCCCAAGTTTGTATGATGCCTTTAACAGCTTCACGGAATAACCAATCTGGCATTAGTGCGCGCTGAATCACTGGTGATTCCCGAGCAGCTTCTTCTTCTGTGGAACTGGATGAGTATTTTTTTTTATTGTCCATATTAGAGACTAGAAAATTATGATAGCTTCCTCACTGCGCACAACGGGTCTTATATTAACACGTTTGATCAAGTCAACTAACGTATCCCTGTGAAGTTCCTCAAAAAAAGTTCCACAAGCAACATTTCTTTATCAAATCAATATAAAATGACAAATATTGTAAGAATTAATAATAACCTTAATATTAATATTAACTAGCTTTATAATTTATTGCGCGTGACAGTTTGAAGCTTTTGAATTATTATGCTTTATCAATAATAAACGGATTTCCCTTTTTTCGATTTCTGTCAAAAATTTGAAGCTTCGTTATTCACTTTGTCTGTGCGCACGATAAAAAGGAAGACAATTAAATTTTTTTTGAAGTGTTGATGAATTCTTCTTCTTGTGCCATCTGTATATTTTTTATATAAATACTATATACTAGCTTTTTTACCCCGCACAATCGTGCGGAAGTTTTTGAGTTCGTCATTATATGCTTTTTTTTGTAATGTGTATACACTTCTTCTTCTTCTTTTTTTTTTTTTTTTTTTTTTTTAATCTTAATACGATTAAACTCCACATAAAAACAATAGTTAATTTTTATATAATTTCTAAGGATATTATAACACAAAAGTACAGACATAATATTCAAATTAGGAATATTTCACAACAAAACAACAGATAATATTACACAACTTTTAATAACAGTACAAACATAAAAATTACAATAACATCAGGTTTTAATTATTTAATTATTAGAAAGTAATCTAGTCGAATACACCCAACAAAACAACAAATTAGTATGTTTGCCTCAGTAAATTATTATCTTCATATATTTTAAAACAATAATCATGTGAATTGTTCAAGAACCGTCCATCATGAACAATTCAGATGGTTATTGTTGTAAAATCAATCTATTGTTTATATATCACCGGCAAAATGAAGAGAATGGATGATGATGATGATTTATTCCGTAGCTTTTCATATTTTTCCCTGATGTTTAACTTTGTGACTTTCGGGTTTACAATATTTGGGTACCATTTGTTTAGCTCAGTAAATCATGATCCGTTGAGGATGGTAACATTATTTTTGTCTATTACTGCCAATTCTCTTTTTATTTTTGACTCGTTTTGGCATTTCATATTTGTTTGTACAGTTTGTGCTTCAATTTTGCCATTGTGTTTTATATTAACATTTTCATTTATATTTCATATATGCATATGTATTTGTGTCTTAATGTATATTTGTATATGTATTTTGACCATCTTGTTGCATTCTTTCGATCAAGATTGATGTTGATATTAATTGATGATTCGTAGTTCCCAGTTCATGCACATATTTGTGTTTGCCTCTATATTTATAGTTATATTTCGTGTTTATATTTTGTATTTGTATTCGTGTTATGTACGTGTATTTCTTATTTGTGTTTCACAATTGTATTTTATATTTGTATTTACGTTTCTATTTCATGTATGCATCTGATTGAAATTGATTAGTTCATTACATAAAAAGTTCTATTCGTGTTGCATAATTACTTTAAATTCTTAAGAATTGTAATGCCATCATCATTCGTTAACATGATCATTCTTCATGTTGCATACTTATTTAATTCTATTTTTTTATTTTTTACTTGTTTTGGCATTTCGTATATTTGTGTCTAGTCCGTACTTGGGTTCTACCCGTGCATTTCATAGTGACAATTTTATTTGTACTTTACCGTGTATATGTATTTGTGATTCGAATTTGTATTTTCACCATTTTGTTGCATTTTTTCAAATAAGATTTGTATTCATATCAGTTGATGATTCATAGTTTGTAGTTCATGAATGTATTTGTCTTTGCGTATGTACTCATAGTTATGTTTCGTGTTTTTATTTTATACTTGTTTTCGTGTTTTGTACTTGTATTTCATGTTTGTGTTTCGTATTTCATATTTGTATTTACATTTCTATTTGGTGCATGCATTCGGTTGAAATTTATCTGCAAATTGCGGAAAAAGAACTCTTCATGTGGTGTAATTGATTTAAATCCTTAAGAATCGGGATACCGTGGTCATTGGCTAACATCGTCATTTTCCATGTTTCATGATTGTTCTTTGTTTTGACTTTTTACTCGTTTTGACATGTTGTATTTGTGTGTTCAATTTGATATTTTTCTGTATTTGCTCGCGTATGGAATTCATATTTTTGTTTGTAATTCAAACTAATATACATCTTTCTTTTTTGTTTTGCTTTGTGAATCATAGTACAAAAACACTTCGATTGTTTATTTTGTTAAGCTTTTGCACATGCGTAATGATGCCGACATGATGATATGATGATAATGTGATGATTATGATATGATATGATAATATAATATGATGATGATGTGATGATGATGTAATAATGATGTGATGATGATGACATGTTTGTGATAGTGATGATATGATCATGACTAAAATGATATAAAAAGATCATCGTCACAATTTGTTTCGCAATTTTGGATTGATTTCAGATTTCTCCATTTAATCATATCAGTTCTTATATCTGTTCTTATTTTTTTGGGGCAAAATCATCACAGATTGAGTCGACACAAACATGCAAAGATGGACAAAATAAAACCCCGCATACTCAAGATCAAAGCGTTCTCGAGTTCGAACACGGTAACCAGAGAAGACCGACACCATCCCGCGTCCTCAAGATCGAACACGGTAACCAGAGAATGTCGACACCACCCCCGCGTCCTCAAGATCGATCACGGTAACCAGAGAGTGCCGACACCACCCCATGTCCTCAAGATCGAACACGGTAACCAGAGAATGCCGACAACACCCCGCGTTCTCAAGATCTAACACGGTAACCAGAGGATACAAAACACCACCCCGCGTACTCATGGTCGAACAACCACATATCAAAATAACATCGGCGTACGAACATTCAACAATGGACGGTGGGGATTGAAAGCTCAATTTTACCGCATGATCACACAATCCACAACAAAAAGGTGATGTGGCTGCATATGGTAAAGATAAGTTTGTTCAAATTATACATAAGAGAAACCGACACTATCCCGCGTATTCAAGATCAACGACAGGAATCTGATATTAGCGACACGACTCCGTGTACTCAAGATTGAACACGGGAACCAGAGAGTAGCGACAACACCCCCACGTACTTAAGATCGAACACATGAATCAGAGACTACTGACATCACTGAGCATGGAGAGCATATTCAGTACCGGCTGACATCACTGAATACAAGTTAAATTTTACCGCATGATCACACGGCCCACATCAATGGGGTTACGTGGAAGCATATGATAAAGGTAAGTTTGTTAGATTTATACATACGCATAATTGTGAGAGCTCTTTGTATTTTAATATAACGTAAATTTTTCATTTTTTTTTTTGCAATTTGTTCATCACATATAATTTCTAATACTTTGGAACGAGACACATTACATACGATTGAACCGTTTCAAATGTGATATGATACAATCTCAAATAGAGATGGTTAGAAAAATATAAATTACATGTCCATATATAATGAAAGTCCGTAAACATACTAAACCTCGCTAATTTGTCTCTAAGAAGAGCAAGATCTTCGATGCAATAAATTCTCGATACTTGTCTTTTCATTGGGCAAGTCTTGGTGAACGACATTTTCAACTTTTGAAGACAGCAAACTCAGTGATGTATTGTTTGGTATTTCATTTCCACACACACACACACACACACACACACACACACACACACACACACACACACACACACACACACACACACACACACACACACACACACATATATATATATATATATATATATATATATATATATATATATATATATATATATATATATATATATATATATATATCAATGTTTTAAATTGCGATATTGCGGTCCATTGCGGCCGGATCTTTTTTGTTGCGGATTGCGTTTGCGGGCGCAATTGCGCCGCAATGTCCTTATTGCGGACTTCCGTCGCAATATTAATTTATGTAATAATTATGGTATGTTTTATATATATTCACAAAAAATATTCTCAAAATTATATCATTAAATTAACTCTCAAAATTATATATTTCAATTAAAGAAAAATAATTAGATTATCATGACCAAGTATTTTGATATTTTGATATTGTTTTCATAATTAACTCTCAAAATTAACTCTCAGAATTAGGCGCTGGCAGGGACTATTTTGATATTGTTTTCATAATTACAAAACATAAATGTTCATAATTAATAAAACGCAATCCTAATTAAAACATGAAACCTCAAAATAACAATAACGACACAAAATACATACTTAGTTCTCAAAAACAAGCACGCAACTACGACTAATTTCTTACTCTTCGGCGGATGAAATATCATTTTCGTGATCATCATCTTCTTCGTCGGATGAATCGTCATTCTCGTCCTCTAAATCGACAAGTATTTTTTTCTTCTTTGATGGTCGGGAATTTGAAGGCACGTCTTCATGAAGCCCCTTCAAAACAACATTCGGAATCTCGAATTCGTCCGGCACAACTTCGATATTCCGTACCCATTCATTATTTTCATCTTCCAACACATCTTCGATTATCAAACAATTTCAGGAAAAAAAAGAAAACCTAGATACCAAAATCAACCCGTAACTAGGGAAAAACCAGCAAAATTGAAAAAAATGAACCTTGAATAAGTTTCGTAGAGCTCTCCTCTTCCTCTTGAGCAAGAAAATTCCAACAAAAACCTCAATTTCCAGGGTATCACTGCAATTTTCAGGGCACCCTCCACTGCCGCAGAGACTCTTTTCTCTTTTTTTCTTGCTTGTCGTGAGATGTCTAAATGAAAGCCTCCACTGTGTATAAGTTAATGGATCAAATAATTTACATTAATGGATCAAATATTTGAAGTTAATGGATCCAAACCCAAAACCGCAATTTTTACCCGCAATTAGCGCAATTTAAGCGCAATTATGCCCGCAATTGCGCCGCAATGCCCGCAATTTTTCGAAAACGCAATATCTCGCTATATGTTTTTGCGAAATTGCGATTCTAAATTTCAGACCGCAATTTCCGCAATTGCGCCGCAATTGCGCCGCAATTTAAAACACTGATATATATATCAATGTTTTAAATAGTGGCGCTATAGATGATTTTTTTTTTGGAGGTAAACACTGTATCGCTTCGGATTTTAGATTGGTAGTGTTTTGTTTTGCTGCAATGCTTTAACGGACTGCTATAACATGAATTGTACAAATACAACGCTTGTAGCGGAGCTATAGCATGATTTCACAAAATTAAATTGATTACTTATATATGTTTTAATAAAACTAGTAATTGGAAGTTATTTATTGAGCATTTAATGATAATAATAATAATATAGTAATAATAATAATAATAATATACAAAAAAATAATAATAACAATAGTAATAATAATAGAATAATAACAATAAAATAATGATAGTAATAATAATAATAATAATAATAATAATGATAATAATGATAATTGTAGTGATAATAATAATAATAATAATAATAATAATAATAATAATAACAACAACAACAACAACAACAACAACAACAACAACATATCAATATTATTATAATAACAATAAATTAATAATAGTAATAAAAATAAATAAATAATTATTATTGTTATTATTTTTGTAGTATATTTAAAAGTATTTTTTTTAAATCATTTTTGGCGGCTTAGTTATATTTATATGCATATTGCAATATTATAAAAAGAATAATTTTGATCAAAATCTGCAGCGATGTTGAAGCGGGGCTATAGCGCCCGGTTTATGTTAATCGCTAAACAAAATGTGAAAACGTTATGCACCGATCTGAAATATAATTGCTGCGATGACTATCGGTATTAGATAATTATACCTGAAATATCTTCCTCCTCTAGGTATCTCTATACCTATAGTTTTCACATGAAATTCATGCTTGACTAGTGAGAAAGCAGTTTTTGTAAATGGTTCGGCTACGTTCTTGTTTGTGTCAATTTTTGTTAGGTATCCAGTACCTATTGAATATAAGTTTGGAGTGGTTATGTTCTTTCAGTTTCTTTGGTTTGCGATATTTCGACCATCGTAATAGACAACCATAGAATCCGATTACTTGGGACAATACCAAGAATGATCAACATCTTGATGCATAACGTTTCCATTTCGGCTTCCTAAGCCGTAATGAAATCTAATTCAATCGTAGAATTTTCATCTTTAGTTGTTGTGAAACTCTTTCATACAACATCATCTTTCTTGAAGCAAAACACGTACACATTTCTTAAATGTGTTGTATGTTTGGAGAAATGTCATCGGTATAATTTTTATTACCAATTCATTCTTCCCACAATTTTATATGAGAAATATAGCCTTAATCCTTTCTAAAAGTTTTAATGATATTATTTATTATTTCCAATGCGAATCCTGGTTTTTAATGGTTGCAGTATATATTATGCGTATGTAATGTATAACCATTATACAAAACATATTAAACCGAATTGTATTCTTTCGAACCAACCATGTGAAGCATTCAAAACGAATTATTCTCTGGATTTCGTTGATAATTACGACGCTTATTATTAAAAATATTTCAAGATTAGTACATATCATGACGTATTTGGAATATTCTATTGCCGAAATATAAGATATCTATTTTCCTACTTTTCTTTTGCTCGATATCGCACATCGATCCTCAAAATGTTTTACGACATTCGACACTTAGGAGAAATCCGTTCTTGGATTTATGTATTGAAAACCATTTTTCAATATTTTGTCGATGTACATACATCGATTCAGATCGAGGACTTTCAAATCTAACTCATAAGCGGTCTCGCATAAATCTTTCATAGCGAAACGACAATCATTTCCTACGAATAATATATCGTTCATATATTTAATATAAGAAATGTAATGTGGTTCCCACTAACCTTCACATCTTCACAAAGATTTTCTTTTGTCTTGATAATATTATAACTGATTATAATTTCATCAGAACGAAATTCCAATTCTATGAATTATTCTTGAATCCATCATATGGATCGTTGATATTTGTATACTTTTCTAGGATTCTTTGGATCGATAAAATCCTTAGGTTGTGCCACATACACATCCTCTAATATTTCCTATTAAGGAGTGTGGTCTTGTCATCCATTTGTAAAAACTCATAGTCATACTGTGTGAAATGACAAATATAATCCGAAATGGATTAATCATGATTATTTGTGAAACCGTTTCTTCATGATCATATCAAGAATTCTTGAAACTTTTCACAATTATCCTTTCTTTGTAAGTATACATATTCTAATCCACGTTAGTTTTCACCTTGAATACTTGCTTATATCTCATGGATCAAACCCTAAGAATGGTTAAATCAAGTTCTGAACTTGCCAACATACATGGATGGAATCATAGATTCTATGTCACCATGCCATATAGAATTGTATCCTTTATAGTATCATTTTAGTACATCGATTCATCATGTATGATTTCGATTCATTTGTCACATTCTTTGATTAATTCATAATTTATCGATTCGTGCCGTGCCTAAATTGATCTATAAAACCGCTTTGTGATCTTGACTTGGATTCATCAACTTTTGATGAAATTCCAATAATATTCATCGGTTCAATGTTTCATTTCGAGTCTCGAACCTTTCGAGATCGATTCATCTCCCACTAGCCCGCATAGATATGAGTGACATTAAGTTCCAAACTTATGCACATTAAGTCTTCCACTAAGAAGGTATCTCTTCGAACTATGAAAATCTAATTTTCATTGGGATTTGTAAAATGGTATCCTTCAATTTCTTTAAGAATACTCAATAAATGAACATATCAAATTTGAGATTGAGTTTATGCAAAACCAGTTTTCGGATTCAAATCTCCAAATCTTACAAAAGATAACATCGGAAGTTTTCATTAACATTGAACTATTAACGTGCCCGACTTTGGCCTGAAACCACAATAATCCTCAATTTAATTTTGTTCCGATCCATATCACATGTGGGGTCTTTTATACCGGCTTAGAAGGTACATGGTAATCCTTGGTCTTAAGAGAAAATTTCCAAACTATTTTGGGAAAATTAATTTTGATTTATCATCAATCGAACTATGTCCAACAAATATTGATTCCTCCTCTCGGACACATTAATCTACATTGATGTTTCGAGTGAAAATAATTATGAAACTTTTTAACAATTTTCTAGATGATTATCATACTCATAGCTTAAATTACTCGTCTCTTCGATCTTATTGAATGACGTTGATTTTCTCGCTTAGTTTACTTCATATTTCATTTCGAAACTTTTTGAACTATTCAAAATTATGTTTCAAACGCATTAAATAGATATCTTTATATCTACAATAATCGTTGGTAAATATAATGAAATATATGTAGCCTCCTCTTGTCTCCAACTTACTTATTTACACATATTCGAAATGTATGAATTTTGATAAGTCGTTGACCGTTTTTCAACCTTTGGAATGACGCTTTTGTCATCTTGTTTATTAAACAAGTCTTGTACTTGTCATGCAAATCCCATTCGAATAAATCTAGTATTCCATCCTATGGATTCTAGAAATGTGTATCTCATAGACATAGTCAAGATGATAATGTCAAAAGAAGATATGACTATCAACATTTGGATTAATCATCCTCGAATTTAACCTTTCTTTTGATATTGGGACAACAATTTGCCCAAATCCTTGATTGAGACAACGTTTGTGTTAATCTCCCTTAGACCCTTATTTCTTATAATTCTTCGTACTCCTTTGAAGATCAGCGTCCATGCATGTCAACATTTGACACATAATATTATTTGACTCCTTCTCAAGTTTGTCAAATTTCGGCTTTCTCTAAAGCCTCGTGAATGTAAAATGGTTCTACCAATTTCGTGTCTACCACTTAAATCTTGCACTCTTGTCTAAGAGCTATTCTTAGGATACGGTGCTGGTCAAGGTAGTTCCGTACCACAAACTTTTCCTTCGCTAATATCGATAATATCGATATGACATTGGCGTTATTTGAGTTATTATGCTACATGAATTATGAAATTGACAACTAACCGTGCATACTTATTATACATGCTTATATGATATGACATATGTTACTTTTATCAAATCAATAACCCTAATATCGATTCGGGATTCTAAATCCAATAACACTTCAAGACTCATATTTCGTGATCCTCCCACAAGTGACTTTGGCCGACAAATGATATCTCACTATTTAGGTAGGACAAATCCAATCACATCCAATGCGACTCTTGACCCTTTATAGGATTTCGGTATCGAACCATATCATATATGATCCAAATTCCGTTTGTGCATCCTAACTTATGCCCCGAACCCTAATCGGGACCGAATCCGTGTTTCGAATCCGGTTTTTTTTAGGATCCGGATATTCGAAACCGGATTGGAGTATCCGGAACCGGATCCTAATTCGTATATATATATATATATATATATATATATATATATATGCTAAACTACTTAATTAAGTACCAACATTTTGGTACTTAATTCTTTTTCACCATTGGATGTGCATTGAGATTTGTGCATTTAATGATGTGCACAAACTTTCATGATCATCATGAAAAAACACAAATCTCAATGCAAATTCAATGGTGAAAAATCTTTAAGTATCAATATGTTGGTACTTAATTAAGTAATTCAGCCTCCCATATATATATATATATATTATTTGGTATAAATTGAAAAGTCATAGAGAAATGCATGATTTGTGAGTGATTTAAAATCACAATTGTAAAATGACGTGTAAATATAATTGTATATATTATTCATGTCACAAATTATATATATTTATAATGAAAAAATAATTTATGTTATCATAACATAGTATTCTGTTTTACTATTCAAAAAATCGTATATGTATCCGTATCCGTATTCGTATTCGACAATATCTGAATCGTATTCAAATTTGCATCAGAAAAATAATATGAATCTGGATCTGGTATGACCACTATCCGAACCATTGGCATCCCTAGAGGCTAGAATAGATATGCAAATCATTAAGAATACCTGTGACAAAGAAAAGAAGGTGAGAAAGAATTGAAAATAAACTAGCCAGTTTAATTGGGGCGGTTCGGTTTGGTTTTATTGACTAAACCGGTCGGTTCAACCTATTTTTTACGATTTTCATGTAAATTTGATCTAGAAATCAATCCAAATCTTTTCTTGTTTGAATCCGATCTTTTTGGTTGAACCGGCCGGTCCGGTCTTTTTTTTTAAACACTGGTTTCATTTAACGAATGCTTTTAAATGAGTTTTTAATGCGTACATTTTTATGTTCATGCAATTTCAATATTTCACATGACTACATACATCACATATTAAGTAAAAAATAATAATAAATGCACGAGGATGGCTAAGATATTTAATTAAGTATCATGAGTTTGATACTTAATACTTTTTTACCATTAAATTTGTTTTGAGATTTTTGCATTTAATAATTAGCATAAACTGATATGACAATCATTAATGATGAGTATATATAACATTAAAAAACACAAATCTCAAATCAAATATAATGGTCAAAAAATCCTAAATATCAAACCCATGATACTTAATTGAGTATCTTAGCTATCCTCTAAATTCACATATTTATATCAAAAAATTTATTATTATTGTCATGAAAAAAAAAAATAGCATTTCTTATGACAATAAAAAAAATACTACCATAATACTGAGTAATGATACAGACCACGAATCTGTGATCACGAATTGCCCACAACTGTCACGTGTCATCTGCTGATTGGCTGCATCTTTTGCACAATTTATATGCAGCCAATCAGCAGATGACACGTGGCAGTTGTGGACAATTCGTGATCACAGATTTGTGGTATGTATCATTACTCCATAATACTTGCATCGTACACTATTACAATCCTAGTTTTTGCTAGTTAACGAGAACGGGTGAAAGAAGAATTGCATTAGTGGAGAAAAATACATCATTGTATTCACGTTAAGGAAATAAAAAAAATGCTCCAGTATAAAATGACATGTCCATGCACATGTTCGAGTAGGCAAGATGGGATCGAGGTCATAATTCATTGGGAAACTATTTCGGGTCTCCTGGTTACAAAATTATATTTTATTGATCGTTAATAAATATTAATAAGAATTAATATTAATATATGTAATTTAAGTTCACATACTGTCAGAAGATTCCGTAGGCAAGATGGGAATTACGAGGTCTTAATGTAAGTTCAAATCATCGTGTGTTGACTGGCACAGATTGGAATTAAGAGGTCTTAATTTAAGTTCAGATCATCGTGCGTTGACTGTCACAGATGGGAATTAAGAGGTCTTAATTTAAGTTCAGATCATCGTGCGTTGACTGTCACAGATGGGAATTACAAGGTCTTACTTTAAGTTCAAATCATCGTCCGTTGACTGGCACAGATGGGAATTACGAGGTATTAATTCAGTTACTTTAAATCTTGAGTTCTAAAACCTTCGTATTAGTTTATGTGTGGTTTTTTTATTCGTTTGAAGTAATATTACTTTGTCTATTAACTAAAACAAAGAAATGTGAAAAATGTTTGGAATAAAAGAAATTTTTACATTTTTCATACAGAACTTCAATTCTATCACACAGTCAAGAATAATTATATATCTATATTCTCTGGTTTTATTCTGCTCGTCTTTTAATGAATTTCACAACTCGTGCCTTGGACCAAATACACCATAACGGAACAATTTACTTTTAATTTGTTTGAACTCTTTCAACACCAACAATCTGGCGAAATTTGTAGATCACTAATTACGTGACATAGTTAATAGAAACAAATATTTGACATAAAAATTATAAAATAAGTTGAAAAATTCAAATTCAGACATGTTCACCTAATACTATAGATAAACACGTCCTCTAGAAATTCAAGAACGCAAGCTCCGCATTGAACTTAAGAAGAAGACAAATGAACTAAATTTGCTAGAGGAGATGAAATCAGGGCCGGCCCGGCGTTTTCGGAGGCCTTGGACGAAATCGTGCTAAAAACTATACATTACGTGGAAATTTTAAATTGATCAGAAATTGAACAAGATTAAAGGTTTGATCGAAATCGAGGCTTAATATATCTCCGTACCATCCAATACCGATAATTAAATAAAAATAAAGGAGAAATATTAAACTGGTACGAATCATTGCATCGTCTTACGGTGTCATCAGCTTCGCAGTGGGTCTCGTCGATTTTCACCAGCATGAAATCATCCGTTAATTACTTCTCAAACTGATAGGAATCATTATAAGAACAAATTCAACTAATAAAAACTCAAATTACAACGTAACATAGTACACAACATATTTATGAAAGTCGGAATCGGAATCGGAATCAGACATTATTTTAGAACCAAAAGATTAAAAAAGAAATTGAAATGAACAAATTTATGTATCAAATATAATATTTAGCGATTGAATAGTATATAAATATGTATTGAATTTATATGTGTGTATTGTATTTATTAACAAAAAAAGTTAATGTGTATAAAAAATATATACTATTAAGTTTTTTTTAAAAAACATGGTTTTATTTTATTAATATGATATTTTCAATTATATTATATCATTAATATAATATTTTATTATCAATTACATAGAATACATTATAATTTTGTTATTTTTATTATTCGATTAGAAGTGTGGGGGTAAAGTAATCATTTCTCTTTAAAATAATATTTCCACTTCATCGGATTTTATATGGCTATTTCAAATAATTAAACAAAGAATTCAAATCAAAATTACTATAAATGTTAAATATACAAAATATAAAGTTTAATAGGCCACATACAATCCCATCAAATTTCATATCCCTATCCATACCCATCTCGTTTTCTTCCTTTCCCCTTCTCCACAGCTATGGAGATTTAATAATTCAAAAACTCCCAAACTCAAAACCTACCCTAATAGCTCGCTGCGAATATATGTGGCCCTTCCAAATGGGAGGCCTTTGACATGTGCCTTTCATACCAAAAGGAAGGGCCAGCCCTGGATGAAATGACAACAAAAATCCTCAACAACATGGTTCAAATTAGGTAACCGAAATACAGCTTATTTTCATGCGATCGCTTCATAAGAAGAAGAAACACCACCCACAAAATAAACTCAAATAACAATGAGATTACCAACTGTAAAGAAATTTTGGATCAGTTCTTTGCTTATTATAAGAATATTCTCGGCTCTACCTCGCCCATCGCCTCTTCTTGGGATCCGACTATCTTTCTCCCATTAAACCAATTCTCAAACTTTCTCGAAGACCTAGACTCTCCTATTCATGACGAGAAAATCCTCCAAACAATTAACGACATAAACAAAAGAAAGTTCGTGGGTCCGGATGGACTTTCTATAGAATTCATACAAACAATGTGGCCAAATATGAAAAAAGATTTTATCGTTCTCATCAGTGATTTTTTCAACGACAACATCGCAATCCAAGAGTTGAATAAGGCAACAATCACTCTTATCCCCAAGAATGAAGAAGCGATCAACTTATCGGACTTCCGATCGATAAGTGTAATTTCCACTCCCATAAAGATCATCACCAAATTATTTGCGTCACGACTACAACCAAAACTTAAAGAAGTAATTGATAGTCACCAAACGGTTTTTCTAAAAAATCTTCCACCACATAAAGAAAATCTCCTTTGTGAAGGGAATTCACCCGACCCCGGGCCCGCGCAACGGATATGAAGGCCCGATCCGGTTCCCAAAATTCAAGATCACGCCATGACTTCGAAGGTACGATGCAATAGAAGGATATATTCATACCGGTGCAAAATTGATTGAACTCGATGGGTTGATCGTTATTCCTTCTTTCTCCTGTGTCACGTTGGTGACTAGCCGTGCGTCCCATACCACACGTCTCCCACCGTCTTGACACGCCTCCGATTGTCTTCGTGCGTCCCACGTCCACACGCTTCCACAGCCTTTCACTCTCGTTGACGTTCCTTGTTCCTTCGGTTCGATCACAATCGAAGAGCCACACGTGTCGCTCCTCTACGTGTATCCACCTTGAGTCGGAAGACGTCGGTCGCGGATGCAACTGCCTAGACGAAGCACCGGCGAACTTGCTTGATTAGATCGATTCTCTACACCGAGAAAAAATATTTTTCTCGGTTTTCTCTCTTCGCACTCTTTCGCTTTTAGAAAGATCACTCTCTATTTTCTGGATAATTCTCTAGATATAATGAATTGGACTGAATAGCCTGAATAGAGGAGAGAGAAATATCCTATTTATATCAAATAGGATTAGGACGAAAATGCATGTATATCCCGTATATACCCTTTCACATGGAAAACTGCATGAACCCTTTCAGTATTCTGTAAAAAAGAAATTGTTAAATTTCTTTAACAGAAAATCAACATTCACGAAAGTTGTAGATAATATTATTATATTTCCAACTCAATTTGTCCCAGCCCAATTGGAGTTCGTATGCAAAAGTTATGACAGTTTTACTAACTGTATGTCATACTGTTGCACCCTTTCGGTATTTCATTGAAACGACACTGATACTTCGTTCACATGAAATATATTTCTACATGAAAGTTTTAGATAATCTCATTATCTATCTGACCCAATTTGAACCATTCAAATTGGAGTTTCCTACTGAAAGTTATGGCCACGAACGCGTACGTTCGTTTATCCTTGTGTACACTCTTACAGTTGATCCGAAACTGTATTTCTTTTAGTCTCCGACTCAATTTCAGATCTACCTAAAAGGTACTCATGCATATCCAATATGCACGATCTTAGAGAATATATCTTGCGTATCAACATACGAAGCTATGCACATCATATGTGCCAATTCTTGTAATCAAGCCCGACTTAGTATCGTCAAAGGTGAAATTAAACGAAAATTTAGGGAAAAAATTCAAGCACAAATGAGGAGTAAGGCAAGGAGACCCTTTATCTCCGATGCTTTTCGATTTGTTAGCCGACTCGCTACAAACATTCCTCTAAAAAATTAACCACCTCATGTATCGCCGGTCAAATTCGCAACAATGGCCCTTCAATACGCCGACAATACAATCCTCTTTATCGAGGCACACCCGACCAACCTAAAGATACTAACATACACTTTAAATCTATTTCAACGGATTTCGGGACTTACAATCAATTGGGACAAAACCGCCTTTGCTCCGATAGCCATACCGGAGTCCCTAAATGGGACACTCCAAAGACTCCTAAATTGCGCGAAAACAACTATACCCATACTATACCTCGGCATGCCTTTAAACACAGAAAACCAAAAAAAAATTGACTACATCCCCCTAATAAGGAAAATGCAATCTCGATTATCGGGATGGAAAGGAAAATGCCTCTCTTTGGGAGGAAGGTTAGTGCTTGCGAAATCGGTATTAAATGCGGTACCGACATATTTCATGCAATACTTCCGCCTACCAAAATGGTTAATAAAGAAAATTAACAAAATAACAAGGAATTTTCTTTGGAAAGGCGATAAGGAATGTTTAGGTGTTCATTGCCTAATTAATTGCAAAAAAAATTATTTACCAAAAGAAAACGGAGGATTATGGATGTTAGATACAGAAACACACAACACATCACTATTACTAAAATGGCTTTGGAAAATTTGCCAAAATAGTGAGGACATGTGGGCGACCACAATCAAAATATTTACGTAATCGAACACGCATCCGAATTGGAAAATGTGGCGAGCAAGCACTCGTCCTAGACCTACGCGCACTTCTTTCACAATTTCGAATAGCGTACGAATTTGACCCGAGAATGAACCAACACGCTCGGATGGGCAAACCAGATTCTTTCCCCACGGCCGCACCATACAAACTCCTAATAAATCCGGGAATAAAATGTGAGTGGAACACCACCTTATGGAAAACAAAAACTCCCGCGAAAACAAAAATATTTGCATGGTTGGCGCTCAACGAAAGAATTTTAACGGGAGAAATTTTAAGAAAAACGAATTGGCTGCATTAGACAACGTGCAAAAATTGCAACAACAACGTTGAAGAATCGGCGACCCATTTATTCGTTAATTTCTCATACGCACAAAGAGTTTGGAGGGGACTTCGACACATCATAGAAATATCCTTCGATATCCGCGACACCTTGCCGAAATTTTGCCTAGACAACTGACGAAAATACACCAAGAAAAAAAATGAAATCGATACCTACTTCGTGGCCACACTTTTGACCATTTGAAAAGATGGTGAGGATGTAAAATGAGTTACAGAAGTTTGATAAAATACATCAATCCAAACAATGAAAAATAGATTAATGCAGTAACTACGCTTAATAACTAACATAGTTGCTGCAAAAAAAAAGAATGGATGCTACTTTTATTTTCTTCTAGTCTTGTTATTTTCAGTATTGAATTATGAAATTACATTATATTATTTTTTTATTTTAAAATGATCAAATATTTAATTTATGAATTTGTTAAGATAATTAATATTAGTTTCATTTTAATAAAACTTTTTAAATCATGCATCCAGAGGAGACCAGAGAACAACAGATATAACAATGGAGAGTATTCAACTTTGGTAATTGGGACTTGGAAATTTTTTGTTTGTTTGGGAATATACACAAATCACGCCAGAGGGGAAAAGAAATAGAAATCTCATTTTTTTTGGAAGCGACCAGAAATTCTTTCTGAAGATTTTCTTAACTAATGTTAGGGGTAAAATAGTCCTGTTCATTTTTTTTTTCTAATGCTTGCTCTCAATACCCAAAATCACGATTAAAATATCATCACCCTTTTACAAAATGCTAGTGGATATCAACATGAAATTGTTTTACTTGTTACAGAAAAATTAATTTGATATGACTAATTTATTCTTATTTATGATTGTATGTTATCTGGAAAGTAGATTATTATGTATCAAAGAGATTTAAATGATATATAATCGGAGTGACTACCCAAATTTGACTCTTAAATATTTAAATTTTTAAAAAAAATGAAGTTTGGGAAGGAGAGGCTCAACGGAGCCAGGAAGTAAAAATGATCAAAAAAAAAAAAAATTAAGAATTGGTTAAGACTACCCAAATTGACATTTTCTAAATTTGATTTTTCATCGATTTTGTTCATAATTATCGGATAAAATAGAAGTAGATCTTGTATTGGAACAAGTTAAAATGATAACAAAAAAAAAATGGATTTAAAAATAAGTTATGCATATCACAATAAATAAATATTATTTATATTATTTGCTTAAAATTATTTTCTTTCATTTTTTCCTTTTCATTTTGTTTCATTTTTGCCTTTATTTATCATATAAAAAATAAAGAGCGAGCATGAAACAAGGAACGATAATGAAATTACCAAAACAAGTAAGATGAATACAAAATATTCAAATTTGCAAAACGTGTAGATGTAAAATATATTCTAACTAGTAAAAGTCCCGCGCTTCGCTGCGAAGAGTTTAATATGGTTGTTAAGTAAAATTATATAATCATCATTATTATTTTGATATTAACATTCGTACAGAAATGTTACATAAAATATGTAGTTTTTGTTTTATCATGTATCATTGCTTATACATCCAACAAAGTATTATTAGACAATAGAAACAATACTAAACACAATAAAATTAATGAACTAAGAGTTAATCAAGCTAAGTTACAATAAGAATGTCAAATTACTTTTATACGACCTGTTATTTGACTCGAATAAGTTGCGACACATATCACATTCACTCACAAAATATAATACACTTTCAGAATAAAATACACTCACACAATATATGTCTTTGTCTTCTTTCCAAAATGTCACACAGCACATATACACCCAAAAAGTATAATAAGCTTTCAAAATGTCTTATTTTTTTAACATAAAACAATTTTATTTCATCATAAAATATGCAAATGAACAATAAAATTTTAATCAACAAAAAAATTGAAGTGATTCTTGAAGGCCTTCATGGTCATATATACTTTTTGACCTGAAAAAAAAAAAATTATTATTTTTTTCTCAGAAGTGGCAAAGAGAATATTATTTAATTATTAAAAATAAATGAAATAAAGTACCATAATCTATCTATAGTTATATTTCTAAACATCACACACTAACTTGACACGTGTCATGATTTTTTTATTTTTTTTAATAGTTTTGTTTCTATTTCAACACAAGTTATATCCATGTGGTCATGTATGAAAAAAATATATAATTGACTCCCAAAATCATCACAATATTTTTGATGAGGTAAAAAAATAAATTGACTAACATTTCTAATTGACTCAATTAAATGTTAATTGACACGTTTAATTAACACATTAATAATTTATAATATGTTAATACTAGTAAATGTTAATTGACATGTGACCACATATTGACACGTGCCATTTTTTTTTTTTTTTAGTTTTGTTTCTATTGCAACCAAAATTATACTCATGTATGAAAGAAAAATGTAATTTGGCCCCAAATTCATCACAATATCTTCGATGAGGTGACAAAGTGAATTGATTAGCATTTCTAATTGACTCAATTAAATCTTAATTGACATATTTAATTAACACATCAATAATTTATAATATCTTAATATTAATAAATGTTAATTGAAATGTCAACTTAATTAACGATCAATTAAATCGTTAAATGAGACAATCAATAATACTAATCAACATACTTAATTCTCTCTTGCCGTCTCATCAAGGATATTATTTTTGTGTTATTGGGGCTCCATATATAATCTCCGTATGAAACCATGACTCAATTGTTATGATATAATTTACAATTGTGTTTTTTTTTTTAAAAAATTGGTATTTTTATGTTAACGGATGACATTTCAAATATATATTTCGATTTTATGTGTATTATTCACGATTTTCTTTTATTTGTTTTGAAATTTTAATTTTGTTTGAATTATAACATGTTATATTATATTTATTTGGTGTGAATTTATAACGATAGACTAATTTCATGAATCCTTATTAATTATAATATATATATTAATGATAAACAAATTTCTTGAACATTTATTAATAATAATGCATTTATTGACATTAATATAATTGCAAACATATCATAATTATATAATTGAGTTTAAACGTATCCGCGCAAATTCTATTTAAACAAAAACGTGTAAAAAGAGTTATGAAATCCCGCGCAATTGTTGCGCGGACCATTGCAAGTTTACTTGAAAGTTGAAAGAATAGGTAAATATATCTCTTTAACACTGGTATACAAGTCCATTTCTTCTAAACTCATGACAAAAAAAATTTCGTCTTTTCTCATTTTATTTCATATTTAGCATTCATTTCTTTATTTTTGACTTGCCATAATTTTGAACAACTCGCTGTTAACTCGTCAGATAACTTGATTTTCGTCGTTAATTTCATTTTCATCCTTGCTTCATCTTTTTCTTCATTATTTTATTTGAGAGAGATGGATCTGAAAAAAATATTATCTTCTAGATAGTATCATTTCGTAATGATAAATGCTGAAAATAACATAATGTAACATTAGATTGCTGAAATTCGGAAAGAAAAAAAATGGTGAGTTCTTGTAAAATAAAAACCAAAATATTTCTGAAAATTTCAAAAGAGCCTTTTAAATGTTGAAAATTGCCAAAAAGAATTGAAGATTTCGTCAATTTATTAAAATATCCGAAATACATATGTACCCACAAAATAAACAAATTGTGCACAAAAAAATTTAGTTTTACAAATGTGCAGAAGACCCCCTCAAATATCTAAAAATTGTCTTAATTTCCCAACAATCCAGACTTTTTGCACAAAAAGAAAAAAGAAAAAAAACTAAAAATGCTGAAATTTAAAAAACAATACATTTAAAATTCCGAAAATAGAAATAAAAGAAAATTTCCGAATACTCCTAAAAGATGCTGAAAATTAAGAAATACCCTTAATATTGCGAAAATTGGAAAAAAAACTAATATTGATAATTTAAATAAAAACACAATCAGTACTGAAAATTTGGAATAAACCCTTTAAAAAATTGAAATTTCAGAGATCATAAAAATTGCACAAAATCTTTTAAAAATTTACAAATATGAAAATAACAGACCTATAAACTTAGTAAAATATGAAAATATATACCTCTCTAAAAGCAGAATAATATAAAAAAATACCCATATAATAATTCAAAATAAATTAAGCAGACCTCTCGAAAAGTTGAAACTTTCAGAAATGTTGTTTTAGGATCCAAAAATATCAAATATACTCTTTAAAACACAAAATTCCAAAATAGTCTTGTAAAGATCGAAAATATGGGATATAGCCTTGAAAAATGCAAAAGACAAAAAAATTTAAGCCTGAAAATATAAAATTGGTGATAACACTTCAATTAATTTGCTGTTTCAGAATTAACCTATAGAAAACCATACTTTTTTTTTCTTTCTAAACTATCCTCTTTAACCTCTTATAATATCAATGAAAAAATAAAAATGAAAAACAAATTGCTTTCTTGATCCGTTTCAGTACTCTTATCCGCTAAAAATCAATCTTTTTTAGATGAATTAATAATTTAATCAAGGTTGTAAAATGAAATGTAAGAGTGTTACTTTGGTTTCCCAAAAAAGAATATCAGAAGTAAGATAAATTCAACACACACTATATTTCAGAGCTTAGCCATGACTCAGAGATATTCTAATTCTTGCGGGATGTCAAAATGTTCGAGCGTAAACAAATGGAGCAATTACCGCTCAAAGTATTTCGAATTTTAATTCGTAATTGCTTACGAAAATAACTTTCAATATTTTTTCTATAAATCAACATATTGGATTGACCTATCTACAAAAAATTAAATTAGGAGTCCCTGTTTAATTTGAATGTAAACTATATAGTCGTTAAGTAATGATTACTTACGTGCCGTGTGCAATTGGTTTCGTCTCGAATTCCAGAATCCATACTCTCCTCGATTTATTCAGAACCAGTATTGTATAATCATCTTCCCACCTTCATCATCAGATGTATCTTCATGAATTTAAAAAGGAAATTTAATTCAATTCCTTCAGAATAAGTAAAAAACAACTTATTTAAAAAAAATAGTGGAATTAATCAATCAAAAAGTTGCAACACAATACCTATTAACATACTCTGATCGCCTATAATCAACGGACCATTGGATGCCTATATTTTGAGCTCCGTTAAGGAGATTGCTGGGGTTTGGACCATTAGCAACAGAGAATTAAAATTTCTGTGGTTTCGACCATTAGCAACAGAGAATTAAAATTGCTTCACTAAGAGGTTTTAAAAATTTCAAAAAAAATTATACCTTGATAAGAAAGGAGATGGCAATCGAAAGTATTGTTTAATACCTATGAAATGAGTTTGGTATTTGGATCTTGAAATATGAAGAAATTTCTTAAAAGTAATTTCATCGAACACCTTATCATCATAAGGTTTTGCCTTTAAATTTATGATAGCCTATTTCTGAATTTGAAATAAACATTGCATGACACTTTACTGAATTGCAGTTATGATTCATTAATCATAAATTTCAAGTATTGGAGAGGGATAATTGATTGTAAATAAATTTCGAAATTGCTAAACTACGAGGCTTTAAAAAAATGAGTAAAAATTTGTACCAAACAAAGGAGAAGACAATAGAAACTATTGGAAAGAGGGATAATCATCCACAAGCGTCAATTGAATGCACTTGTTTGAACACGTGGATCTCATCGGAAAGAGGAAGTTTGTGGAACCCAATATTAGTACCACTCTTTTCAGCCTGCAGTAACTATCCGCTGGTTATCGCAAGAAAATAGCAGAGAAGGAATGGCGACCGAAAAGAGAAAGAGAAGAAGTGACGATAATGTTTAGAAGAGAAAGAGATCGATAGGTACCATCCGGATGAATCTGAGGAGGCGTTTCTGTGCGAGCGCGTGCTGGGCGTGAAGTGATAGGAGCCTTCCTTCGTGCGAGGCGTGAAGGCGGGAAGAGATGGCTTGAGGCTTGAGGCTTGAGGCTTGAGGCGTGAAGAGATGAGAAATCTTATGTTTAGAAGAGATGTTATGTTCTGTGGGAGGCGTAATGAAAGAGATGGGAATCATGGGGTGGGAGAAACATGAGAAAAAAGTCGAGATTTCCTGCCTGGATTCCCCGCCGCTTCGTTTCTTCCCGCCTCTTTGATATACTCTTTCTTAAAATCAGGAAAGAGTATTTGTATGGGACTTGGTGATAAATAAATATAATATGCTACTATAGCCAAGCCAAGGAGGATTTATGGATCAGGCCCAATGATCTAATGAAATTATAAATGGGCCTAGTTAAGTTTATTTCAACAAAATAGAGAATTGTTTGAAATGCACTTCCAATGTTTTGAGAATTGGTCGATGTCTAGTTCTATTCTCTTTTTTTATATTATTTTCTATATTTTTGTTTTTACGTTTCATTTAAAATTCAATTAAATCTATAACGTTATAATTTTGTCAATTAATTCTTTTATCTTTTTAATTTGGTCAATCATGTTTCTCATTTTTTAAATTTAGTTCAATTGAGTCATTCCGTCCATTAACTAATGAAGTGACAGTTAAATAGTAACGTGACAAACTATGACATCACATATTTAATAAATTACCATATTGTATTTCAGATATTGTTTTTCGATTTTTGCATTATTGCGTCCACATTTAATTCATTGAAAAATAATATATTCACAAATAAAATAATTTATGTTGTCACGTTATTAAATATGACATGTCATCAAATGTTTATTTTTAATTCATTAACTAATGAAGATCTTCTTAATTAATGTTAAGGGGTAAAATAGTCATGTTTATTTTTTTTTTCCTAATATTTTCTCTCCATACCCAAAAAAAACACACTTCAAATATCAGCCCCCTACAAAATATTCAAATTTGCAAAACGTGTAGATGTAAAACATATTCCACCTTGATTATTATATGTAAATTTCACTTCACGAAACTAAATAACATCTTTATTTATTTTTCTTATTTATTTTTTATTTTCTGATATTGATGCCTCGAAGTTCACGTAACATAATTTACACAAATCACATTAATCATTTTTCATGTAAAAATGCATTAACCGTGATTATCAACCTATACGTATTGCTAGTGAACATGTCTTGCGTGAAAAGATGGTTATATTTGTTACAAAAATGCTTCACCAACATAACTATTTCACCGAATGAAGCCCGATACTGAAATTTGTATATGCATTGCAAAGTGGACCCCACCGGTATTTATTATTTTTTGCATATAAAATATAATACCGGGGGTAATTATGTGGATGAATTCGGTGATTCTAACATTCCCATGTTTGTTACATATCATGATTATAGGTAATTCATTCAATATGAATGAATATTTCTAAATTGTCATCAGATAAGTGTGCGAACCCCAATATATACAGAAATATAAACCATTGGTATTGTTGAACTAATTAATTAGTATTTAGTAATGAAGTTAACTTTAATCTTAAGATACTTCCGTTAAGACATCAGAAGAAATTAAATATTTAAAAATGAAATGACCTAGATTATTGGATTATCATCGCTATACAAATATGATACTAACAATATTTACAATATTTTTTGGGCGGCCACGGTTTGGATGATCTGGAAGGAGCGAAACATGCGTATTTTTCAAAGAAAAGGAAGAATGCCAAACCTTTTAGCCCAAAATATCACCGGCTTAATTTACACCTGGGCGTCGGCAAAACTATAGTTCAAAATGTATAATCTAGGCCTGTATTGTATTTTCTGTTTTAATTTCATTTTAGACATTTTTGAGCCTCACCATTGTAAAACTTACAACTTTTTGATTAAAAATTGGGCCCACAATGAGCGCGTTTCGTGCTCTAGGACCAACTTCAAAAAAAAAAAATATTTACAATATTTTTGATCCAAGACAACCATGATACTTCCAGAGAGAATTATAACGCATGCCATTTGGACGAAAAATAATATCCAATAATGTTAGTTATACATGATATTTTTTGAGAAAAATAAAGTAAAACACTATTTCAAATCCGCATCATGTAGAATCTCCAATCATGTTAGTAATACACGATATTTTGTGTTAAACTAAAAATATAAATCGATAAGCTTTAGCAAACTCATGAGGTGTAAATACTGAAATTATACCAAAGAGAAAAAAGTGAGAATACATTTTCAAATTAAAAAAAAAAACACAATAGCATGGATAATATATCTATTAGTAATTCATACTTGGTCGATGACAAAAAAAAAAAAGCAAATAATCAAGATCGCCACTTCACAAAACCATGGATAATATATCTATTTAATGACGAGTCGAGCTTTCTCAGAAGCAATTGGAATCTCCAAAAGGGACTTTAGCATAGTTCTGAAAGTCGGAGTCGGGATCGGAGTCGCTCGATACCCACGCAGTAAGAATTGCCCGAGTCGAATCGGAATCGGCCAAATCGGATTGTAGAGTCGGATTTAAAAAAAAAAATGTGTCTTTTAAATTATAAAAATGAAAAAAATTTGAAAAATATAAAACAATGGAAAGATATCAATGAAGCACAAATTCAATTTTTTGCTTTAATAATATTTATTTTTTATAAATTTCAATATAGATTGACGGTTCAAATCATTTAAACAAACATCATTACAAATAAAAATAAGAAAAAAAAATACATTTCAAATAGGGAAAAAATATATCAATACAAAAAAATTAAAATATTTATTTAAATAAAAAAAAAAAAAGTTTTCTTTTAGAAAATATGAAAATAATTTTAGAAGAATATTTTTTAAAAATGAAAAAAATCAATGCGTCAAAGAGAGAAAAAAAAAATATTGCACGTAGAGATCCATAAAAATGGACCTTTATTATTTTTTATTAGAAAAAATTTATTGTTGAATTATTTGTACATATAATTTTTTGAAACAAAAACTAAACATCTTAATTAATTGTATTGTATTAATGTACTAGTTTGTATTATTATTAAGTGTACTACAAAATACTTATAGTACGACCATAAGCATGTAGAAAAGAAATAAATAATCTTTTCACTTTTAACAGAGGATATTTTGTGAACATCACAAATATGTAGCAAATAAATGTAACTAAAAAATGATAATTTGTTATAGAAGTTGCCAAACACATAAAGAATAACAATCTAAAGTGTTTCATACGATCCCTTATCACACTCTAAAAAAGTTTCTTGAATAAAAGAACCTTTCTAGCAAGCACTCTTTCACCTCTAGAATGACAACAACAATGCTCCTTTCCCTCCTAGCTTCACGACTTTCCCTCTCCGGCTCTTTTCCTAGCAACTTCATCCCTTTCAATAACCATTACGAGGCAAAGTCGAACCCAATCGGACTATTCCGACCGGAATCGGGCAAAATTCGGTCGGCTGCCGCCGACTCCGGGTCGAGTCGGCCCATTTGAACACCGAGTCGCCGATCCTCAAAACTATGGACTTTAGGTTAAACTCCAAACTCTCATAAAAGTAATTCGGAGGCCTTATGGAAAGTACTAAAAGTTCCGGGGCGGAGCCTAGCACAAACTCTAAAAACGCGACCGCATTTTCCATGTCTTCATAGCGATCGATATTCAAAACTCTGAGGCGTGGAAGCGAGAAATCTTTTGCGTCCCATAAATTCGGAATTGGCGATTCGGGGCATTTCTCCCAGTCAAAGAACATCTATAAGTATAACAAACACAACAAAATTCAAAATGTACTTTTATAAATACATGGAAAAACGGTTAGAAGCAAACCTCTACGTCGAGTACTTCGAGATTAGGAGTATTCCTAAGTAGGGACATAACAAAAGACGCAGTTTTTTTGTCCTTAAAATTCATATCCAGACCGATGCACAATTTCTTCAAATTATGAAAAATCAAGGGAAATTTTCTTACAACTTGCCTCGCGGAAAAGAACTGAAAAATAAAGATGGATTAGCTTGCAATTAAACAATTCGAAGAAAAGAAATGATGAGTTTACATGTACGAAATATTTTCTCAAGACCAGCGATTCGAGATTAGGCACGCAACCGAAAGCTTGTTCAAGATCGGACTCGTTCTCGAATGGCAATTCTTTTAGATACGAGCAAAGAGTGACCAATTTTGGTGCGTGCAGATTGAGAGCAATAAACTCGCCATAAATACTCAAATTTTTCAAATTTGGTGCTCGAATAGTTAAAACATCGCAATTTATAAGGTAATGTAATTTCAAATTCTCCAACACGGGGCAACGCGAGACCAACTTCTCGAAAGAATCCTCTGAAGTGACGATACCGTTTAGATGAAGGGTTCGAAGAAATTCAAATCCTTCGAAATCTCGAGGCAATTGGACAGAGCCAAAATGTAAACAAATGGAAGTCAAGGTATTGCAAGAGAAGAAACTCGAAGGAATTTTGTATGAAGAATAAGAACCCAAATAAAGTTTCAATTCTCTGATTCCATTTCTCGACAAGTATCGAATCCACCTGTCAAATGCATCAGGACAGGATTCCCCGGTACGCAGATCGAATTTACGAACAGGGCCGCCATGTAGGACGAGAATCGTATCGACTAGTTTCACAATATCACTTTGATACATACGGGTTCTACAATCAAAATCATGGATTCGGAGTTCGGGAATTGAAGTCCAGGTTTCTCGCCAAGCACTGGATAGAACACTAGTCCTTCCAGCCTCTTTTATAGGCAAAAAAGTGAGGATCTTTTCTCTGATCTCTTTGGGGAGATTGCTTATTAAATCAACTTTTGACGAAGAACTCGCCTTAGATTTTCTCCCTCGAGGAGCCATGTCCTAGAATAAACAAGATAAAAAAATATACATATAAACAATAGTTAAAGTAATTCAGTGATGGATTCCAAAAAACCCTAGCTTATAAATCAGAGAAAAATCAAGGGGAGCTTCCACCCTAAACCCTAAACCCTAAACCCTAAACTGTATCAAAAAAGTAGAAATAGACTCACCGTATAGTTTGCTTGGATTCTATCAAGTAAAGAGGATGATAATCGCCATTAAGAGAAAAAAGTTGAGATTTCCTGCCTGGACTCCCCGCCTGGATTCCCCGCCGCTTCGTTTCTTCCCGCCTCTTTGATTTACTCTTGATTGTGGGAAAGAGTAATTTGTAAGGGACTTGATGATAAATAATATGCTACTATAGCCAAGGAGGATTTATGGATCAGCCCCAATGATCTAATGAAATAATATATGGGCCTAGTTAAGTTTATTTCAACAAAATAGAGAATTGTTTTTTCGTCTCACGCTAGTTCTATTCTTTATTATACATTTTTATATTATTTTCTATATTTTTTGTTGTTTGTCTTTCATTTAAAATTCAATTAAGTCTCTAACGTTATAATTTTATCAATTAAGTTTTTCATCTTTTTAATTTGGTCAATTATTTCTCTTACTTTTTAAATTCGGTTCGATTGAGTCATTTCATGTATTAACTAATGAACTGACAGTTAAATAGTGACGTGACAAATTATGACATGACATGTTTAATAAATTACCATGTTGTATTTTAGATATTATTTTTTCATATTTTGCGTTATTGCGTCGATATTTAATTCACAGAAAAATAATATATTCACAAAATAATTTATGTAGTCACGTCATTAAATATGACATGTCATCAAATATGTCATGTCATAAAAGCTAAGGAACTTGATTTATGAAATTGCGAAGATAAAAACTTAATTAATCAAATGAAAACGTTAAATGTTTAATTAAAATGAATAAAAATTCAAAAGATAAAGGAACAAAAGTAGATTTTTC
This sequence comes from Luzula sylvatica, assembly GCA_946800325.1. Lineage (NCBI taxonomy): Eukaryota > Viridiplantae > Streptophyta > Magnoliopsida > Poales > Juncaceae > Luzula > Luzula sylvatica. The sequence continues at coordinate 21,064,406 of OX326960.1, read as the reverse complement.
TTTTATGTATGTATATGCTTTTTTTAAAGAGTGTAGCCGAAAACTTCGTACATAAAAAACTTTGTACAGAAAAATTAGATTACAGAAAAGTCAATATACGAGAAAAAAAAAGAATTATACTTTATACTTAATAGCCGGCTTTTATATTTGTACATGGGCTATAAATTATAATTGGTATCATTGACCCTTATTCCATGGTAGTTTGTACATTCATTGCTCGATTCATTAGTCCGCTATCATTCAGGGCTGACCTGACGATTTTGAAGGTCAAAATACAATATTAATTAAATATCAGTATTATATTAATTTAATTATATTTCTTTTTTCAAAATAATAATGTTATACATCTCCAGAAAAGTTCGACGGTAATTTTCTTCTCCCTCTTTTCTTCATTGCTTCTTCAGAAAAAAATATATTTCTTTAAATTTTTTTGTTTTGGGCCGACCTTGATTAACATGGTAATGTTATACATTGCCAAATGGATTTCTCTAGTTAATTAAAATAGTAGTGTTATACATCTCCTATATTATATATCTATAAAAGATAATTGGAGCCTTAATTAACATGGTAATGTTATACATTGCCAAATGGATTTCTCAAGTTGAAATTCGGTGGAATTTTGACATATGTCAAATCCATATCATTAGTGGGCCCACCAGCTAGAAATGAAGAAAAATATGTTACTATTTAATTTTTTTTTAAGTTTTTTGTTACTATTTAATTGTTGATTGATTTTATATTTTTAATAGGCGCAATTTCACGTGTATCCTGTTAAAACATCATAATTTCACATGTACTCCTCAATAATGTGAAATTTCACGAACAATCTTGCAAACCCTTCAAATATCGTGAATATTCCTTGAAACTTTTCAAATATCATGATTGTCTTTTTAAAACTGTTAAAATATAATATGAATCCTTGTTATCTTTTTAAAAACTATCAACGTGTTTTTCGTTAGTAATCTGCCAATTATCTGATTTAAAAATTATTTTTCAATGATATTGAATAATCTTTGCTCTAAAATAATATTTAGAATCCAAATAAAAAATCAAATATTGTGAAATATATCTCATAATTTTTTTTTGAAAATTCATTATTACTCAAATCAACATTATTCTCAAATTTGTAAGTAGCTAACATATTTAGTAAAATGAAAAAAATATTTTGAACGAAGACAATTAATAATTTTTTAACTAAAAATTAAATTTAGGAGTATCCATGATAAGGAATTCATAAGAATATTTATGAAATTCATGTTTTTGAGGAGTATACATGAAATTATGATATTTTGCAGAGGTGAGCATGGAATTTTGCTTTTTTAATAATTTGAAATTATTTATATATGAAAATTAATACAACGTGTCTTGTAGGATATATGAACGTAATAATCTCCCACTAAAAACTAAGGAATAGTTTAGATACCGAATCAAATTGTATCGGGCTCGTTTTTTCCCATATTGTGTGTCCCCGAGTAATCGTTCTCTCTCATTTGGAAAGTGACAGTCTTCTTGTATCGTCTTGAATGAGCAACATGCCAACAATTATTATTTTCATAAGATGCCTTTGCTAGTCTTCTAGAAACAAGGCAATTTCATAGCTGAACACTAATATAATTGCACTATTTTCTCAGTTTTCTTCTAACATCTGAAATGACGCAAAAAAATTTAACAACTAGTTTAGTGAAAATGACCATCAAGATAGTCATTTTTTTTTCATAATATTTTAGTTCTTATATAATACAGACTCGTACTCGTACTCATATCATTTGATTGATGTTGCAAACATTAGGTAGTGCCAAATTTTAGTGTGATACCTTCATATACATGGCATGAATTCGCCGGACTTATTTTTATGAAAAATCAATTTTCTGTTGTCTCTGGTTCTTCTAGATTATATGTAATTTATTTCTAGAAAATTTGGGATTGGCCTATTTGTCTGGCCCATTGTTAGCCCATAAAATCAATTTAGATCACTGATCCTGAAAATTTAATCTCAACTTTAATTGAACCAATTCCATATAAAAGGGCGGGACTAAATAATATAGCACAATAGTATGAAAGAACTTATTTAAGCAATTCATACTGTTATTGTTACTCTCTCATAAATGATATCTATTTAAGTTAAAGCCACCAATTTCTTCATTTCTATTTTTCTTTAATGAAGAATCTGGAGATTATAATTGGAAGACTCGGGGAACTTCGTAGAAATGATTCTTAAAGAAGGTTTATTCTTTTGCTTTTCGGCGTCAACTTGATGGTTAATTACTCAATTTCATTTATAAAAATCATTACATTTTGTATTTTTTTTTTCCTCAGAATTGGTCCTTTGTTTATTTTCGCACTAATGTTTTGCTTCCTGCACAATTGCTTCGCGCGAAGCACACACACTCACCAAAACAGGTAATATTAACTGCACACATTCTACTTACGAATTATTATCCTATATGATTATGAACTGGATAATTTGTATAATATGCCCCCAAACTCACCCCAACACGATTGATTGGAAATCATGATGGATAATTGAAGTAATTGACAGCGCAATTAATTTATAATTAAATTGTATCATATAATTAGTGGTTAATCGACCGGTTAATTAACATACATGTTAATTAATTGTAACATATCAGTTATATATTGATTGAAATGTTAATTATTCCCAAAAATCATTATTGGAATTCACATTACTAATGCTGGGATGAGTTTGAGAGAAATCATATTACATCACGAAGACTTGTTGTCGACAATTAATTAAAATGTTCAATTAAAGTATTCGCAAAAAAGATTGGATATGTTTTTTTTCAAGAAATCTTTTAAAATTTGTATTTGCTACTTCCAAAGAATCAAATATGAGGTATTCACGGAAATTGAAAATAGCATTATGTTGTAACAAAAAGAGTAAGTACCGAATAGGATCAAAATAGCCTTCTTAACAAATGTGTTGGAGCCGGATGCGGACCCCTATCAGTGGATAATAAAAATTATCAGATCATTTAGTAAGATTATATTTATTTTTTATAAAGTATATGATATGATATGATATACATTAATTTTTATTATTGATTGCATGCATTAAATAAATATTAAAAAAATATCGTGATTTGGACTAAGTAATGATACATATACATAAACCAATCATAAATTCGTCAATAAATAACTAAGTTAATGTTTGATTTTGGATACATAATTAATTAAGTATTGTCACAAATTAGATATTCATGACATATTTGTGGTTGATTCATGTGTACATACTAAAACAATTTTTTGTGATTACAAGAAACTAATTATTTTGGTGTTATGATTTCATGTTTTTCTTATATGTTGATTTTTCTGGTACGTTGTGGCAGTTTCAAAGTGGCTATATATGTGTCTAGCTATAACAACATTGGGCAAAAATAAGATGGATTGATTTTGGTGGTTTACCCATCATTCTCACAGCACCTTGTTGTACTTTAATGCTCTGGCTTTATTTCTTTTTTGCCTAATTTTGAGACTGACTAGCATTACCCCCGCGCAATTGCGCGGGGCTGTTCGGGTTTATAAGTAATGTAGTTGAAAAAAATTGTTGTTCATTTTGTGTATGTGACTTTCTTTTTGTAATCATTATTATATGTGTAATTTAGTGTGTTGTGTGCGAGTGAAATTTTGTAGCAAAAATCGTTTGAAAATTTTAAGAGCCGGATTTCTTGAATAATTCAAACAGTTATTGCTAAAAAAATTATCTATATTTTATACTTCATAAGTAAAATAAGGAAAAAGAATGAATGAGTCGTCATGAAATTTATTAAGAACATAATAGTTCAGAAAACATTGCTGAAAAAAAGAGTGTTTTTAATTTCACAAATCTTTAATTTCGCTACATATTTAGTACAAATATTTTTCGTCCTTTGTGTGGTCAGCCAACAACAAAGTTTGACGATGTCATCGCTAACCGTTTCGTTCGAATCTTTAATTTAAATTATGTCATGATTATTCGCACATCCATGATTTGGTATATATTTTTAACCCCCTAATTTTTTTTGGATATTATAAAAAATTCTCTATCTTTTCGTAAACTCCCAAAAAAAAAAACTCTTTACCAAACTTTTATTTTAAAATACTCCTTATGGATGATATTAATTTTTTTTTTTTCCAAAATACCCTCCAAATCTCATATGTAATAATTAAAACTTATTTTTGTTATTTTTTATTAATTTTAAGAAAATTCATAAACACTTCTTAACACGTAGTGATTTAAAAAAATTTAAATTATTACATATTTTGTTTATATAATTTTAATATTACATTCTTTATTCATAAAAAAACTAACATTAAATGATAATAAATAAACACCTTGCAAATATATTCATAGAAAATATCTATTTAAACATCTATTTTTTATTTTAGTTTTCTTTTTATGTATTTTTTAATAGTTTTGTGATATTTTATTTTTAAATATTTGCAAGATGTTCTTTTATTAATATTGTTCAACTTATTATAATTTTATTTTAGTTTTTCAAGAAAAATAATAAAGGACCGAAATGTAAATTTTAAAACTTCGGAGGACCAAAATGCAAATATAAAGGACCAAAATGTGAAAAAAGGACAAAAATATAATTTTTTTTAAAAAATATGACCAATTTGAGGCCCCTGGACTAAAATGTAAATTTCAAAACTTCGAAGGGCCAAAATGCAAATATAAAGGACCAAAATGAGAAAAAAAGGACAAAAATTTCGAAAAAAGGACCAAAATGGGATAAAAAGGACCAAAATGTAAATTTTTTTCGAAAAAAGGACCAATTTGTAAATAAAAAAGGACCAAAATGTAAAAACAATTTTTTTTTTTACAAATAGGCCCCTGGTGACGTGGCTGCACCAGGCAAGAAAAATAATAAAGGACCAAAATGGTAATTTTAAAACTTCGAAGGACCAAAATGCAAATATAAAGGACCGAAATGTGATAAAAAAGGACCAAAATGTAATTTGTTTTAAAAAACAGGACCAATTTGAGGCCCCTGGACCAAAATGTGAATATTAAAATTTCGAAGGACCAAAATGCAAATATAAAGGACCAAAATGTAAAAAAGAAGGACCAAAATGTAATTTTTTTTTAAAAAGGTACCAATTTGTAAATAAAAAAGGACCAAAATGTAAAACAAATATTTTTTTTTACAAATAGACCCCTGGTGACGTGGCTGCCTTGACTAAAATGTAAATTTCAAAACTTCGAAGGGCCAAAATGCAAATATAAAGGACCAAAATGTAAAAAAAAGGACCAAAATGTAATTTTTTCCGAAAAAATGACCAAAATGTAATTTTTTCCGAAAAAATGACCAAAATGCAAATATAAAGGACCGAAATGTGATAAAGAAGGACCAAAATGTAATTTTTTTTAAAAAACAGGACCAATTTGAGGCCCCTGGACCAAAATGTGAATATTAAAACTTCGAAGGACCAAAATGCAAATATAAAGGACCAAAATGTAAAAAAAAAAGGACCAAAATGTAAATTTTTTTTTTAAAAAAAGGACCAATTTCTAAATCAAAAAGGACCAAAATATAATTTTTTTTTTTTTTACGAATAGGCCCCTGGTGACGTGGCTGCACCAGGAGGCAGCAAATCCCCTTGCATTAGTATATAGATTTTCTAAATCAAAAAGGACCAAAATATAAATTTTTTTTTTTTTTACGAATAGGCCCCTGGTGACGTGGCTGCACCAGGAGACAGCAAATCCCCTTGCATTAGTATATAGATAGATATCCATTAAGCTCGGATATGGGCATAGTGACGTTGCATATGGGACCCTAAAAAATAGCAAACATATCCGAGTCATCCTTCAATCAAGGAACTTTCAAATTTTCAATTCTACCTAAGCTGGGTCATAACTAATTAATAGGAGACAATTTCATTTAATCTCCCCTAATATTATAGGCATTTATTCATCTGTAACATTAGTGACTAACTAGCATTACCCCCGCGCAATTGCGCGGGGCTGTTCGGGTTTATAAGTAATGTAGTTGAAAAAAATTGTTGTTCATTTTGTGTATGTGACTTTCTTTTTGTAATCATTATTATATGTGTAATTTAGTGTGTTGTGTGCGAGTGAAATTTTGTAGCAAAAATCGTTTGAAAATTTTAAGAGCCGGATTTCTTGAATAATTCAAACGGTTATTGCTAAAAAAATTATCTATATTTTATACTTCATAAGTAAAATAAGGAAAAAGAACGAATGAGTCGTCATGAAATTTATTAAGAACATAATAGTTCAGAAAACATTGCTGAAAAAAAGAGTGTTTTTAATTTCACAAATCTTTAATTTCGTTACATATTTAGTACAAATATTTTTCGTCCTTTGTGTGGTCAGCCAACAACAAATTTTGACGATGTCATCGCTAACCGTTTGGTTCGAATCTTTAATTTAAATTATGTCATGATTATTCGCACATCCATGATTTGGTATATTTTTAACCCCCTAATTTTTTTTGGATATTATAAAAAATTCTCTATCTTTTCGTAAACTCCCAAAAAAAAAACTCTTTACCAAACTTTTATTTTAAAATACTCCTTATGGATGATATTAATTTTTTTTTCCAAAATACCCTCCAAATCTCATATGTAATAATTAAAACTTATTTTTGTTATTTTTTATTAATTTTAAGAAAATTCATAAACACTTCTTAACACGTAGTGATTTAAAAAAATTTAAATTATTACATATTTTGTTTATATAATTTTAATATTACATTCTTTATTCATAAAAAAACTAACATTAAATGATAATAAATAAACACCTTACAAATATATTCATAGAAAATATCTATTTAAACATCTATTTTTTATTTTAGTTTTCTTTTTATGTATTTTTTAATAGTTTTGTGATATTTTATTTTTAAATATTTGCAAGATGTTCTTTTATTAATATTGTTCAACTTATTATAATTTTATTTTAGTTTTTCAAGAAAAATAATAAAGGACAAAAATGTAAATTTTAAAACTTCGGAGGACAAAAATGCAAATATAAAGGACCAAAATGTGAAAAAAAGACAAAAATATATATATTTTTTAAAAATATGACCAATTTGAGGTCCCTGGACTAAAATGTAAATTTCAAAACTTCGAAGGACCAAAATGCAAATATAAAGGACCAAAATGTAAATTTTTTTCGAAAAAAGGACCAATTTATAAATAAGAAAGGACCAAAATGTAAATTTTTTTTGAAAAAAGAACCAATTTGTAAATCTAAAAGGACCGAAATGTGATAAAAAAAGACCAAAATGTAATTTGTTTTAAAAAACAGGACCAATTGGAGGCCCCTGGACAAAAATGTGAATATTAAAATTTCGAAGGACCAAAATGCAAATATAAAGGACCAAAATGTAAAAAAGAAGGACCAAAATGTAATTTTGTTTTTAAAAAAAGGACTAATTTGTAAATCAAAAAGGACCAAAATGTAAAAAAAAAAAAAAATTTACAAATAGACCCCTGGTGACGTGGCTGCCTGGACTAAAATGTAAATTTCAAAACTTCGAAGGGCCAAAATGCAAATATAAAGGACCAAAATGTAAAAAAAAGGACCCAAATGTAATTTTTTTTCGAAAAAAGGACCAAAATGCAAATATAAAGGACCGAAATGTGATAAAGAAGGACCAAAATGTAATTTTTTTTTAAAAAAGGACCAATTTGAGGCCCCTGGACCAAAATGTGAATATTAAAACTTCGAAGGACCAAAATGCAAATATAAAGGACCAAAATGTAAACAAAAAGGACCAAAATGTAATTTTTTTTTTTAAAAAAAGGACCAATTTGTAAATCAAAAAGGACCAAAATGTAAAATAAAAGGACCAAAATGTAATTTTTTTTCGAAAAAAGGACCAAATTGCAAATATAAAGGACCGAAATGTGATAAATAAGGACCAAAATTTAATTTTTTTTTAAAAAAGGACCAATTTGAGGCCCCTGGACCAAAATGTGAATATTAAAACTTCGAAGGACCAAAATGCAAATATAAAGGACCAAAATGTAAACAAAAAGGACCAAAATATAATTTTTTTTTAAAAAAAAGGACCAATTTGTAAATCAAAAAGGACCAAAATGTAAAATAAAAGGACCAAAATGTAATTGTTTTTCGAAAAAAGGACCAAAATGCAAATATAAAGGACCGAAATGTGATAAAGAAGGACCAAAATGTAATTTTTTTTTAAAAACAGGACCAATTTGAGGCCCCTGGACCAAAATGTGAATATTAAAACTTCGAAGGACCAAAATGCAAATATAAAGGACCAAAATGTAAAAAAAAGGACCAAAATGTAAAATTTTTTTTAAAAAAAGGACCAATTTGTAAATAAAAAAGGACCAAAATGTAAAAAAAAATATTTTTTTTTACAAATAGGCCCCTGGTGACGTGGCTGCACCAGGAGGCAGCAAATCCCCTTGCATTAGTATATAGATAGATAAGCATTTATAATTTCGAGTGCATCTCTTACAAAACATCAAAGTATCAATAGATATTGCAGCAAAATATGAAAATACCCCTTAAAAATGATTTTATATCATACACTACACACCCCTATTATGATAAAATATAATTAGTTGTTTACTATTATTTTCAAAGAATGTTTGAAATTTGCATGATTTCATACTTTATATCCCACAATGTAAAACTCTTCCTAAAATTCTGAACCTAAACCAACTTAGCTCAAGTGACAATTAATGCTCTTGAGAACAAATAGAACAATTATTCATTTTATCGTAAAGCGTTTGACAACGTATCATGGTCTTTCCTTTCGAACCTATTAAACTTAAGGGGGTTCCCGCCTAAGTGGATTCGTTGGATAAATGATCTATTATCCTCTTCATCATCCTCGATTAAAGTTAATGGCCAACTTTCTTCCTTTTTTCGTCACGCTAGAGGCCTACGGTAAGGCGACCCTCTCTCTCCTTTACTCTTTGACTTGGCGGTCGACCTCCTACAAGATATTATTCATATAATTGATCCGCAGTTACAAAAAAGCACCTCTTTTGCGACTCCGACTCTGCAGTATGCGGATGATACTATTATCTTTGTGGAAGCGTATCCACAAAATCTGAGAATTATTAAGCAAGCGTTGAGTATTTTCACCGAGATCTCTGGGTTAGATATTAATTTTCAAAAAACAACTTTCTCACCAATTGCGATTCCCCAGGAAAGGCATGCGGGTATACAGGCAATTTTGAATTGTCCTTTACAAGCTTTCCCGATTAACTATTTAGGGGTTCCTCTAGCCATCAAGAAACTACGGCAAGAGTCGTTCTTACCCCTGCTAACCAAGGTTCAAAAACAAATGGCCTCTTGGAAAGGCCGTCTCTTGTCCATGGGAGGAAGGATCACACTTGTCAAGGCAACGTCAAATGCCTTTCCCATCTATCTCATGCAAATGTGTAAACTACCCGTCGGGATAATGAAGCAATTGGATCGCCTAATGCGAACCTTCCTCTGGTCAGGCTCGCACCAAAGTGCTAAAGGAAAGTGTCTTCTCAATTGGGAAACAGTTTGTTTGCCTAAAAGAAATGGTGGGTTGGGTCTACTGCATCTAGAATCAATGAACGATGCTCTCCTACAAAAATTCTTATGGAAAATAGATATGGGAGGCGATAACTTATGGGCGTTCTACATGAGATCGTTATATGGGGTCCATAACGCCACGTCGCTTTCGGGCCTCTCGAGGAGATTCATTTCCCCCTTTCTAAAAACTCTAGGCAACCTTCTACCTATCTACCAAGCATCGGTATGTTCTGTCTCAGAGGACGAGCCCCCAAAATGGAAATGGGAAAAATCTGGACAATTTTCGTCCAAATCGGCATACATATTTAAACGCAATCCGGGTATCATTAATAGATGGCATAAACAAGTATGGAAAACGAGAGCCCCTCTCAAAATAAGATTCTTTCACTGGATAGCCTCGCATAATAGGATTAACACTGCCGATATCTTATCTAGGAAGGGGTGGCCGCATACCCCATTATGCTCTCTTTGCAAAAGACATCCGGAAACGAGAGATCACTTACTCCTCGGTTGTTCTTTTACGGGAGCGGTATGGAGAATAATGCGAAGATACTCCCCCTTGACTGGGGACTACGCATATGGTTCGGAGCCATTTCATAAATGGGAGGCTCACACTACAACGTTAGCTAAGACGGATCGGCCAAGGTGGCACACGCTATGGATGACAACCAATTGGAATATTTGGAAAGAGCGGAACCGGCGGATCTTTCAATCGCGTAGCCACACTCCAAATTGGGTCGCCTCCAAGGCTTTAGATGACTGGAATACCTGGTCTAAGTTTAGGAACTAGGATGATTAGTTTCTTTTTTTTAGTTCTTTGTAACTTTGTTATTTCCTGTTATATATAAATCCAAGGTCTAGCAATTGCTAACCTAATTCAAAAAAAAAACAATTATTCATTTTAGTGATATTTTTGACACACCAATGCCTTAATTGGAGAGACATACAAGAATAAAATTAACCATTAATGGCCAATTTCTTTAACTTTAGGGTAACAATAGCGCATTCGAATACGCAAGAGAGGTCGCAAAAGAAGCGGAAGAGTACAATGGATTTAACCTAATCATAGCTGATTTGTGCAAAAAATCAATGATGTACGTCTCGAACCAGCCTAAAGGGCAACCTGCTACGATTCAAGTCGTTCCTCTCGGTCTTCACGTACTCACCAATGCATCTCTTGACAGTCCTTGGCAAAAAATAGGTGAAACAAATGAATTTGAAGTATTCTATTTTATACAACTTTTGCTTTTTCTGAATTTGTTTAAAATAGAGAGGTTGGTGATTTTAAGAGTTAGTTTTGTTCCTCTAAATTTGTGATCTAACTAGGGTTTTTATATTTTCTTTTTAACACATGATTTAATTTTGAATGATCTTGACCTAATTTATCAATTGAGTTAATACAAACGAACTTGTCATTGAATTTCCGATCTATTTAAGCATTGTAATTGCTTATTGTTAGTAACAAATATTAGTTAGCCAAATGAAAAGACACTAACAAATTTACATGTTTTTTCTTTAATTATAGGCAATAAGGCTTGGTAAAAATTTGAGTGAAGAGCTATTAAAGCATGATGTAGAAGAAGAGATAATGGCAACGGATTTGTTTGAAAAGCTGATGAAAGACACGACAAAATGCGATAGAGATATGTTGCCGAACACGGGCTGTGATTCAGACTGGGAACTCGATTTGAGCTCCATCTTCATCGACACGATCAAGACCAAACAAGTAACTTATTTTTTTTTGTTTATTTATTTCTCTCCATCGATACATTTGCTTCTAATGTTAATTATATTGGTTAAATCAATGAAGGGGGTTTATGGGACGAGAAGCACCGCAGTTCTCTCGATGAAAAAGAACTGCGATATGAGCTTCTATGAGAAGTATATCGAGAACGGTATTTGGAAAGATCATAATTTAGAATTTCATATTGAGTAGATTTGATGAGGAGGTAGATTATGGTGTATTAATGAAATAAAAGATTTTATAATCAATCGAACAGTTTGTTATTGTTCGATGTTGTTTTCGGATTAATATTATAAATTAAATTATATCAAACTTGTTCAAAAAATCTGAATTATAAAGCTGATTTATTGGCATAATTCCCTTCGATCTCATCTTTTTTTCTCTTGATTACATTATATATGGCCCTTTGACTTTTAACAATAATAATCTATATGAATTGCTGTTGCATTGAACTCCAGAGACAAGATTTAGGGACAGACAAAAAAATTAATTTGTACGTCCGGTTTTTATCCATTCATTTTTTCATCCATTCACTTTCACCGAGTCATTGCTCAGATGCCAAATGGTGGCAGGCTCAACTGATCATTACATCAAGATGAATTATAATCTTGATACCAAATATTCCATGCATTTGATGAACTCATATATAAGGTACAGAATGCAGATTTAATCGTATTGAATCAACAGTAATTATAATCGCATTATTTTCTCAATTTTCCTCCAATATCTGAAATGACACCAAATATTTAACAATCAGTTCACTAAAAATGACTATCAAGATGTCCATTTTTTCATATTCTTTTATTTGTAGACTCGATAACATACACCTCGTATCATATATAATATATCCATGTGGACTCACGCCAAAATATACCATTTCTTATTAAGAAGCATTTGATTGATGTTGAAAAGATTAGTTAGTGCCCAATTTTAGTGTGATACCTTCATGCACATGGGCCCATGGCATGAATCTCCCGAACTTCTTTTTTGCGAAAAATCAAGTTTTCTGTGTGTCCAGTTTTTTTTAGAAAATTTGGGACCTAGAATTATTGTTCGGCCCAATACTAGCCCGTGAAATCAATTTAGTTTAGTCGCCGTGAAAATTTACTCTCAACTTTAATTGAATCCATTCGATTTTTCTCATTTATATTACTCTAATGAAGAATTCGCACATCATAAATGGAAGACCCGAGGAACTTTCTAGAAGTGATTCTTAATGAAGATAAGGTTTCTTCTTTGATGTTGCAGCATCAACTTGTCAGTTAATTTCACTTAATTTCATCCATAAAAACTGGCTAGGTTAATCACTTAATTTCATCCATAAAAATATCATTGAAATTGTATCACATAACTAGCAATGAATTAACATTTTAAATTAACATACATGTTAATTTTTATAAGTGTTAATTATCACAATCAAACATTATTGAAATTCATATCAATAATGTTGAGAGAGTTTGGAAGACGTCCCAAAAATTAAAGTAACAAGAATATTACCCAAAATTAATAGTCTTGTCTTTTCTCTCTCTCATTCTTTCATATTACACAAAATTGTTATTATTTTATTTTTTTGGCCTCTTTGTTCTCTGTTAGTGCGTTTGTACACAAAATTTGTCTTTAAAATTTCTCTAGACTATAAGAAATTCATTCATCTCTATTTCTAATTCTAATTTTATACAGTACAATGTACGGTTTATTTTTTGTTGTTGAAAAAACACTTATTATTTTTGTTTTTGTCTTGCTATTTATTATGTTTGATTAACAAAATAAAATATTGGGTAGTTAAATTTAATAATTTTCTCATATTTTTTTGCTAGATGAATTATATCGATCCAGAAAACATGAATGAAGAAGAGAATGAGAAAGCAGAATTAATTCGTTTGAAATTTAGTGATTATGATAAATTTCTTAATAGAGTTCGAGGGTTTATTTCGAACCGAGGTTATGGTCTATCTAATTGTGGTTTAAGAAGTGGAAAATATGTTGTTCTTGGTTGTGATAGAGGAGGTTCTTACCGAGATCCGCACAACATTCCATTAGATCTACAAAAAAGAAAAACTTCGACTTGCTTTACAAATTGCCCTTTCAAAATTAGAGGGAAAAAAAGACAAGGATGGTTTTTGAATGGTTATAATAAAAAATTACTCACATAACCATGAACCTTCAGTTGATATAACCGGACATTCTTTATGTCAATGGCTCCCACGAAAAGAAATAGATGATATTGCAAATATGAATAAATTTGGAATGCCGCTGAGACAAATTATGTCGTTTCTCCGAAGAAATAATCCCGATATTTCCGCAACCCTCAAGAGCAATTTATTATGCAAAACGAAAAATACGCGATGAAAATAAATTGAGGAGGCCGTTCGACAATCAAACTTTATTACAAGAACTCGGCAAAACTGATTTTACCTATAATAGCTTGGTTAGTCCAAATTCTTGGTAATGACAATCATCCTTCGGTTATTATGACAGACAATAAAACTGTTTTGATAAATGCCATAAAATTTGTGTTTCCCGATTGTGTTAATTTTCTTTGTGTATGTATTAGCAATTGCAAAAATAAATTACCGACGAGGATTGGGAAATATTCTTACACTATTGGAATAGGGTTGTGTATTCTTCAATCCAAGATGAGCATATTCAAATGTGGCAAGAACTTGATATACTCTTCAGTGAAAAAATTACCGACGAGGATTGGGAAATATATAACATATGTGTGGTTATCTCGTAAAGAGAAATCTGTGGGTGCACGGACATATCAATACTTGCATTTTGAAAACCGTGCATCTTCACGAGCTGAAGGAGGACATTCGAAACTAAATATGTACTTGCAAGTTTCGACGGGTGACCTCTGTAAAGTGAAGAGAGATTTTATCTTTGCAATTGACAAATAATTTCATGATGTCAAAGTGCAACTTTCAAGTAAAAAAATCAAGGTACCCCACAATCGTAAATCTTTTTTTTCAAAAAACTTGTTGGTCGAGTATCCCTACATTCTTTGGATAAATTATACAAACAATACGAAAAAATTAAGTTAGACACTATGAATTGGAAAAATGTCGAAAGCAAAGTAAAATAAAGTACAACAATGAATTGGTCGAGTATCCCTACATTCTTTATATTTAGTTCAATTTGTTCAGACGGTTCACAAGAACAATTGATCTGCCATGTGCTCATAAAATGATCAATTGGAAAAATGTCGAAAGCAAAGTAAAGTACAACAATGAATTGATACAAGGCTATTTTTCCTCCCTGTTGACAACAATGAATGGCCTATATGGCTATATCTCAACAAGACAATGTCCAAAAAAAAGTTCTCAAACTAATAAGTGGTATTGAACTATTGATGTGATATTGGAACCAACTATTCAAGTTACAAGAGGGCGTCCGTCAAAAGCCAAGAAGAAGAAGAAGAAGAAGAAGAAGAAGAAGGCTTTGAGTTCAACTACTAGAGATCCTTCGGCCTTTGAAATTGTTGAAAATCGATTACAAACCCGTCGTCGCTTCGAATTTTGAAACACCCTTTCAACTACTAGAGATCCCTACATTCTTTTTGTAATGAAGTTGGACAAATTAGTCAAGCACGTGAAGTCGCTTCGAATTTTGAAACACACAATCCTAATGTTATAGATGATTCTAACATATTTCATTCTATTGATTTGAATGCAAGTCCAAGTATGTGTTGGTAATAGTCTTTTTGTTGTTAATTTGGATTTTGATGGATGCTATTTTGAATTTTAATGGATGTTATTTTTAGTATTGTTAATTTGGATTTAGATTAATATTTTGATGGATGCTTCGAATTTGTTGTTAATTTGGATTTAGATTAATATTTATTTTCTTCTCGTCTTGTTATTTTTAGTATTGAATTATGAAATGACATTATATTATGTTTTATTTTCAGAATGATCAAAAATTTAATATATGAATTTGTTAAGATAATTAATATTAGTTTCATTTTAATGAAACTTTTTAAATCATGCATCCAGAGGGGACCAGAGAACAACACAGAGTATTCAACTTTTCTAATTGGAACTTACAAAAGAATTTGTTTGGAAATATACACAAATCGCGTCAGAGGGGAAAAGAAATTGAAATCTCATTTTTTTTTTGGAAACAAATGACCACAAGTTTTTTGAAGATCTTCTTAATTAATGTTAATTCTTAATTAATGTTAAGGGGTAAAATAGTCATGTTTATTTTTTTTTCTAATATTTGCTCTCCATACCCAAAAAAACACACTTAAAATATCAGCACCCTACAAAATATTCAAATTTGCAAAACGTGTAGATGTAAAACATATTCCACCTTGATGATTATATGTAAATTTCACTTCACAAAACTAAATAACATCTTTATTTATTTTTTATTTTCTGATATTGATGCCTCGAAGTTCACGTAACATAATTTACACAAATCACATTAATCATTTTTCATGTAAAAATGCATTAACCATGATTATCAACGTATACGTATTGCTCGTGAACCTGTCTTGCGTGAAAAGATGGTTATATTTGTTACAAAAATGCTTCACCTACAGAACTATTTCACCGAATGAAGCCCGATAATGAAATTTGTATATGCATTGCAAAGTGGGTCCCACCTGTATTTATTATTTTTTGTATATAAAATATTATTTCGGGGGTAATTATGTGGATGAATTGGGTGATTCTAGCATTATCATGGATTATAGGTAATTATGTGGATGAATTCGGTGATTCTAGCATTATCATGGATTATAGGTAATTCATTCAATATGAATGAATATTTCTAAATTGTCTTCAGATAAGTGTGCGAACACCAATATATACAGAAATATGATACTAACAATATTTACAATTTTTTTGATCCAAGACAACCATGATACTTCCTGAGACAATTATAACGCGTGCCATTTGGACGAAAAATAATATCCAATAATGTTAGTTATACATGATATTTTTTGAGAAAAATAAAGTAAAACACTATTTCAAATCCGCATCATGTAGAATCTCCAATCATGTTAGTAATACACGATATTTTGTGTTAAACTAAAAATATAAATCGATAAGCTTTAGCAAACTCATGAGGTGTAAATACTGAAATTATACCAAAGAGAAAAAAGTGAGAATACATTTTCAAACTAAAAAAAAACGCAATCGCATGAATAATATATCTATTAGTAGTTCATCCTTGGTCGATGACAAAAAAAAAACAAATATTCAAGATTCGCCACTTCACAAAACTATCATAAGATAACAAAACCATGCATAAAATATCTATTTAATGACGAGTCGAGCTTTCTCAGAAGCAATTGGAATCTCCAAAAGCGACTTTAGGTTAAACTCCAAACTCTCATAAAAGTAATTCGGAGGCCTTATGGAAAGTACTAAAAGTTCCGGGGCGGAGCCTAGCACAAACTCTAAACACGCGACCGCATTTTCCATGTCTTCATAGCGATCGATATTCAAAACTCTGAGGCGTGGAAGCGAGAAATCTTTTGCGTCCCATAAATTCGGAATTGGCGATTCGGGGCATTTCTCCCAGTCAAAGAACATCTATTATAAGTATAACAAACACAACAAAATTCAAAATGTATTTTTATAACTACATGGAAAAACGGTTAGGAGCAAACCTCTACGTCGAGTACTTCGAGATTAGGGGTATTCTTAAGGAGGGACATAACAAAAGACGCGGTTTTTTTGTTCTTAAAATTCATATCCAGACCGATGCACAATTTCTTCAAATTATGAAAAATCAAGGGAAATTCCCTTACAACTCGCCTCGCGGAAAAGAACTGAAAAATAAAGATGGATTAGCTTGCAATTAAACAATTCGAAGAAAATAAATTATGAGTTTACATGTACGAAATGTTTTCTCAAGACCAGCGATTCGAGATTAGGGACGCAACCGAAAGCTTGTTCAAGATCGGACTCGTTCTCGAATGGCAATTCTTTTAGATACGCGCAAAGAGTGACCAATTTTGGTGCGTGCAGATTGAGAGCAGTAAACTCGCCATAAATATTCAAATTTTTCAAATTCGGTGCTCGAATAGTTAAAACATCGCAATTTATAAGGTAATGTAATTTCAAATTCTCCAACACGGGGCAACGCGAGACCAACTTCTCGAAAGAATCCTCTGAAGTGACGATGCCGTTTAGATGAAGGGTTCGAAGAAATTCAAATCCTTCGAAATCTCGAGGCAATTGGACAGAGCCAAAATGTAAACAAATGGAAGTCAAAGTATTGCAAGAGAAGAAACTCGAAGGAATTTTGTATGAAGAATAAGAACCCAAATAAAGTTTCAATTCTCTGATTCCATTTCTCGACAAGTATCGAATCCACCTGTCAAATGCATCAGGACAGGATTCCCCGGTACGCAGATTGAATTTACGAACAGGGCCGCCATGTAGGACGAGAATCGTATCGACTAGTTTCACAATATCACTTTGATACATACGGGTTCTACAATCAGAATCATGGATTCGGAGTTCGGGAATTGAAGTCCAGGTTTCTCGCCAAGCACTGGATAGAACACTAGTCCTTCCAGCCTCTTTTATCGGCAAAAAAGTGAGGATCTTTTCTCTGATCTCTTTGGGGAGATTGCTTATTAAATCAACTTTTGACGAAGAACTCGCCTTAGATTTTCTCCCTCGAGGAGCCATGTCCTAGAATAAACAAGATAAAAAATATACATATAAACAATAGTTAAAGTATGGATTCCAAAAAACCCTAGCTCATAAATCAGAGAAAAATCAAGGGGAGCTTCCACCTCTATCAAAAAAAGTAGAAATAGACTCACCGTATAGTTTGCTTGGATTCTATCAAGTAAAGAGGATGATAATCGCCATTAAGAAAAAAAAGTTGAGATTTCCTGCCTGGATTCCCCGCCGCTTCGTTTCTTCCCGCCTCTTTGATTTACTCTTGATTTTGGGAAAGAGAGTATTTGTAAGGGACTTGATGATAAATAATATGCTACTATAGAGAATTGTTTTTTTCAACAAAATAGATAGATCAGGCCCAATGATCTAATGAAATTAGTTGAGTTTATTTCAACAAAATAGAGAATTGTTTTTGCATTTATCTGAAACGCACTTGGAATGTTCTGAGAATTGTTCGATGTCTTTTCGTCTCACGCTAGTTCTATTTTTTATTATACCTTTTTTACATTATTTTATATATATTTGTTCTGTGTCTTTCTTTTAAATTTCAATTGTTTCTAACTTTATAATTTTATCAATTAAGTTTTTTTATCTTTTTAATTTGGTCAATTATATCTCTTACTTTTTAAATTTGGTTCGATTGAGTTATTTCATACATTAACTAATGAATTGACAGTTAAATAGTGACATGACATGTTTTATAAATTATCATGTTGTATTTTAGATATTATTTTTTCATTTTTTGCGTTATTGCGTCGATATTTAATTCACAGAAAAATAATATATTCACAAATAAAATAATTTATGTAGTCACGTCATTAAATATGACATGTCATCAAATACGTCATGTCATAATTTAATGATCCAGTCATCAAGTGAATGGATCCAATTGAACTAATATAAAAGCTAAGGAACTTGATTTATCAAATTGCAAAGATAAAAACTTAATTAATCAAATGAAAACGTTAAATGTTTAATTAAAATGAATAAAAATCCAAAAGTTAATAGAACAAAAGTAGATTTTTCTTTTATGTATGTATATGCTTTTTTTTAAAGAGTCTAGCCGAAAACTTTGTACAGAAAAATTAGATTACAGAAAAGTCAAGATACGAAAAAAATTATACTTTATAATTAATAGTCGTCTTTTATATTTGTACACGGGCTATCATTGATCCTTATTCTAATTGTAAAATGTTTAATATAAGATACGAAAAATCAAGAGTTCAAGTTTCATTGATATCACAAATAAAAACAAAACAAAATATATCCATATTTCATGAATTATATTTCACTTAAAAATATATATATAATTGTACACGGGCCGCTTTATTTTTTATAAAATAATATGACATTTGTAATATTTTTAATAAACCATAGGAGCTACAAATAAAACTATCTTCTTGATATCATATACCTAATTATGATGTTGTTTATTTCGAAGCTCATCCTATTCGATGATTTGGAACTCTGTATTGAAATGGCAAAATTCCAGCAGTGTAAAGAATCCTTTTACCATGGTAGTTTGTACATTCATTGCTCGATTCATTAGTCCGCCATTGGCGTGATGGACCACTATCATTCTGGGCCGACCTGGCGATTTTGAAGGTCTTTGACGAAAAATACAATATTAATTAAATATCAATATGTTGGAGTGATGGACCACTATCATTTTGGGCCGACCTGACGATTTTGAAGGCCTTTGACGAAAAATACAATATTAATTAAATATGAATATTATATTAATTTAACTATAATTTTTTTTTCAAAATAATAATGTTATACATCTCCAGAAAAGTTCGACGGTAATTTTCTTCTCCCTCTTTTCTTCAGAAAAAAAATATATTTCTTTAAATTTTTTTGTTTTGGGCCGACCTTGATTAACATGGTCATATTATACATTGCCAAATGGATTTCTCTAGTTAATTAAAATAGTAGTGTTATGCATCTCCTATATTATATTATATATATATATAAAAGATAATTGGAGCCTTGAAATTCGGTAGATTTTTGACATATGTCAAATCCATATCCTGAAATAATTTTCCAATGAGAATGAATAATTTTTCAATGATAATGAATAGTAGTGTTATACATTTCCTATATTATATATCTGATTTAAAAATTATTTTTCAATGATAATGAATAATTTTTGCTCTAAAATAATATTTAGAATCCAAATAAAAAATGAAATATTGTGAAATATATCCCATGATTTTTTTTTTTTGAAAAATCATTATTACTCAAATCAACATTATCTTAAAATTTGTAAGTAGCTAACATATTTAGTAAAATGAAAAAATAGTTTGAACGAGGACAATTAATAATTTTTTAACTAAAAATTAATTTAGGAGTATCCATAATGAGGGATTCAAAAGAATATTTATGAAATTCATGTTTTTGAAGAGTATACATGAAATTATGATATTTTGCATAGGTGCGCATGAAATTTTGTTTCTTTAATAATTTGAAATTATTTATATATGAAAATGAATACAACGTGTCTTGTAGGATACATGAACCTAATAATATCCCACTAAAAACTAAGGAATAGTTTTGATCTTTACTATACAGGTGTGACCTGTAAAATTGTTTTCAAAAGAGGAACTAATTTAAAAACCAACAAGGCTTTTGTTTTGTTTGTTTATCGTTTTCTAGACCGTGAGCGGGATAGTGTATAGAAGTAAGCCAACTCTCTTCATGTGTCAAGTTTTAGAAATTAGTTCTGTCATGTAAAATTATATCGTTTCGGGGATGATACCGAATCAAATTGTATCAGGCTCGTTTTTTCCCATATTGTGTGTCCCCGAGTAATTGTTCTCTCCCATTTTGGAAGTTACAGTTTTCTTGTATCGCCTTGAATGCGGTACAATTACTATTTTCATAAGATGTCATTGCTCGTCTTCTAGAAACAAAGCAATTTCATAGCCGAACATTAATATAATTGTGCTATTTTCTCAGTTTTCCTCTTAACATCTGAAATCTCGCCAAATATTTAACAACTAGTTTATTGATAATGACCATCAAGATGTTCATTTTTTTCATAATCTTTTAGTTCTTATAAAATATCTCATTTCCTATTAACAAGCATTTGATTGATGTTGCAAACATTAGGTAGTGCCAAATTTTAGTGTGATACCTTCGTATACATGGCATGAATTCGCCGGATTTATTTTTATGAAAAATCAAGTTTGTATTGTCTCCAGTTCTTATATATTACATGTAATTTATTTCTAGAAAATTTGGGGCCGGCCTACTTGTCTGGCCCATTGTTAGCCCATAAAATCAATTTAGATTACAGTGAAAATTTAATTTCAACTATAATAGAACCAATTCCATACAAAAGGCCTGGACTAAATAATATAGCACAATAGTATGAATTATGAAAGAATTAATTCAAAGCAATTCATAACACTGATATCTATTTAAGTTAAAGCCACCAATTTCTTCATTTCTATTTTTCTTTAATGAAGAATTCGGAGATTATAATCGGGAGACTCGAGAAACTTTGTAGAAATGATTCTTAAAGAAGGTTTATTCTTTTGCTTTTCGGCATCAACTTGATGGTTAATTACTCAATTTCGTTTATAAAAAATCATCACATTTTGCATTGTTTTTTTCCTCATAATTCGTCCTTTGTATATTTTTCGCACTAACGTTTTGCTTCCTGCATAATTGCTTCGCGCGAACCACACACACTCACCAAAACTGGTAATATTAAGGAGCATTTTTGTCACTAACCTTGTCTCGAAAAATATTTCAAAATTAATCCAAATCGAATTTTAAAAACCCGATACCGTCTGATTTAAAAAATTCCCTTGATTAATTAAGTTAAAACATATAATTGACATGAAGGAATAAAATTTATAAACAACGGGTTATAAAACCAGTTGGAGAATCTTTTCAAATTTACATACTACCTATCTCCAAATTATACTACGACATTTTCAATATTTTAGTTAATATATTTAATTAACATGGTAATACACAAATATCAGATAAATAACAAACAATTAATTTATAACTAGGAGAATACTCGCGCTACGTGGCGAGCATGTAAATTATGTTTTTCATTGTAATAAGATTATATTATATAAATATGTATTTTTTGCATTGTATTTGCTTACATAATATTTTTACAAATTGAAATTATGAAACACGGTATGTATGAACTATACTAATATGGATGTCAAATAAAGATAAAAATAAAATTAATATATTTGATGGGTTTATAAAATTAAATTTCCAAAATAATACTAATATGTGTTGTATTTTTTATAATATTACATATTAAATTAGTAGTATTTGAAATATAAACTTTTCATATGCCATTGCATTCACATTTAATCTTGTAATTTTATGTGAAATGTGAAACAATTGATTAGACTTGGTCTAATATGATTCTAATTAATAATAATATGCTACATCATTAATGTATGATGATGTGGGTTTCTAAGAATGCTTAAAACATGGTGTAAAATAATAACACATAAATGATTACACAAAATATGATCTTCAAAAAATTCTAACAAAAAAATAATGATTGAGATTAAATCACATCACTACATCTAATGGTATAATACTTAAAAACTATGTTGCACGGATACGGATACGACGATACGACCGTTTTCAAAAATACATAGGGTACGATACGGCCATTATATATAATATTTTATTATTTTATTAATTATAATTTATTAATTTAATATTTTATATAGTATAAATTTGACATAAAATATCTTCAAAATTTGTTTTAACAGAAATAACTTCTTATAAAGTAAATGTTTATTTTGTTTGGTTATTTATTTATATGTATTACTCATTTATTTCGATTTCAAATTTTTATTTCCATTTTTCAAGTACATTTGTGTATACGTTAGAAGTATCCGACAAGTATCCGGAAGTATCCGAGAAGTATCCTATATTATTTTGAATTAAAATATTCGGATACGCCACGTGGAGTATCCGATACGTATCTGACGAGTATTCGACGAGTATCGGTATCCGATACGGCATCCGATACGATACGGCTTGATTTTTGAAGTATCCGCGCAACATAGCTTAAAAATAATAATAGAAAATGCATGTCTTAAATGATCAAATATAATATTAATGCATATGATGAAGCCACATCACACAATCTAATGGTTAATAATCAAGATAAGCATGATGATGTGGATTCATGAGGAGCCTCAAAGATATGTGCAAAATAATGGGGTGGATAAATTAATATTCATTTAAATTAACAAATGTAAATTAATATTAATGATTTGTTAATTAAGTGTTTTTATTTATCATGTAATTAAGTGTGTTAATCATAATGTAGATAATGTGATGGGAAATCTTGGGGAAATATAAGATTGTCATTTTCTAGCCCATGGGCCTGCGATGATAGTACAATGTTATTTTACCCCATAATTACCCCAACTCGCTCTTCACACTATAATTAACGAATTTAATTGGCATACTAATTTCAAAATACATAATTAACAATTAGATGGTATCGTTTTGTATTTAATAATTCAAACAAATATTCATTGTGTATTAATTAATTCTTAATTATATGACATGTGTTAGTTATAATATTAAGTTATTAACTAAAATATATTATTTAATTTATAAAGATATTGTGATAAAATTTGGGGAGCTCTAACACTTAACCATTTTTAATTGTCCGTGACTTCAATTCTTATTTGCAGACATATTTAATTTATTATATGTGCAAATAAACCATTATGTCAAAAAAATTACATTTTTGAATTGTCATATTAAGTTGGTCATTCAAGTTTTAATGATTCATATATTGTCATTAAATCCTTAATTAGATTCAGTGATCATGATAAAAAATATTATAATTATCTGATTATATTAACTTGTCCAGTACATTTGATTATATTAGATTTATAATCATACATATTGTATTGAATATTCGTGATTAAATCTATAACCACAAACTAATTATATTTATAATTTAATATAATTAAAAAGTACTTAGTTATAACTGATTATGGATGAATAAATACTGGAAATGTTTAAGTGAGTTCTCATGATAAAAAAAGATTATGAATTGGTGTTTTTTAATTAGATTCAGTGAGATTAACAGCCCACGTTATCATTAATTTATTTATCATTGCTTATGAGTTATGATAGCACAATTCAATTGAAAAGCGAAATTTTTTGATTTTTAAATATGTTTTTATAAACAAATTCATCGTTATTTTTATCTAAAGTTCATTTCTGACATATGATTTAATTTTGTTGCTACATGATAGTTTTTGTTTGAAATAAGCATTACTCATTTCAAATTATATATATATATATATATATATATATATATATATATATATATATATATATATATATAAAAATAAATGAAAGAGGGATATTCTATATTTATCAAATATCAATAAACTAAATACATAATAAAAAGTAAAAAAATGTGCAGTATCAAGTCATTTCATTGTAGATGTATCATCTTAGGAGAGGTTAATTTATTATTATGTTCATTTCTTAAGTTTAAATTTGTGTCTACCTTTAAAATATATCGAGATTATACCTGTAGTGAAATATCATAAACAATCCTATAAAAGTGATAAATATTACTAGTTATTTTCTTTTTTTTTAAAAAAATCTGAACCGTCCTCTTCCCGCTTAATAAGTACACATATATAAATAAAAGAAAACGAACAAAAAATATTTGATGAATCTTTAGATTTTGTATAATATATTGTTTTAACATTGAAATTTTTAGTTATAATTTGGATGGCAGTTATGATACCAGATCAATTATTATACTCAATTACCAATTAAAAATTTAGTTCTATTTTGCTTTATATTAGCAACTTTGTTGATGTTTTTGGAAAATTAGAAAAGCAAAGCAAAAATATATATATATATATATATATATATATATATATATATATATATATATATATATATATATATATATATATATATATATATATATATATATATATATATATATATATATATATATATTCCTTCTCTATGATTTTTTAATTTAATTTTAAAACAAAAATTAACAAATTCTATTTATTAAAAAAAAAATTTCGCCAATAACACATAACTAACAATAAAGCATAATTGCTTACAAATTTATTAAAAACCATCCTACAAACCAATATAACAGAAGTATTGCAATTTAATTGTGCAAGTATTGTAAATATGCAAACTAGCCCTCACACTGGTGCTAATTCTATTATTGTGTTTCTCTACTTGGCTTCTTGAACAGCATGAAAGATTAAGGGCTAGGAAATTTAAGTATTATTCAGTTTAGGAAAAATATACCAGCATATTACTAAAACATGTTTGGATTCGTTTTAGGGAATCAAAGTATTTTTTATAGTTTAGGAATGTTCAGTATTTTTGTATATAAATTTTGGGCAAATGAAAACTGATGTTTTTGGTCAATTTTTTTTTCAGGAAACTCAGGGACTCACGTGCTTTCTCTTCCTTTGTTTCATTCTCTGTCGTACCTTCTTCCATGTGAATTTAATTGCAATTTACTCTGCAATTCAGACGATGTGAATTGTGATGCCAACTAATATACTATTATTTAAACTCTGCAATTCATTTAATTCAGAAGTTCCCCAAAGAGAGATGATACAATTCATTTTTACAGCTTTATGGAATTGGCTTTTTGCAATTAACTCTGCAATTCATTTTTACAGCTTTATGGAATTGGTTTCTTGCAACTTGCAAGGGTTCAAAATCTGGAGATCTTCTCGAAGGTTCAAAATCCGAACGTTGGAATCAGCGGCATTCTCTTTATATACGCCCCATCAGAACGAAATGCCTCTCGTCTCTCCTTCTTCCTTCCTAAAGGTCTCTCTTTCTCATCACACCACTTCTCTCCTTACCCCCATTAATGGCGACTAGGGCTTAATGGGAATGAGTCTTCTCTTTATGTAATTTATGGGTCTCTTCTTTCAACCCAATTAATAGTGACTGGATGACGAGAAGCAGTAAAAAAGAACGAGAATCCAGATTTCTTCCTTGATCACGAGGAGTCAAAAAGACCGATTTTCTGGCAGCTAGCGAACCAAACTACTGCAGCCTTGATCCGAGTCGTTGAATCTGGCAGGCAGATAGAGAGTTTCGCAAACTCCTAATCAGGTATATTATACCTTGTGTCCTCTTCATGGTTAATTTAATTGTGAAAATCTTTCAAAAAGATCCTAAATTGTTTATTTGAATTAACTAATTTTCTTTAACAGTCTTTTTATTGTGGTTTAGACTCTTTTTGCTATTTAGACACTGTATTGTCTTCAACAGTTTTTCAAAAATACCCTAAATTGTTTATCAGGCAGATAGTGACTGTTTCTGCAATTTTCGACTCTTTTTGCGATTTAGACGTTAAGTTCAGTGCAATTTAGCAATTTCTCCTTTAATTTACACACTGTGTTTTGCATGATTAGGCAATTTCTTCTCATAGTATTAGTTTTTGCAATTTAGCCAAAACTCTTCAGCTTTTAAAACTTATGATGAATGCATGGATAGATTTTTTTTGTTTCAATTTAGGCATAACACATGGTCATTTCTGTTTCAAATTTGCATTTGATAATTATAGGGATACATAACTAATTTTTTTGTGTTTTTAAAAGGGGCAAAAAGATAGCGAGGGGTAATTTGGTGAATTACAACCGAGGACCAAAACTGTGCTGGACACAACCATTGAAGTTTCTGAGAAATTAGTGTTCTTTCTCATCAGAATCTCTGGGCATAATACTTTTGATCAGTATAAGGTAATTTTGAATTTTACCCATTTTTAATAATTCCATCTATTTTTTCAATTATTTAATTTAATTTGTTTTTACAATTGATGCAGAAATGCAATAAATTGGATGATCGAATCGAATTCAGTCAAGAAATTCCAAAGTGTCAGGAAAAGAAGCAATAATCTCAAGACAAGAAATCCAATCAACGTTGCATTCCAGATTTTGAACCCTTGCAAGTTGCAAGAAGCCAATTCCATAAAGCTGTAAAAATGAATTGCAGAGTTAATTGCAAGAAGCCAATTTTTTTTTTTTTTTTTTTTTTTGCAAAAATGCCCTAAGGCTAAGAAGCCATTTCGATAAAGCTGTAAAAATGAATTGTATCGGCTCTCTTTGGGGAACTTCTGAATTAAATGAATTGTAAAGTTAAAATAATAGGATATTAGTTAGCATCACATGGGCTGAATTGCAGAGTAAATTGCAATTAAATTCACATGGGCTTGTGTTAAAATAAAGCTGTAAAATTTTAATCTTTCATGCTGTTCAAGAAGCAAAGTAGAGAAACACAATAATGAAATTAGCACAAGTGTGAGGGCTAGTTCATATTTACAATACTTGGGCAATTTTCATGGTTCATTTTTGAGTTTTCATCAGTTATTTGTCCATTTTTTTCAATTTCCAATTTTGGCATAATTAGGTTAATTAAGCTAATCAATTTAGACAAATTATTAGCGTTCCCAATTTGTTAATTCTTCAGCTTAGGAATTTTGACAGGGTTTTTAAAGTTTTTTTTCTTGAAATTTATTAAAAACTTGTAACATCTGAAAATTTTCCAGAGATTAGGGTTTTATCACTTATCAGTCCAATTTGTCTAGTTCTTTAAAAAATTCCCATTTCTTTAGCTCTTCCAAAATTTCAAGGTTTTTTTTCTTCAAATATATAAACGAAATTAGTGTTTTCTTCTAATATGTACATGATTTTGGGGGTAGAGTTAAGCAAATGATAGAGTATATGTGCCGATTAGGATAAGATTGGAATTTAATTTCTTTCAACAATTTTATGTTTAATATTTGAAATTTGTTTGTTATTTTGTTTTGTTTAAGGGAGTTTCTATCGTAGGCTCCTTTTTTATTATCACATACCTCTTTTTTATTTAACGGCGGAGATTCAAAATTTTATACTAATCTAATGATTCTCATTAAATCCTGTAAAGATGAACTTTTCAACCAAATATTTGATGGACCCTCATTTTAGGGGTAAAACTGTCATTTCATAAATTTCTCTTTGAACCCTCTGTCGACAATCGACATGTGCATCTACCTCCAGTTGCCTCGCCCAAATTCCCATTCTTCGCACGGAGAAAGAAGAACATCGTTGGCTCCTACCTGCCTTCTCTGCTCTATCTCGTCCGAATTTTCGCATTAAATGGAGAGAGAAGATCATGGCCACACCTTCCATGTCTTTGCGTACTGTCTCGTCGAAGATGAAGATCATACGAACACAGAGTTCCCACCAAGATGACGAGTGGAGGAGTTCTATCCAGTGCCATCTCGCCTCGATCAAGTGTTTTATCTCGAAACCTCTTCGATATTCGATGGCTCTTTGATTTGTTCATGCAAATTTTAGAAATTTTAAAACTTCGATTGAGGTAAGTTTGAATTTTTTTCTGCGGGCCGTTGCTATATCTAATTTGGCTGTTGCTACCTCGAATTGATTTTCTTTCAATTCTCCAATTTTCAAGTTTGGTTATTTTATTTGCATCCCTAATTTCCTTTTTTTCCTTTGCATATTGGAGGATGAAGAGAGAGTACAAAGTTCGATGAGGAGGCAGGAGCATTTCATAAATTCGCACGGGAGACGACTTGACAGAGGCAACCCGTAAATCTGGTGTGTAGGCAACATTTTGTAATTACAAAGAACCCCCTAAAAGATCTGTTAATTCCGATTCGTATCCAATGGAAGCAGAACCCTCACATGTTGGATCTTTTGTTTACATGTTCGATACTGGTTAAATGGTGAATAGGAGAAAGACGATGAACAAAACTCTACTATTATGTATGTGCGGCAAATCACAAAGGTTTATACTCTTCACTTTTTGTCAAAATTATCATGTATAATTTCGGTACCGTTTATTTGATATGTTGAAGTTGAATTTGTTAATTTGTTTTAATTTTCTTCTCATTTAATTTTTTTTCTTTTTTAGTGATCATTTTACTTCACAATCTGAGACGAAAGATTTGAGAATTTTCAAGAAAGAAGAATAAACGCAAGGCAACAAATCGATACAAGAGATGAGAATTACGTTTCAAAAGCTGGTCATATTTTTCTCTTTTATTGGTCTTTATTTTTATTTGGAGTTGTTGTCGAATGTTATTGTTATTTAGATGTTGTTTATGATACTAGATGTTAATGTCTTTTTTATTAGAAGGTTATTTACTTATTTTTGTAATAAATTAGCGACAACGGAGAAATACTACTATATTTTCAGTGTCGTTGAATTGTTGAAATAAATTTACGTGCTCCTTTCAACATGTTAAAATGTTATTAGAATGTTATCATCTCTTTTAGTCATGAATGTCTTCATATTATCAATGTCTTTTGAAAAAGTTAAATGTCATGAATTGTTGTGAAATACACATGAAGTATAGAGATCACAATAACAAATTTCTTCTAAATTATAAAAATAAATCTTTATTACATCAATTATACCATCATTTCAAAATAAAGAATATGAATTCTGGAAATAAAATTTTATTGAAAAACAACAATTTCTAAAAATTGAGAAAATTTCAGATAAGAACAAAATAGCAAAATATATTAGAAAATAATTCGTTGAATACTCAATCTCATACTTATGATTTTCATCTAAGAGTTGGATGCGAGAGAGGCTGTGAGGAGTGAGATAAAAGTTGAGAAATGGAGTTGGCAAATAAAAAGTCGGAGCAACGAGAGGAAAAGGCCGTGAAGTGCTGTAATATCATATTTAAAAAATAAATGTGGAGAGACAAGGTAAAAATGGAAACAAATAATTAATGGAGAGTGCAAAGATTGAATTAAATGGAGAAATAAAAGTCTTAATTTTTGTTAATTTTTTGTACACCCAAAATGCCCTTTTTGCAATACGGGTCTATGATAGAAGCTCCCTTTGTTTAATATTTGAAATTTGTTTGTTATTTTGTTTTGTTTCTGGAAAGAATGCACATTGTTTGTTGTACCATTGTTATATGGTTATTTTTTCTTGTATTGTTATAAATTCCATTCACACGTTTGATTCACACACTAAGTAATGAAATACTCGATTTTTTTGGGTATAGTTGGTGTAAATAAGATTACCATCAAAATTGGTGATTTTTTCAAACTTATATGAACCAAATTCACATAACAACTTAAAATTTTTGATTTGGATAAACTAGTACTATTTTTAATTTTTATAACATACTATTTCTTGTTTTATAAAAATAAAACAATTACATCTATGAACACCAATATAATTTATTGGATTCAGTTATAGAGATGATTGAATGATTTTTATTATTTGAATTGAATAGATTACACCATATATTAATACTAAACTTGTGTTACCGTTATAGAACATAATTATAACGACAATCTTATATGTTTTAATGTTAATCTTATCATAAGTATTTTATCTTTTCCAAAATACACTTGTACTGTGATTGTACATTTTTTTTGTGTAGCGAAAAGTCACATAGGTTATCTCTGATGTTGGTAGAGGCCCTTTGCCAAATTCTTTGTGCAAAGGGGCACGAAAGACATGTGATTAGAGGATTCGGGTAATCGTGTTCGACAGTTAACAGAAGCGGCATTATGTGGCCAACCCCGTTTCATTAAGTTGTCAACCAGTTACTAACATTTATTAAATTGCGGAGAATTTTTGAAACGAGACATCGCAAGAACTTTAGTGAACACATCCACAATTTGAATTGTGCACAATTAAAGTGGCAACCACATAAGTACTACAATGGCTCGATACGAAAAGTGAAAATATATAAAATAATTTACTTCTTTTAATTTTCTTTTATTTCAATATTTTGAATTTAATATTCAATAAAATTGAATAGAAGAAAGGGGAGTTCTATCATACACCCTTTTACAGGGGTATTTTGGGTATTTTAGCAATTAATTATATTTGTAAAAGGGTGTATCATAAAATTTATCTTTTATGGATATTTTTGTTTAAATGAACATAGAAAAATTCCAATTTAGTCACAAATTAATTGATAAATATATTTGTATCTTACCTTAAATATTCATAAATGAATAATTACTCCAAATACCCTTGAAAATGGGTGTATGATAAGGAAAGGGGTGTATGATAGAAGCCCCCCAGAAGAAAATACTTCAAAATACTTAAAAAATACATAATTTTCTCATTTTTATTTTTGAAGGAGATAAGAAGTTTAGTTCCATGAGATACAAAAATGTGCTTAATAGTGGATGAATGAGAAAATAAAATAAAAGGAGACTAGTTCTCATATTTGTGGTTCCTAGGCCTGATTTACATTGGTGGCCGTCAGCATAGCCGTTTTTCCTTTATGATATAATTCCTCATTTTCCATATTTGTCATAGATACGCGAAGCAGACTAGTTCTCATATTTTGGATTGGTCCATGTCTATAAGTTTTCTGTTAGGCTCCCAGAAATTCCTAACCGACCTGTTGGATCCCATCTCCACCCTGATTTCAAGGGTAGCTGTCATTTTCTGCCGGACCCCCGTTGCGAACTGGCAATCCACCGTGTTGGAATTGTAGTTTTTATTGAAGGCGTTGTTTTGTCGTCTCCTCTTCGCCAAGTTGTATGCGGTTACCAATTTGTTTTGGCAAAGAGTTTTATATTCATCTTAATTTTCTCAGTTTTCATCTAATATCTTAAGTAATTGGAGCATTCAACGATTTTTTTTTCTATTTGTTGAAACTAACATTAGATAATTAATCATCAAACTATTTTATTGCAGTTTTTTTCTTATTTTATGATTGAACTCAAATCTCAATATCTATACTTTTTATAATATGTTATATAAATTTCAATACTTCACGCCAAATGTGATCAAAAGTAGTAAAGTACTTTGATGATACTGATACCTTCACATGGAAGATGTGAAGGTTGTGACAATTATAACGTGACATCTTTACATAGGAGTGTTGTGCGTGAACATTCCACGTAATTAACTAAATCATATTTATGCACACAAAAATAGTTTTGTCAATTACTAGCCAAACAAATATTTTTAATTTCTTTTTAATTTCATTTCATTCAGTCACGGCTTCCTTGGTAAATGGTCCTCCCCTTCATTTCATCATCTTACAATCATTCCAAATTACCTTCATTTAGCTCAAACACATGCCCTAACTCTGTACTTTCCCTGAATCCCACAAAACACACAACCAAATTAACCATTCATTCATTCATTCATTCATTCATTCATTCATTTACCTCCACACCACACCAGACTCAGCGCGGCCCTCGACTTCGCACGACTCGCCTCGTCCCCATTACTCGCAAACAACTCAACGTACCTCGACCCAATCATCATCTTATCTCTACTCATCGCCCGTTTCGCCACCTCAACATCCTCAAACTCGACAAACGCATATCATGTTGCCTTCCCTTCGTCATGGTTAAGCTTTACCAATGATTATTCCTTCAATGGATGGGAATGAGGTGACGTGGTTTCACTGGAATCCAAAATTAAAAGGAGATAAATAAATAAATTTGCCAATGTTCATTCATATAATGGTGAGGCAACGGGACTTGCAAACGTTTATTCATCTTATGTGTGGGAACGAGGGCTTCAATGCATGGTTCATAGACTCGGCCGAGTCGAGTAAATTGTCTGCGCGTATTCGATTATTATTTGTTTTGTTGAAGATGATGAATGTATGGTGTAATTTTTGATGAATATAAAATTTTGTTTTTGTTTATTATTCGTACTTCATAGTGTAAATTCATGGTGTCAATTGATGGCTATATTTCCTAGTTTTTTTTTTTTTTTTTTGTCTATTATTCATATTTCCAATATTGGTGTATCTTTTTTTATATCCATTTCAATTTATATTAGTTGAATTCGTTTCTGTTTGTCAATTTTTAAAATATTTTTTATATTTGCTTTATTCATTTTATAACAATTTTCTACCCAATCCTTTTTGATCCGTGTGTGATACGCATGGACCGATTTTCGAATTGGTTTGGCTGAATGAAATGTGATCCGTAATTACATAGTGAAAAAAATAAGTCATTTAATATGCCCCATATTTCGCCAAAATGTTAATTGACATAGTGATGAAATGTGATCCGTAATTACATATTAATTAATATATGTACGTAAGATATATTAATTATGTCATATATGCTGATTAACATAATCCCCCATAATAATTGACATGTTTAATTACCATAATAATGGACGTGTAATATATAATTCATATTAATCAATACATGTGTAACTATATAAGATATATTAATTACGCTATATATGCTAATTAACATAAGCCCCCACATTCCATTATTTATGTCAATTATCATATAGTTATAGATGATATTTTGGTGAATTATCAAGTTAATTATCATATAGTTATATTGATTAATAACATATAATATTTATCGTACATGTTAATTATCAAGTTGATTGTGTGGCACATGCATGTTAATTATTATATATTACAATTGATGGGAAAGTATAATTTTTCTTCTTTTATTTTGATGTGAGATAAAACATATATTTATTAACATTATTAATGATAGGTGAGGAAACACGGGGCAAAATATAATTGCCATTACTTTTATTGAGACAGGGAAAGAACATAAAGCACATGATTAACATGTTAGTTACATTAATTAATAATAATAATAGAAGAGTAATTCAACACAACATGCTTTCGCAACATGATTGGAGCAGAATGATGAGGTGTAGGATGTTAATTGAATTAAGTTAAAATTAATTTTATAGTGTGAATAAAATATCTTGCTGCGAGAGAATGTTGTGTAGAATTACTCATACTAGAACGTGCTCTCACTCTGTTTCGCAACATGATTAACCCTCGCATAGACACGAATTACCTCGTGTGTCAAAAAAACATCTTGCTGCGAGAGAAGGTTATTTATTGTGCCCCTCAAATGTCCACCAAATTTTTCTCACAATAATAATTCATGGTTAATACATGAATTAGTATTTTGGATTAACGGTTATTTCATGATTATTAAAATTTTAATATATAATTATGTTCCATACCAATTGATGATTAATTCGAAGTAATTAAAAATAAATAATTATGAATTAATCGTTAATTCAAAATAATAATCCATGTATTAACCATGAATTATTATTGTGAGAAAAATTTGATGGACATTTGAGGGGCACAATAAATAACCTCTTAAGAAAATACATAAGAAACTAGATTTTTCAAAAAAGAAGTCCGACATATTCATGCCATGTGTATGAAAGTATCACACAAACATTTAGCATTAACTAATTTTTGCAACATCAATTAAATGCTGCTTAACAGGAAATGAGATATTTTAGCATGAGTCTATGTGGATATATTATATATGATTTGAGATATATGTTATCGAGTATGAATGAGTATTATATAAGAAACAAAAGAATATGAAAAATGAACATTTTGATGATCATTTTTAGTGAACTAATTGTCAAATTTTTGTGTCGTAATCGGATATTAGAGGAAAACTGAGAAAATAGTACAATCATAGTTTTTGAAAAATTTGCTATATTTTCATGACATATCATCAACAACTTTAATGTAGTTATCATATCAGATCGTGATATCACAAAACATGCAAA
Organism: Luzula sylvatica; assembly: GCA_946800325.1. Classification (NCBI taxonomy): domain Eukaryota; kingdom Viridiplantae; phylum Streptophyta; class Magnoliopsida; order Poales; family Juncaceae; genus Luzula; species Luzula sylvatica. Next base: position 21,029,944 of record OX326960.1, on the reverse strand, counting down.
CTATCTCTCACAAATAAACTCCAATATTTTAACTATGTATGTTATTATAGGACTAGAGCTTCTCAATCTGGCGCTATCATTTATTTTTAGAGATCGTGTTAATTGATATGTAAATTCTTGTTAATTTATTTAAATATTTTTAAAAAATTAGCATACGTATTATTAACTATTAAATTAATCGATTACACTGTAAATATTTAACAAGTTTACATGATTGGAATAATTGATGACTAGACTAATTGATATGTATTTTTTTTATTAACAATTTTACTGAGGCGGAGCTTGTCCGATTTGTCCGAATATTTAATTAACCGTTCGATTACTTGCTTGATTTGTTTGATTTGATGGTTAGAAAATTTTGATTTAACGCCGTGTTCTTCTGAAATGCTATGTTACGCACATACTTCAAAAATCAAGTTGTGTCGTGTCGGATCTCGTATCGGATACCGATACTCGTCGCATACTCGTCGAATACGTATCAGATATTTCACGTGACGTATCTGAACATGTTATTCTAAAATAATAACGGATACTTCTCGGATACTTCTCGAATACTTACGAATACTTGTCGAATACTTTTATAATACATCAATATGTACATTTGAAAAACAAAACAAAAAAATTATTAAATTGAAATAAATGAATAACATATATAAATAAGGAGCATTTATGCACGTAGCCCTGTATAAATACAAAATTCGAAAAATAACCCGATTTGGAAAAATATTCCAGAACTAACACAAACCGGATTTTAAAAACGCGATACTACCTGATTTTAAAAATCCGGAGTTTAATTAAATTAAATATCATAATTAAGGCTGCACAAAAATTGAGGAAGAGAAAAAACGGGTTTTAAAAATCAGTTTTGCTGTTTGGTCATTGAATTAGTAAAAGTCCCCAGATTTTATCATATCATTATTTGTGTATTACTTATCATATTTAAAAGTCTCCAGAATTAGTAAAAGTCCCCGAATTAATTAACTGTTAATCGGATGTACATTTGTTAATGATAATGATAATTAATTATTCATTAACTATTAATTAATGATATCAAGTATGAGTGAGAAAATGGAGGGTACGGTATAATTACCCTTAATTAAATTATTAATTATCAACCATAATGTCATGTGACAACCTCCTATTATGGAAAATTAGGAAATTTTACTTTGCTCGAGCAACTCCTCACTCCCATCCTCTATACGTTTTTCGAAGAGGATTAGTGAGATAATTAACAATCTAATTAACACACAAAAATGAATTAATTTCAACATACCAATCAAGGCCTCTAGAAAATTTGATGTTAATTTGATATTAATTGAGTCAATAATTAATTACTAATTATCAACATCATAATGTCACGTGACATCAATAGTAAAAAACATGTGAAAACATAATATATGATCTCTAGAAAATTTGGTCTCAACTTTAATGGAATCAATTCTATATGGACTAAATAATATTATATAGCACGCTAGATGAAAGAGCTTATTTAAGCAATTCATACTTTGTTCTTGTTACTCTCTGACAAATCATATCTAATTAACCCACCTTTGAGTAATCGATCATTTTCCTCATTTCTGTTTCGCTAATAAAAATTCGCTAATTGATGTTGTAGCATCAACTTGATAGGTTAATTATTCAATTTCATCCAAAAAACATCTTGTATTGCTTTTCCTCCTTATTGATCCATTGTGCTTATCATTTCTGTATTTTCTGGATTGAAGGAGAAAATGGAAACTTAGGAGAATGTTTTGGGTATTTTCTGCAGAAAAAAGAGGTTCATTTGTAAATGGGAAATTACAGTATGTTCCCAGATTTCAACATAACGCCCTCAATATTCTAGCACTTAATTAATATGTTATTAATAGATGACACATAATTAATTATTTATTAATATTAATTACAAATTGACAAGTTCATGGTTAATTGGAATTGCACGTTCGATTAATAAGAGAACATGTTACAAATTTGAATTTGAATGAATATTAAACAAATATTTTAATTTGGATGAATATTAGTTTAGAAAGAATTTTAATCACATACAGTATCAACAACATGTGTACAATTTATAAATATTATGGTATCGGATTTTTGTATAATTTTTGAAACTTACAAGTTGTATGCCAAAATGTTCACAAATGATCTAACAACAAATATCAAAGGTGACTTCAAATGACATCATATAAAACATGTTTCACCTGAACTCCGGTTCATGTGAACCATGTTTAACGAAAAAATGGTTCAATTGAAGCATTTTCTCACATGTTGTACTTGTTACTTTGTTAGTAACGTAATATTGGAGCACATTTTCTCACATGTTTACTAATTGTGAAACATGTAATATTGGAACAAAATTTATTTACTCATCGATTAAATTAATTATGATATACATATAATATGTGAAAATGAAGATTGGATAATTACACCCTCCTATAAAAATTTCATATTTTCAACCTTTTCTTTCATGCGCCATATTTGTTTTTTGAAAATAAACATATAATATGTCAAAATTGTCATACATAATGGTTGTTGATAATTTAAGAGCAAATTTTGGATGTTGTGCGCGGATTGGAAAGAAAAATAATTCGTGCGTATTTTGTCCCTATATTTAATGCATATAAATCTGAGATACATCTCAATTTATTTCCAAAATAGACAATTTTCATTTTTCCTCCAAAAATAAGGCTATACTTTTTATTTATCATTAACATGAATATTTTTATTGAAAAATATATACTTGCATTTGAATGAATTATACATGTTTATAAATTTATGAAAAATCAACAACACTATAAAATAGTCTCAAAACAAAACACCTTCAAAAATCTTAAAAATAATACAAAAATGAAACTGATGAGGCCACTAAAAAAAAGGTTACACTTGTACTTTCATATCTAATAATACGGTGCCGATGACATAAAAATTAGGTTAGAATAATGTTAATTTTTGAAAAATTTGATGAAGAAAGTAATTATATTTGGAAATATTAAAAAATGTTACGGTTGTTTTAGTAAGAAATATATATGCATTAAAGATGAAAGAATGGCAAAGTAGTCACAATTTTTTTCTTTTATAAATTGCGCTCGATATAATTTTTTGATTGTTTATAGTATGTCTATGTATAAATATACAAAACACTTGTGATGTTTTGTAACGGTTCATGTGAGATTTTAATTTTTTTCGATTATGTATACAAAATGTCCAGCACATGTATTATGTAAAACACTTGTGATGTTTTATAAATATATCCATAAAAAGAAACAGACGCACGATTTTATAAATATGTCCAGCACATTTTGTATATTTATAAATTATTATAAGTATATCCATAAAAAGAAACAGACGCATCTTCCAACTCAAAGCCCGTCCTCCTAAAAAAAGTCAAATCTAGTACTGCTGAGATTTAAATTTTTTTTTTAATAAAACTTATTAATTACATTTTAATAAATCAAAATACATATCAAATTTTATTTATCTGTAATCATTTTTAAATATTCTTCTCTTCAAATTTTCAAACACTGTGTGTACTCATAAAAGGCCACCTCATGTATTATGTATATACTCTAATGGGTGACCTTTTGTGTAAGAAAAATATATAGCACAGTATAATTGCCTTTCTTGTCTTATCATTATAAATAAAACCAGCAAAAAGAAGGTAAAATAATCCACACATCCTCAATTATAGTTTTTATATTATTGTAGAAGTGTAATGAGGAAAAAATTTGAGCTCGTTTATTGGAGTCATCCAAAAAGAGAACCAAACTATATTTGATTTTCTCCAAAATCTCACAACTTTTATGTTTTTTTTTTTCTTATGAACGACACAAATTTTTGATAAATTTTTTTTTGTCTTTGAGACTTTAAGCCCACCAAACTATGTCAAAGTATAAATATAATATAATAAAGGGGAATATAAACATGCCAAATCAATGAATCGAATTTTTTTACACTTTCGAAGTTCATGTCCACATCCTCATCACAAAAGAACCGTTACATGCAAAAACTATGATTTTGCATAAATCATTTGTATTTTACATATTGTCAGTCGTGAGGCATAAAATTATATATCTCAACAATAGAACTAGACACTACATTGGAGAAGAAAAGATATTGTTTTTTTTTTATAAAATATATTAAACACATCTTAATATTTATCAATAATAATTTTAAATAATACTTTAATAGAATACACCAAACTTACCTCCCAAAAATGCAAATGTCAAATATACCCTTCTAAAACTTGGAAAAAATATATAATTTACCTTATTATGAATGGTTGAGATGCTCGTCTAAGAATGCTTTGGCAAGATTACTCAAACCCAAATTAACCGTTTCGGCATTGGAATATTCCCTTATGATTCTTATCACTTCTGGTTTTAAAATATCCTTTTTCGTCGAAGGGTCGCATAAATAATAAAGCGCTCCTAATGCATAATTCACCTGATTCGATTTCAATTTTCAATTTAATAAAAAATAAAAAACGGATAAAATTAATTTTTTTTTTTGTATTAAAGTGAGAAATCTCACAGTATTTATAACAGGACTGGATAAGCATTGTATAATCAAAGGAATTCCATCAGACTGGACTATAATTACCGAATTTGCAGGATCTACATTGAAATTAAAAAAAAAAAGAGGGATAGATCATCGCTGTGGTATACAGAAATTTTCAAAGGGCGAATATGAAATTATTAACGAGCAGTATTAATGAGAAGTGCATACCAATACATGAATTGCAAATTCCACCAATGCCAAATTCAACGAGTTTTTCATTTGGTTCTGTTACACAATCTAGAAACAGCTCCAAAACATTTAACTGGTAGAAATTACAAAAAGGAGAAGAACATTTAAATTTTAACGAAAAAATCATAAAAAGCAAAAATGAAAATCGAATTCTGTGTTCAATTCGTGAATTGATTAAGTACCTGGCGCAAAAACGAGAAATTGTAAGGATCATATGCGAAATTAGCTAAATTTGCAACAATTCGCTCTTTCGATTCTGCAAACAGAAAAAAGAAAGCCACTTTCAACTTGTATTGATAGAATGAAAGGATAATTACGAAATTGACCTTCAGTAGTGGTCTTCTGAAACTCAGTAACTAGATCCTGAAGATAAATGTTCATCATGACGATTAACAACAAATTAGAGTAAAATGTTTCAATGGAGACGTACCTGAAGGAATTGAAGCCTCGGAGTTCCGTACTGGCCAGTGCGCTGAACTTGCCTTTGATCGTTCGTAAACATTGTAATTAAATTAATCTCTAATCGTAACCTAATTATCCCCACAAATCAAATCAAATCAGATTTGAGAAGGCGACGAAAGCTGAAAGATGGGAATGAAAGAGAGCCCAAGGAAAATGGAAATTGATTTTGGGGGTTAGGCTTTTTAGCTGCCGGTATGTTAATATTCATATTGGCCCGTTATCTTTTTTTTTTTTTAGTTTTTTTTTATTGCTAATTTATGTAGGGCCTCATATGATTACATAAATCAAATACCAATATGACCAAAATATCTAAATTAATGTTTAATGTTTAATTTGAAATTTATATATACATAATTAATGTTATAAATTTAGATATTTGTGGCAAAAAATTTATTATCAGCACCCCCTCCCCCCACCTGACCCCCCCAGCACCCCCCACAGACCCCCCTGACCCAACCCTCCACGACTCCCCAGACCCCCCAGCATCCCCTCCCCCCACCAGACCCTAATTTGCTGATAATAAAATCCTAATTTGAACAAAAAACCCTAATTTGCTGATAATAAAATCCTAATTTGAACAAAAAACCCTAATTTGCTGAAAATAACCTTAATTTGCTGAAATTAACCATAATTTGACTGAAATTAACCATAATTTGACTGAAATTAACCCTAATTTACTGAAATTAAAATTAATTGGACTGAAATTAATTGAAATTTGAACAAAAAACAAGAAATTTCGAGAAGAAGGAAGTAAATTAGAACAACTAACCCGCTTCAGTAAAGCTGAGGGCGAGGGAGTCTTTTACAACGCAGGAATAGGTTGAAGAAGATAAGTCTTTCTACAGCGCATGAGAGCTGTGCGTGGAGAAGAAAGAAAAAAGGAAAGTAAATGAGAGGAGCTGAGGAGAGAAAATCATAAAAGTGTACAGGAGGGCTGTAAAATGATTTTGGGCCTTTTAAAATAGGGGAATTCTTCAAAAACCCCCTATCTTTTTTGGGATTTCTCAAAAACCCCCTAACTTTTAGATTTTTTGAAAAACCCCCTATAACTTAAGTTTAATTCTTGAAAACCCCCCTAATAGTGTTATTTTTCATTTTCCATCCTAATTATTCTTTTTTGGACCAAAATACCCTCACAATTTATAATTGAATTTATTCTATAAATTAATAAATACATAATATTTTACAATATAATATTTCATAATATTATATCGTGATATTTATTATATTATTCTCTATTTATTATATGAGTTTTATATAAAATTATTTAATGTAAAAATAAAAAATGCAATGTCAAATAATATTTATTTAATAATAATAATACTATCTATATATATATATAGTAAAATAAAAATTAATGAGTTGTAAAATATTATCATAAATTATTTTTAATTATAATAACGTGAAATATTTATCATGAAATATTTAATTTATTTATGTATTTATTAATTTGTATTGAATAAAAGAATTTATAAATGAAAATCAAGAAGGGTATTTTTGTCCAAAAAAATAATAATTGGATGGAATGTTAATGTTAACCTTTGTAGGGGGTTTTTCAAGAATTAAATTAGATTTCTAGGGGGGTTTTCAAATAATCAAAAAGTTAGGGGGTTTTTGAGGAATCCCAAAAAAGTTAGGGGGTTTTTTAGGAATTCCCCTTTAAAATGAAGTGATTAAAAGCCCGAAAAGGTGTTTTTTTATGCATTAATATCGGTTAAGTACCCCATAATACCCCATAATTTTATATCACAAATTTTCTTTTTGTTATGTTTTTTAAAATGACCATTATACTCCCTATAATTTTATTTTATAAATCTCTATAATTTGATAAATAAAAAAATAATTAATACATAAATATTATAATATTATAATATTATAATAAATAATACATAGATATTATAATAAATAATACATAAATATTAAAATATTAAAATATTATAATAAATAATATTTTGATATTAAAATAATAATTCTCCCTTAGTAATTGTGTCCACAGAGGAGTAATTGGTTTTTGAGCTTTAGTGTGCGCTGCGTAACTTTAGCCACATAGAATTATTATTTAAAGAAAAAATTACACTTTTGTCCTCCAAACTTGTCCGAAATGTGCAACTTACCCCCCAAACAAAAAACAGCATCTTTTTACCTCCTGAATTTTCAAAAATTATTCAATTTGCCCCCTCCGTCAATTTTGTGTTAAAACCTATGTTAAATGATGACGTGACATGCTGACGTGGATTTTTTAACAGAAGTTTTAACACGTCAGCATGCCACGTCATCATGCCACGTCAAAGGTTTTAACACGTCGGCATGATGACCTGACATGCCTCTGTTAAACTTACCCCCCAAACACAAGTGTTTTGTATATTTTTTAAAGAATTTATTTTTGTATATTTATAAATTATTATATAAAAATTAGGTTAGAATAATTTTGCCTAGTGGTCTGACATAAAAATTAGGTTAGAATAACGTTAATTTGTGAAAAAATTGATGAAGAAAGTAATTATATTTGGAAATACTAAAAAATGTTACGGTTGTTTTAGTAAGAAATATATATGCATTAAAGATGAAAGAATGGCAAAGTAGTCACAATTTTTTTCTTTTATCAATTGCACTCGATATAAATTTTTTTATTGTTTATAGTATGTCTATGTATAAATATACAAAACACTTGTGATGTTTTGTAACGGTTCATGTGAAAATATGAATTGTTATATGCAGGTTTCAATACCCTGTTTAGTATGTTAGGAAAAATACAGGAAAAAAAACGTGTTCCGAGTTAAAGGAGACGGAATAAAAAAAAATTTATTCTTATATAAGTAGGTGAAATAAAGGAGCGAGATGTAATTTTCATTTAGGCAAATACAATATAAACTTATAATTAAAATCCATCAAAATTAAGTTTTAATGTGTCAATTTATAGTTGAAATCCATGAAAATTAGATTTTTAATGTGTCAATTTATAGTTGGTATGATTTTATTACATTTTTTTATCAGTTATAATTGGGTGACGATATTACAAAATCTAACATGGCTAAATTGGGAGCGATTTCAATTTTTTTTAATCAAATGACCGTTATATCCCTATTTATGGTGATTGATATTTATTATACTTATATACTATTATTTATATCTTCCATGAATAATGCAAAAAAAAATTTCGTAATATTATGAAAAAAATCAAATCTAACCAATATATATTAATTTTTATATTTAAATATATATCACAAGTTACAATTTAATTGTTTTTTATGATGAAAAATATTAAGAATAAAAATATTTTTTATATATGAAAGATTTTATTTGCAAGATTTATGAAAAGAGATAAACTAATAGATAAATATAAAAATTATCAATCATCAATTCATCATTAACAAAGATATAACGATCATTTGATAAAATAAAATTGAAATCGTTCTCAATTTAGTCATGTTGACTTTTGCAATATCGTCACACTTATAATTTTGTAAAATTAAATTTATTTAAAACCCACAACAAAAAGCAGAAAGTTTTTCTTCGATAATCAAATCCACCATGGTAAGCTCAAATCTTCTCCTAAAATTGAATACTAATTTCAATTTCAATTTCAATTTGGTTTTGAATGAAAATCTCCTCGGACAAAAAAAAAGAGAACCTAATTCCAAAATAGCGATCTCCTGATTGGAAGGTCCTCTTTATCATCTAATGTTGAGACGTATTTTCTCAAAAATTGAAAAGAAAAAAGCATTATTTTGTCAATTTTCATCTAATATCTTAAAAAGTTGGAGCATTCAGCAATTATTTTTTCTATTTGTTAAGAAACCTTATCATTGGGTTATTAACATATTAACCATGCAACTCTTTCGTTTCATTTTTATTATTCTAGCTTAACTACTTAAACCCATGCCCAAATAATACACTTAATTAAGAAATAATACTAACAAAAAAAACAACCCAACAAAATAAACAAGCTTCACTCAAAATAAATAAACATCACACAAAATAAACCCATTAAAAATACACACACTCGTTATTAAATTAAATTACTAATACACAACCATCCCAAAATCCACACAACAAACACACAAAAACAACTCAACGCGCCCTCGACTTCGCACGACTCGCCTCGTCCGCATTACTCGCAAACAACTCAACGTACCTCGACCCGATCATCATCTTATCTCTACTCATCGCCCGTTTCGCCACCTCATCACTCTCGAACTCCACAAACGCCTCCCCCGTCGCCTTCCCGTCATACCTAACCGCGATGTGCACTCTACTCTCCGTCAAATCAAACTCGTCACCGAAAAACTCGATAATTTCGGATTTGGTCGCTGAGTAAGGCAGCCCTCGGAGCTTCAAAACTTCCGTGAATTGCATATCGTCAGCATTTTTCGTTTTCATTTCGTCTCGGCCTTCCGATCGAGGTCTTTTTGCTCGCGGCTGCGACGGTGGCGACATTTCTTGCATGTAACTTCCGTAACCTCCAAAGTTTACCTACGGGAATACCGTTATAAGATTATTTAAATCCATTAATTAAAAAAGCAGAATTCTTGAAAAACCCCCTAACTTTTATATTACTTCAAACCCTCTACTAATGTTAACTTTAACATTCCATCAAAAAATTATCTTTTTGGACAAAAATACCCTTATTAAATTTTTTTTATTCAATATAAATTAGTAAATACATAAAGAAATTAATTATTATATTATAAAATATTATACTAAAAATGTTTTATGATAATATTCTACAATTCACTTCTTTATTTTACTATTTATAATATATATAGTATTATTTTATTAATTTATAAAATATCATAATATAATATTACAAAATATTATTTATGTATTAATTTATAGAATAAATTATTTTCGCTACGAAAATAATAATTTGGATGGAATGTTAAGGTTAACACTAGTAAGGGTTTTTTGAAGAATAAAATTTAATATCTAGGGGGTTTTTGACAAATCCCAAAAAAGTTAGGGGGTTTTTCAAGAATTCCCCTTCAATTTTAAAAAAAAAAGATTACCTCTGCGGCAATGGCGTTGTAATAATCGCTTTTCTTGCAGGAGAAAACCTCGACGTAACGATGGCCCATCATTTGGCGGTCTCTCTGAAGCGCGAATTGCATCTGCACGGGGGTTGGAAAGACGACGAACGCATCGCCGGTAAACCTCCCGTTTTTGTTAACGAAAACGCAATCCACGATATCCAAACCCGTGAAGAAGTTGTATATGTCCACGTCATCGCAGTTGAAAGGGAGGCCTCTGATTCTGACGACCGGAAAGTTGTACAATCCGGCTGTGGACCCGCCCGCGCCTTGCTGGTAACTGACAGGTGCCATGAACGGCGGTGTTCGGTAATAGTATTGCGAGGGGTCTGATGAGTGGAGCGCATTGCGAGGGCGTTTGGAGTTGGAGTCGTAGCCCATGTCCATGTTTGAAACTGCGAAGTAGGGAGGAGTGGAGTTTTCTATCATTCGGGTTGTTGGCCGAGTCTTTGTGGACCCCCCCTCGTCAGATTCGGAATACCCCCCTTGACCCGATGCCATTGCCCTTCATTTTTGGAAACCCCAACAAAAAAAGAAAAAAAAAGGAGAATACCCCCCCTCTCAATACCCCGTTTCTTTGGAATTACCCGGTAATTTAATTGGTGTTTGATTAACGAAATTATTAATCTAATTAATTGACCCATGTTGGATTGATTGTACTGTTTAAGGCTTAATTTCTGAGAAAATGGTCTAGTTTAACAGAAATTTAGACCTGATGCCCCCTAATTTGGACGATTCAAAACCTGATGCCCCATAATTTGGACCTCGTTTAATCGATAAGACAATTAATTACGACAAAATGGTCTAGTTTAACAGAAATAACGCAGAAATACTTGATAGAAAAGAATGAAAATAAAAAATTAGGTTAGGAATTACCCTCTGGTTCCGTACATATCGTCGACGATTCGTCTTGTGGAAGCAAATTTCCGATGGATATTGAATGAAACAGAAGGAGAATGAAACCCTAATGTCGTCGAAGAAAATTCCTGCGGATCAGAAATTATGCGTTGATTGCAATGACCGGTCCCCACCTTAATCCGTAAACCACCTCTTTAATGAATGATCTATTTATATTTGGGCCTTTTAAAAAAGTGTAGTAAATATTGGGCCTATTTTATATCTAAAACCCAAATAATTACACCTTTTATAAAATTAAAATCACTATTATTCATTATTTTTTTTACTAACTAAACTATTAATTAGAAAAAAAAGTCATTTTGATTTCTTATTTTTCATCAAAAATTCAATCAAATCTCTAATATTTTAATTTGATCAATTAAGGTCCTTACCTTTTTAATTTAGTCAATCAAGTTCCCTATCTTTTTAATTTGGTTCAATTTGGTCCTTCCACCTATTAACTTATGACTACACCGTTAAGTTGTGACGTGAAAAATCTATGACCTGATATATTTTATGATTGGGCAACTTTTAACATGTCATATTTAATGGTGTGACATCATAAATTATTTATTTATTAATTTATTAAATTTGAATTTGTCAGAATTATTTTTTTTTAATAATAATTTATGTTGTTACGTCATGTCAGTCAAATATTTCATGTCATTGTTGTCACGTCATAATTTAATAGTCCAATCACTAATTAATGGAAGAAAATACCCAGTTGAAATAAATTAAAAAAATAAGAGACTTGATTTATTAAATTAAAAAGATAAAAAATTTAATTGACCAAATTAAAACGTTAGAGACTTAAATGATTTTTTGTTGAAAGGTAAGGAAACAAAAATAAACTTGTTATAATATATAAATTATATCTGCCCAATTGATAAAATTATATTTTATTTGAATATTATTTATATTAATTAAAATGTATATACATTTTTTTTTGAAAAAGAAATATGTGATAATGATATTAATCCAATAAATATCTACATCAGGATTCAGGAAGCTTCCACTAGATCCAGATGGCATAGTTCTGGAACACAGGACTCATCCAGTTAACCTAAATAACCGGAGTGGATACACCCGATGCAGAAATGGTCTCCAGTTAAAAGAACGGGCGTGAGTTGCAGGTGCTGTAAGATATTTTTTTCTCCGCCCGTCGGTCTGACAAGTCACAATTACGCAAAATACCTCAGGACATGACCCTATCCTTTCCTTTCTTTCTTTATATTCCTTTGTAATAATAAAAATAAAAATAAAAATCCACGGACGCCAAAGCCTTCTATAAACTTTGTACTATAAACACTCCACGCCTTTGAAAAGCACAAGAGAAAAAACACACTCGTTTTCCCTACCTCTTCACGGCTCAAATCCTTCATTAAAGCATCCTCTCACTTACATGCGGGTCCCGCTCGTCAGGATTATTACCGGACCCACATGTCAAAGAGAGTAATATTTATACATAGCATATGATCCAGGAATATAGTTGGGTGTATAGAGAAATAGAGACCCATAAGGCAGAGAGAGGGAAAAGCGGTAGCCATTAGGAAAAGAGTTCACGGATCGATGACGTGGCACCGAAAAATGTATTGATTTTATTTATTTTTATTATTTACGAATCCCGCCCAAGAGGGCTTTCTCTTCTCTCTTTATAATTTTGATAAAATTTCAAATCCGCCCTTCCCTTTCCTTCTTATTTCAAACCCACCCCCTCTTCCTTCTAGCCCATTCTCACACCACACCTCTTTGTCTTCCTTACTGTCCGAAACTCTCCCTCTCTCTATTTCTCCGCGCTTTCTTTAAGGTATTATTGCTTTTTTACTGCTTTTGCATGGGATTTTTTTAGAGTTTTTGATTGATCTCGTGTGTTTATTGTTGATTTTGAAGTGTTCAGAGATGAAGGGAGCTAAGTCAGCTGATAAGAAGAAGGATACTAAGTGAGTTTTTTTCTTCTTTTTGTTCAATTTTGAGTTTATCTGATTTGTTCAGTCGATTTTTACATGGATCTGAGGTTAGATCTGAGTTTTGTGTGTTTGTTTATGATCTGACATGACTGAACTTTGTCTTGTAAAGGCTATCGGTGAAGAGAAAGGCCGCCGAGAAGCCAAAGGTCACTAAGAAAGCTAAGGCTGCCGCAAAGGATCCTAACAAGCCGAAGAGGCCTCCCAGTGCTTTCTTCGTTTTTATGTAAGATTTTTATACTCGATTTTTGATTTTTTTTTATATATTTGATTGTTTAGATTCGAATTTTTCATTTTTATTTGATCTGATCTCATGTTATTTTTTCAGGGAGGATTTCAGGAAAACTTTCAAGGAGAAGAATCCTAACAACAAATCTGTCTCTGTTGTAAGTGTTGATCTTCTTTTTTTTGCAATATTTTTCACCTGATTTCAATATTAAATTTTTCTAAAAAAATATTTTTTTTATAGTAAATTGAATCTGATTTATTTTTCATAATTTGAATAATAGGTTGGAAAGGCTGGCGGTGATAAATGGAAATCATTGACAGATGCGGTAATCACATAGATTTCATTCAGCTACAAAATTCTCCAAAATTCTACATTTAATTATTTTTTAATTGCAATTTAACCAACATTTAATTATTTCTAAATGCAGGAGAAAGCTCCTTATCAAGCAAAGGCAACCAAGCTCAAGTCAGAGTACACCACCAAAATTAATGCTTACAACAAGAAACAGGTAATTAAATTCAAATTTCTTTAATTAAATATAATCATAATAAAATTAATTTTGTTTTTGTTTGAATTAATGCAGACCGAAGCTCCTTCACGCAAACCTGCTCCAGTTCAGGAAGATGATGACGAGGAGGAATCTGACAAGTCAAAATCCGAGATCAATGATGACGAGGATGATGACGAGGACGAGGTATTCATTTTTTTTTTGTAATAAAACATCAAAATATCTGATATAACCTTGGAATAATTAAATAATTTTATAAACAGGAGGAGGAGGATGATGATTGAATATGCTTAAAAGGAGGAAAGTGGAATGATAAATTTAAAGGGGATGATTAATGGAGTTGCTCAGTGGGGGTTCCCTAGTATTGTAGTTTTCTTTTTGTTGGTTGTATGGAGAAAAAAATGGGTAGAAATTTGATTCGAAACATCAAAATGGTTGAGAACTTTTGTGACAAACTTTTGGAATGTGCTGTGTTTTGATAAGAAAAATATTCCCTTTGTAACTTTTAATCTCTCTTGTATCTAGCTTTAGCTTCTCTTTTTTAAGGTTAAATTTACTTAATTGCATTTTGCACAAATGATAACATTATATTATAATAAATTCGGTAATAGAATTATGTAATGATCGTTGAGTCATTGACAGAGGTGATTGATGCTTTATGTTTATGGTTAAATTATTTGGTCTATGCAAACAATCATAATTTAATTTGCAAATTTGCAACTAACCGATAAAATATTCATAGGTATATAAAACGAGAATTCAACAGAGAAGAATAAAGTGTTCGATTTAAATTTAGCACATTATAGAAGGCTCAGGACTATTAAAAGCCACAGTCTCATTAAAAATTTAGCACATTAAGGCTCAGGACTATTAGCCAGTCTCATTAAAAATAATTATACTTGCAACATAATAAAATGATAATTATATATTAGAGAATAAATCAAGTTTCTTAAAAAAAGAAGTTACATAAGCTAACATTTTATGTAGGGTAATGAACTAACGACGACCAAATGATTTTTTAAAAAAAAATCACTTCTTTCTAGAAGTTAAATATCAAATTTTTTTTTTTATCAAATTTATCATTTTAAAATGAAAAACTTATCAATTTTACCCATTTAAAATTTATGTGACATCTAATATAAACTTGATTTTTACTTGTGAACTTAATTAATTCTTTATTTTTAAAATAAATTGTCCTTTCCTCTCCAATAAATTGATATATAAATTAGGACCGGCAGAAAAGCTCGAAGATCAACGTTTCTTCGAATTCGAATAATTTTGCACATAAACTCAAAAATAACACAGATTTTTTCGGGAACTTGACCCGAGCCGAACTAGCTCGAGCCAGACTGAAATTAGCTCGAACAAAAAAATTGAGCGCAAATCCCTATTTCGAGCTGAGCCAAGCCAGGATAAAGTCAAACTCAAGCTGGATTATGTTTGTTCTAACTCGGCTCGTTGCCAACCCTAATATAAATCCTTTTCTTACTAGTTTTAACAACAATCTTGTCCGAGTCCGGTAAATACAAAAGCCTAATCGTGCTTTGAACGGGCGGCCATCTCACTGATCCGATCCGCATGCCCGGTATGGACCATACTCGATTCGTGTCGTATTCCTAGAAATACAAAAGCACTTAGGTCTCCTAAACTCTCAAAATTACTATGAATTCTCTGACCGAATTGAAGGGATTAAATTAAGAAGCATACAATGAATTGTGGTTGAATTAAACTAATCTAGATGATATTTTTTGATTGATTTTCCAATATTGAGTATGCAAAATTTTCCTTGTCTATTTGTTCCTTAGTTCAACCACGTCAGCAACAATTAATATAAACAACAATATTAGTTGGGCAATTTTGATTGCGTAAATAAATTTATTATATGCACCATAAGATAAATATATATGTTAAAATAAAAAGTATTTAAAGAACTTACATCCAATTTTTTTTTTATAAAATAAATCAATACATTGCAAAAATAATCATAAAATATTGTTGAAATAATATTGCGTTAAAAAACATTTTGATTATATTTGGTATTAAGTCAAATAAACACAAAAATAATTCAGTGACGGTTATTTGGTCAAAAGCGCATTTTTAGGAATTTTTTGAAAGAATCAAAATTAATGTGCTTTTTCATAATATACATAATAGTTAGGAGTTTCTGAGAATTCCTTAAAATTTACAAAAGATCACTCGCAGTTATCAATATGATTTTAATTAATAACAATATTTGTTTGTAATTTTAAATTAATACAAGAATTTGAGTGATATTTTAATATAAAAATTATTAATCCATGATAAAAAAATCCTATGAACGAAAAAGAGTTTGCACACGAATTCCTGTCTAAAGACCTTTGAGCATAACCCCGACCCACACAAAAAAATAAAGTAATTTATAAACCGGCATTTATGAACATCGTACGATATTATTTTTACATATGCCTGAACAAAAAATTATGTTTTGCCCATAAATTTCACCACATCGTCCTCATTTTCCTACTTAACCACACTTAATTAAAACTTGGAGTGCTTGTATGTAGGGCTACAAACGAGCCGAGCTCGAGCGAGCTATGTCCAGCTCAAGCTCGGCTCGGAACTTATTCGAGCTGGCTCGGCTCGTATAGAATTACGGTTCGAGCTGAAAAATCAAGCTCAAACTCGGCTCGTCCTAATTCGAGCTAGCTCGGCTCGGCTTAACAGTAGCTCAATTAAAAAAATAACTTGAATTTTAATTAAAAAAATTGTGATAATCGCGAATGAACATAAAATATTTTAAATACTAAAATATCTTAAAACATAACAATAATAAATCAAACATACACAACACAAAGCATAAAAAAATAGGATTTAAACTTGGTATTATTAATTTGTCTCCCCTAGTTAATATTCTTTTTTAGAACCTAAGTTGTAACCCGAATTGGAATTATTATGGAGATAAAAAAATTCTTTATAAAATTTTATAATTATCATAATATATAATGTAAATTAATTATGATAAAAATATTTAACTTTTTAAATCGAGCTCAAAAATATTTCGAGCTTCATACAAGCGAGCTGAATCTGGCTCAAGCTCGGCTCAATAAGCGTTCGAGCGAGCTCGGCTCGGCTCGTTTAATTTCGAGTTAATATCGAGCGAGCTATTATCGAACTATTATCGAATCGAGCTCGAGCGAGTCACGAGCCACGAGCTAAAGTTGCAGCCCTACTTGTATGAACCGTTGACGCAAACGCTATCACAGGCCTTAATACGGGATATATTTGCTTGAATCTACAAAATATTCCAAAAAAAAGCATATATTGTGCCACCAGATTTTAACGAAAAATTTCCTATTACTTAATTAACCCACTTATTTATTTATGAACTAACACATGTAAATTGATTAACGTAATACTTAACATCTATCTGAATTAATAAATATTAATTAATATTTAAAAAATTTTAATTCAATATTTCTTGTTAATTGGGATGTTAATTTGGTAAACTAATTAGGAAATAGAGAGTTTTTCGTTGAAATCTAGTGACATAGTATAATTTTCCAAAATACTCTCGGTGTATGGAGGAATGTGTACACTTAACCACAACCTTTAGATACCACGAGTCACGACTCACATCCGACCCGTTAACCCAATTTATACAGATAAGTTATTTAAGGAAAGGAAACGAAATTTTTTGTAAATTCCAAAAGAAGAAATTATCATTGTAATTAACATACTGTAATAGTGTCTTTATCCAAAATATAACAAGCAATAACAATCTTCTCTAAAAAAAAGAGGAAGAAAGAAACTACAAAATGAAGAGAGAGGAAAGAAAATAAATAAGTATAATTTAGAAATCTTGTGAGGTTACTATTTATTTTGATGCAAATCATTTTTAATGAATGTTAAAAAAATAATTTCTCGCGACATTTTTGTAGTACTATTACAAGTTATTTTCGTGATATACCGGACACAATAATGATATTTTCGTGATATTTTTTAAATAATATTAAAAGAAAGATTGATTGTTAAAATTCGAATTGCCACGAAACGGAAAGTTGCACTGCTCCAATTATTTTGCTGGATATATGTACTAGCTCAAGTACTCGAGTAGGAATGTATTGTTTATATCAACTCTAGCGTGGGAACTAAAACGAACTCCGGCGTAGCCTCCGTTTTTAGTTCATTTCGGTTATATATACTCGGTGAGTTGGATAATTCTTGTGATAACATCAATCATTTCTATAATAGAATTCTCTCCTTTAGTTTTCTCAAACATTTTAATTCTTTTATATTCTCTCATTGTATACATATGCAACTAATTGGGTAGTATTTTTTTTGAAGAAAACTAATTGGGTAATATATCCTTTAGTTTTCTCAAACATCTTAAATGAGAAACCGAAAAGAGTGGTTTATATTCTTTCAAGTTATACATATGCAACTAATTGGATCATATTGAATCGAGTATTGTGTCATATATAAACATTTTTATTTTTTATATTCATGCATTTTATGTTTCGTGTCATGCTTGTAGTGCTTTTGAATGGCATATTTGATATTCATGCAATGGGATTAGGGTGGATTGTATTTGAATATTCATGATTTCAAATATAATCCATTGTTTAATTTGGTGTATTTTGATGAAATCATGGATTAGAGATAATGAAATACAAAAAAACGTTGGTATTTCAAATACATGAATCAAATACATGAATAAAACTATCCATGTATTTGATTATAATATTATTTCTTCAAATTATATTCATAAATAATAATTATATTATATTATACAATAATAATAATATAATATTATATACTATCATACAATGTAATGTAATATGATTTAGTATAGTATAATTTAAAAGTATATATAGAGATCAAAACTTAATTGTTATTTTTAAATACCCCTTCTACCTAATTGTTATTTTTAAATACCCCTTATAGAGATCAAAACTTACCATGGATGATGTTAATTATTTTTTTTCCAAAATATCCTTCTATTTTCATATGTAGTAACTAAAAAAAAAATTATTTATTTTATTAATTTTCATTAATTTTAAGAAAATTCGTAAATATTCTTTTAACATGTAGTGATTTCAAACAATAAAATTATTACATGTTGTGTGTTTATATAATTTTAATTTTTCATTGATTATTCATGAAAAACTAAGATCATGTAGTAATAAAATAAACAACAATAAATAAACACATTGAAAATATACTGATAGAAAAATATCGGTTTAAACATCTAGTTTTTTATTTTCAATCTTTTTTTGTACTTTTTTAATAGTTTCATAATATTTTATTTTTTAAATATTTGCAAGGTGTTCTTTTATTAATAATGTTGTTAATCTTATAATTTTATGGTAGTTTTGCAGGAAAATAATGTAAAAATCAAATATATATGATGTATGAAATATTAAAATTATAAAATATAACATATAATAAATATATTTTTTAAAATTACTAAATGCTAATTTTTTTTACGATTTTTTTTTAAATTTATAAAAAATAATATTTTTTTAATTACTACATATGTAAATAGAATGATATTTTGGTCAAAAAAGATTTAACAACATCCATGGTTAGTTTTAATTCTTATAGGGGATATTTGAAAATAAAAGTTAGGTACAAGTTTTTTTTTTGAGTTTCCAAAAAAATAGGAGGTTTTTTAGAGTATCCAATAAAGATAAGAGGATTTTTGAAAATTTCTCTTTTAACAATTAATAAGACAAAAATTACATTTTCACTTAATTATAATTTTATTGGATAAATACATAATTATATAAGGACTTTTTGTGAAATTAACAATATCCACATAATAATATATTTTTTCAGGGTATAATGTAGGACGACTCATGATGTCTTTGATTTTATGTATTTGAGAAAAAAGCAATAGTGGGTCATTTGAGAACTATAAATATATTTAAATTCGACTCGCTATGCGAATATTACATAAACATGAATGTTTTTTCTTTTGCATTGCATGTGCCACAAATTATTATTAATAGTTATAATTTTAAAGAAATCACACTCATTTCATGTCTCCACGTCACCATCTTATTGTGGGTCGTTGGATTGAACTCTTATTTCATTAAATACATCAGAGTCGTTCATTGTTCCGTGAACTTCATTCGTGTACACCGAGATACATTAAAGAACTTGATTTATTATGAACCATCATAGATCACGTTCATTCATTCTACATAAAGTTATGATTATGTTTGGTCTTAATTACAAAGAGAAAACCCATTAATTACAAAGAGAAAAGCTATAGATCTATATAAACCAATTAATATAAAGATTATATGAATCTTATTTTATTCAGAGGGTAACCAACTTCAGTTTTATCTAAATATTGAATTTTTATATTTATAATAATGATAATAATAATATTATTATTATTATTATTATTATTAATAATAATAATAATAGTTATAATTTTAGAGAAATCACACTCATCTCATGCCTCCACGTCACCATATATTGTGGACAGTTGGATTTAACTCTTATTTCATTAAATACATCAGATCCGTTCGTTGTTCCGTGAACTTCATTCGTGTACACCGAGATACATCAAAGAACTTGATTTATTATGAACCACCATAGACCACATACATTCATTCTATATAAAGTTATGATTATGTTTAGTCTTAATTACAAAGAGGAAAAGCCATTAGTTACTTGGTTTATTCATTTAAACATGATCTATATAAACCAGTGTTTTAAATTGCGGCAATATTGCGGCTTGAGATTTAAAATCGCAACTTCGCAATGAAATATGGCGACAAATATCGTTTTTGGAATATTGCGGATATTGCGGTGAAATATCGGTATTATTGCGGATATATCGGGTCAAAATTGAAGGAAATACAGTTTCAGGATCAACCGTAAAAGTGTACACAAGGATAAACGAATGTAGTCGTACATTTATGGCCATAACTTTCAGTAGGATAATCCGATTGGAATGGTTCAAATTGGGTTAGATAGATAATTAGATTATCTATAACCTTCATGTAGAAATATATTTCATATAAACGAAGTATCAGTGTCGTTTATGTGAAATACCGAAAGGGTGCAACAGTATGACATACAGTTAGTAAAACAGTCATAACTTTTGCATACGAACTCCAATTGGGCTGGGCCAAATTGAGTTGTGTAGATAATGAGATTATCTACAACTTTCATGTTGGATGATTTTCTGTCAGAGAAATTTATCAATTTCGTCTAGACAGAATACTGAACAGGTTCATGCAGTTTTCTGTGTGAAAGGGTGTATATTGGATATACATGCCTTTTGGCTAACCCTGATCCTATTAGATATAAATATGATTTTCTCTCTCATCTTAAAAAAGCAATTCATTCACAATTATCCAGAAAATTGTGAGACAAATTTCTTGAGAGTGAAAAGGTATAAAAGAGAGAAACCGTAAAAAGGTGTTTTACGGTTTAGAGAATCAATTCGATTAAGCAAGTTCACCGGTGCATCGTCTAGGCAGGTGCATCCGTGACCGAAGTCTTGCGACTCAAGGTGGATACACGTAGAGGAGCAACATCTGAGGCTCTCACGATTGTGATCGATTCGGACGCGTGAATTCAGTCGGAGACGAAATCAAGCGAATCGGCGAAGTCAACAAACGGTGAAAGACGCGTGGTGTGGGACGCGCGAATTGTCACCAACGTGACACGGAAAAGAAGAATAGCAAGTAACCCTTCGTGTGCAATCAATTTTGCACTGGTATGAATCTAATCTTCTTATTTGCATCGTACCCGTCGAAGTCATGACGTGATCTCGGGAATCGGGGAATCGGACCGGGCCTTCATTCCGCTGCGCGGGCCCGGGGTCGAGGATATTCCCCATCAAAAATTGCGGATAATATCCGAATACTTGTAACTTTCTCATCCTTCCACCAAATGACACGAATTTTATATCGAAATCGCTAGTCTCGACGAGAGGAACACAATCATGGACTTGTATTTGTGAAATTTGAACTTTTTATGAATTAATCTCAAAACACACTTTAAAGTAATTTCATCAAGAGTTATTTAATATAAAGATTATAACATGATTTTGTGATTAATTATTATTTAATTTTCATGTTTTATTATCAAAATATGTTACAAAATACACTCAAAGTCATAACGTTTATAACTTCTAAAATGGATCAATTTCATCTATTAATGTATGAATTTCATAATTTTCAATGTATTTCATTGATGTTTTAATTTCAAATTTGAGTCATATTATTTTGATATTGTTATGACGTCGATGAAAAATTCTACAACACAATATAAATTCAAAGATCTTTTATGGGAGTATGCTCATCGCGTGGACTCTATTAACTTGCTGTTATTGTTATTATCATTTTGAAATCAACTTTGCGTATTTTAATTATGAACATTGAACTATTATTATTTAACCAAGTTATTGTTATTGCTATCAGATATTTAATTTAAGTAAGAAATTTTAAATTATTGCTATTTTATTAAGTTTCTTGTAAAAAAATATAAAATGATTTTGTCTCGAATTGTCATATTAATGGAAATTTTATGATCAATTTTTTTTGTCCTCTGACAAATGACCCGGATATTAGACATTTTTATTTTGTTTAGAAGAAAATTAAATTTTTTTTTTATGATATTAATTGTGAAAAAAAAAGGATTGTGAAAAATATATTTAAACACACTATTATTATTAGATAATTTAATATCGCAATGACTGTTCGCAATAAAGTCATTGCGCCGCAATTGTGCCGGCAATGGTAATCCGCTACAAAAAAGGTCCGACCGCAACGGATCGTAATATCGCAATTTAAAATATTGATATAAACCAATCAATATAAAAGTTATACGAATCTTGTTTTATTCAAAGAGTAACCAACTTCCGTTTTATCTAAATATTAAATTTTTATATTTATAATATTTAATATTAATTGGAATAGGTTAATACAGTGAATATATTTTATTGTTTTTATTTAAGGTCGTATATGTGTCCCGACTTTTAGTGAGTTTGTTTGTATATAGATATAAGCATAAATACAAATTAATCATTAAAATGTTATATTTATACATTTCATGGTAAAAATCATATCATAATCTGAACTTATTAGTTTTCCAGATATTTAAATGATTTTCTTTTAGAAGATATATTCATTGAAGTATCCATTGTAGTATATTCAGGATGATTTCGGTGAATAAATTCGGCGCTTGTATCATTCTTAATTTTCTTTTATATTTCCTCAAAATCCAATTAACAGCTTTATTAACTTATTAGCATGGCAATTAACGATTAATACGTAACTAACAACTTTGAAATGTGAAATATTGATTTTTAATTGGAAGAAATCTTAATTACATATCAAATTATTATTAATTTTTATCATGTTAATTAAAATTTTAATTGAAATTTGAAAAATACGAGAAAATGAGAAGACATGGTAGAGACCCTCATAAAACAATCCATTGATTTCATTATAACTCTGGTCAAATATCTCACTATCATAAAACAGGCCCTAATTACAATATACAACAAAAGAATCCGACGCCATAGTCTTAAATACATCAATTGGAGCCCTCTCTTTTTGAGATCCTACGGCCTGGCCCATCTTCATCTTGCTTCGTAGCCGTAGGGTCGGATACTTGTTTCCAAAGACACCTGCTCGCTCCCAATTCTTATTTCCAACCCTAAAATCTAAAATTCAAGAGACGACGCTCAAGAGGCTTCCACCCTTTCGGCACAACGGAAAAGCCAAGCGGCTAGGGTTCGAATTACCTCTCCGATTTGAGATAATAAGGTTCGATTTGTATATTCCTGCTTTTAATTTATATATATTCAAGCTTCATCTTCTTTGTATTGTAATTTGAGTCATCTTTCTCCCGTTTTCATGCTCAGATCTATTGATGGCTGAAATTGAATCCATGGTGGTTGTTGGGAATCTAGTAGGAGAGGCTTTAAAGAAGTGTCGCGGGCGCTGTTACACTGAGATTGTCGAAGTGAAAATCCTCAAGTTAGAAAACAAGAAGCACGCCAAGGTCTATGGAAAGATCGACATGGCATATGTGCGCGGCTATTGGTACCTGTTTAACCGGGACGAGGCCGATGCAGAGATTGTTGACGTGCCCGTAAGCCTACTCATTTCTTCTGTACAATATACATACAATTATAGTACTGAAATCTCTCTCTCTCTCTCTCTCTCTCTCTCTCTCTCTCTCTCAAACAGGGTCCTATCACGCTGAACTACCCAACATTTGCTATCGATGCAGTTGCTGATTTTTTGGTCTTTTTTAAGATTGACGGAGATTTGAAAGAGCTCAAGGGAAAACGAGCAGGGAACGATGATGTGATGACGGACTGGGATGATAGACCCTATAACGAGCTCACAACACAGATATTAGAAGGAGAGAAATGCTCGTTGGCATTAAGTTACATCGTATATTCAAGTGCCGTGATTACAGACTTGGAGATCAAACTCCTCAAATGGAACGGAGAAGGCAACAACGCCCAAATCTATGGAAAAATATCCGCCTTGCGCGAAGAACTTTCTATTGTTTTGTTCGATAAAGGACATGACGATCATGTCGATGTCAACGAAGACGAGCCGATTCCCTTGTTGAAGTCAACAATTTTCACTCCTTCAGATTGTGACCTCGATATCAAATTGGACCTGTGGACCGGCGCAGATATGCCTCTTGCTAAAGGAACTGTGCGATTTGTGCCTGAATTCTTTGGTGATTATGTTGGGACGACATCCCACTTGTTCGGTGTGATACAAGTGAAGGTTACCTTTTGGCGCCGTTACAAACACCCTGGATCACATGAGGATTTTATTAGATGTGAAGAAGCCGAGAAAAATAAAGAATTTTGTGTCGGACGCTCATTGCAATATATTCCAGAGTAGACCACTCTTTTTAACTTTTTGGTTATTAATCTTCTTTATTTAAAATATCTGCTTGGTCTTGATTACAACTTGCATTTTAATGTTCTAGACATTATTTATTTTGCCATGGCTGTGGAACCATTATATGGAATGAAGAATGTGTTTTTAATTTAAGACATATTTTTCATGTCTGCTCCTCATTCTCTTGTATGTTAATAATAAAAAAAAAAAAACTCTTCCTATTTCTCGCATATTCGCTTTTTCGCTCCGCCGACCATGCCGAAGTTTATTCTACAATCGTCGCCGTTTTTTCACCGGTGGTTCTATCTTTGCCAATCTTTTACTCGGCAAGGTTTTCTCGCGCGCGCTCGATTTATGCCCAAATATTCTACATGTTTGTTTTTTGGCCTCTTCTTTCTAATAGATTTGCCTAACACATTCCATGCTCGATTCTATATTTCTTCGGCTGAATTTGACATAATTTTGATCAGACTTAAAAGGAGGATGTATGTATTGCATCAAGTTTGTTATATGAATTTTGCATGAGACTTGCATGAATTTGGGTCTCTTCTCTTTTCTCTTTCGAAGCAAGGAATGTATTTTGCATTTCTCGAGATGTAGGTACCGATTGTCGGTGCTGATTTTGGAATAGAAACTGATTTGGAATTTTTCCTCTCTTTTTTTGCCATACAGTACCAATTTAAGCTCTCTGTTGTCTTCATTTTGGGTTCATTTTTTTTATGAATTACTAATTGAAACAATGACCTAACATAGTTTGATTAATTAAAACAATATCCCTAAAAATCTTTTATTTTTTTTACGAAGGTTGTGGATTGCATGATTTGTGGGGACCCGCGCTCAATTCTTAATTTCGCATTTTTTTTATTTTTCGGACGAAGGTACACAATTTCATCCAAAATTTCTAATATTCCCCTGAATTGTTTTTTGAAACTGATGTTTGAATTTTTCTGGGTATTTGAAAGATAAAAATAATCAAGTGAAGATTACTCATAAAAGATACGGATACTTCCATTTTCTTATTTTTCTTATTGTCACTTTCGACAAATAATAGTCTCAATTCAACACTACAACATTTTCATTAATTATTATAATAGTCTCAATTCAACACTACAACATTTTCATTAATTATGATAACAATCTCAATTCAACACTACAACATTTTCAATTTAAACTCATAACGAAACCTAAACCATTCTTCTAGTTCTAACCTAGACTTATCATAACTAAACCTAAACCATTCTTCTAACCTAGACTTAACGTAGAAATAAAAAAACTAACTTAGAAATAAAAAGACCCCAAATTCATCTCGATTTATAAGACCAAATTATCTTCACCTTCTTCCAGATTTGGAACACTCTCCTTGCTCTTTCTTTCTTGCATACATTGCGACTGATACATACTTCACCGCATTTTGCATTATCTTATTGTTTTCTTCACGTACACGTTCATCACTTGACTGTGATTGTAAAGCTCTGGAATAAGTAGACCAATTACGCATGGTATGCACCGATGCACGTGCTCCTTTAATTTTGATGGACATATCGGCCCGTCCAACTGATTCGCACAATGCTTCAAAATATTGCGGGGCTGTTTGGATGGTGGAATTTGGGGTAGGAATTGGAAAAAAATTTCCAGCAAATTTGACATTCCTTGTTTGGCAACCATTCCATAGTGGAATTATAATTTGCTGGAATTCTATTTACTCTATCAAACCCACAAACTTCAATTCCAAAAAACCATGGAGCCCCAAATTCCAGCAAAAAATTTGCACCACAATTAACATGATCTCTATTTCTTAATACATGGATTGTTAATTAATGAACTATTTAATGCTTAATTAGTAACTTAATGTTGATCTTAGTTAGTGTAAGACTTAATTATGTAACATGACTAATTATTATTGTATTATTATATAATTATTAAATATTATTATATTGTATAACAAATATTATTATTATATTCTAATAATATCAAAGTAATAGTTATAGTATATAATAATTATATTTTAGTATTATTTTAATAATTACATTATAAATTATGTTATTATAATAATATATTATATGTTTATTATTTTATTACTGTAATATAATTATTACATATTATTACAATAATATATAATATTATATTAATTATAGGGATATAATTATTTTTATGATAATATAATTACTATATAATTTCTAATATTATAGTAAATAATTAAATACACTATAATAATCAAATAATTATATTAAATATAAGTTATATTATATTATATTGTACTAATTATATTTATTTTATCCGTATAATTTATATTATATTATATTATAGCAATAAAATAATTTTGTTATAATTATTAAATTCATATAGTATAATATTATATTATTATAATAATACTAGTACAATATTATATAATTATATAAAAAAATTATATACTAATATATTAATTATTAATATATTATTAATTAATATTACAATAATATTATAATTAATATTATGTAATAATAATAATAATAATAATAATAATAATAATAATAATAATAATAATATTACAACATATTAATATGAATATGAATATAATTAATATATTAATATTATAATATATTAGTACATAAATATTGATATATTAACAATAATATATTAGTATATACATATTAATATTAATATGTTAATGTTATAATATTATATCATATGAATACACTATTAATAGTATTATTATAACAGTATTAATATATTAATATTAAAAAATTAATACTAGTATTATTATAATATATTAATATTATAATAGATTAATAGTATTATAATTAATATTATTATATTATTATAATCAAAGATATTATGATAATTTTGTAGTGCAATAATGTTATATTATAATAATATTACAAATTTTTGCAAACTAATATTATTATAATAACATTATATAACAAAATAATAATATTATAATAACATAGTAACATAATAATAATAATAATATTACGATAATATATAATATTTTATTAGTTTTACTGAATCATTATTTTTTGCATTTCCAATAACAAAACTCCAAAATTTTGTGAACAACCAAACAGAAAATTATATTTTCCAGCATCTTATAATTTGGACATCCAAACAAACTGTGGAATTACTAATTCCAGAACTTTTTTCTCCTCCACATTATAATCCGATTCCACTCTACTAATTCCGCTTGCCAAACAGCCGCTAATATTACTAACCTTCGAAGGAACACATCTACCGAGGCCAAAAAGGGCGATGGTGAAAGCGATCAAACTGACCACTGCTCAGGGATGGACTTCATGGATGCGACGCGACCGACTACCTACCTCGGCAGCCCCAAACCCAAAGACAATATTCGTTCCTTGCCATCCAATCATAGCCGTCACACCACAACCGGTTCTCGAAACGGGGTCATCACTCAAGGTCAGTAACCACTACATGAAACCCACCATTAAACAATGGACATTGAAAGCTTCCACTCCCATAACCAGTCCTGTCCCCCTCTCCCATACTACAAACCCATCCTTACAACCACCTGTGTCAAACACTCTCTCAGACCCAAGAACCCAACCTCTCATTCTACAAAAAGCCTCGTATCTGCAGATAATTAAGATACCACCCCCAACCAATGTTGCAAATGACGGAAAACGGTATGGTACGGTCGGTCACCGTTTTAATGTTTTACTGTAAAACGGTCGTAAAACGGTAAAAAAACGGTTAAAAAACGGTTACTTAAATCGGTAATATTTTATAGCAATTATAATAAAAATTTAAAAATAAAACAAACAAAAATATAATAATTCAATTTTTATAATTCAACTTAAGTATACACGAAAGTCCAAAATTTTAAAAAAACATATGAAATATTAATAAAACATATCGAATAAATGTCTATCGACCTAAACATATCAGAATAAATATTCTTACCTATCTAATTAGACAAAAAGATCAACTAATTAGATGCGTCAATCGAAATTAGACACAAAATAATTAACCATGATAAGCTGGATCAGAATTACCTTGTTCATGTAAGAATTAAATACAAAATACCACTAATTACAATTATTATTTGAAAGAGAACATTTGATCCCTCTCCAAAATTACTACGAAACAGTTACCGGTTTGTAATGCCAAAAAAAAAATACTAAAAAAAAAACCAATATTAAAAAAAATCTGTTTTATGAAAAAAACGGTAAAAAAAAACGTTTAAAACGTTTTTTGACAAAAAAAAACGGTCAAAGACGGTAAAAAAACGGTTGACCGTTTTTTGAAATTTTCTTGCAAAAAACAGTACGGTTTGGCACCGTTTTACCGTTTTTTTACCTTTTACACTGTTTTACACCGTTTTTTGCAACACTGCCCCCAACAGTAACCCAACCACACAAACTAGCCACCATGACCAACATACCAAAAGCTCCCCGCAAACTCCACACCACGTGGCCACCTAGAGCTGATGCACCGGATTGGAAAGGTCTTTGCTACCACTGTCTCAAACCGGGACACAAAATAGCCTCGTGTTGGGCAAAGATGACATGTCTCAAATGTGGCAAATCTGGTCACAAAGCTAAGTTCTGTGATTCTTTTCCTTTCTCTGATGGTTCGAGTTCGGCCACCTCAAACCAGTTGTCACAAAGCCCTCCACTCACGCCCTCAACTGACAACACTCCACCAATCTCCCCACCACCCCGTTCACAAAATCCTATTAGTCCAACCGACATCACACAAATGGCGAT
This sequence comes from Luzula sylvatica, assembly GCA_946800325.1. Lineage (NCBI taxonomy): Eukaryota > Viridiplantae > Streptophyta > Magnoliopsida > Poales > Juncaceae > Luzula > Luzula sylvatica. The sequence continues at coordinate 21,000,534 of OX326960.1, read as the reverse complement.
AGCTCACGGTTCGGACATGCCACCTGACAGACTATACCATGACAACTGCTACATCTCGACGAGCTCGGGTCATCACGACGACCTCACCTATTTAAAGCATGCTGTGGTTATCTCCCACCAATCCGCTCCGGCAGTGAGTTACTCGACCATATCGACTATGGTGGCATACATATTTAGAGGTTCTCAACTACCTCTCGGTCTTTGTCACATACAAAACGCGGAGTATCTGTTGTATCTACCTCCAAACGTTGATAGAAAGGCGTTTGTTTCCAATCCACCGCCCGAACTAGCTCAAGAGTGTTTTCACATTCAAGTTTGGTCCCCTTCGCATCAAGGTGACCGAGCTCACTTCAGATATCTGTTAGAAGTGGAGATATCCAATCTACCTCCACATGCTTGGAGACAAGAAGAGATAGTTAAGATCATAAATAAACTAGGCATGTATCATAGCCACACATCGCCAATCCTCACAAAATCTCTCCAAACACTGGAAGCGAGGGTCAAAGTGCATGATAAAAAGAAAGTGCCAAAGTATCTCACTATCACTATTGATAAATTCGATTATAATGTGGAGGTGGCAGTTAAATGGTGGTGGGATTTCGGTGAACCTCAGATTGAATCTCAATCTCCTCCCACCAGGAAAGAACACACCGAGTCGGTTCGGCCTAACATTGAGCATACCGAACCGGTACCACCAGCCGCTGACACGGACACCGAACCGGTACCACCATTTCAGGAGACAACGATAATTGAGGAGACAAATAGAGGACCTCAAGACCAACAATCCTCTCTATCAATGGACGAAGATAGAATCATCGACCTACCCACCCTCGACGACTCCATCAACATCACCATCGAAGAAGATGAACCGATCCCTCAACACCTTCTCGACCTCTTCGGGAAACACATGGCACAAGACGATCTCATTACGATCGTGGAAGCACAGATCGCAATGTCGGTGGCTTAGGGAGGGAAACAAAAACACTCGGTTCTTTCAAGTTTGTGCGACAAATCGAAGAAGAAAAAATTGCATCACAGCGATCATGGCACATGGAATCCTAACTGAAGATCGAGCCGCCATCAGAAACACTCTTTTTAACCACTTCAAGGCCACCTTCTCATCACAAAACCATACACAAACTCAAATCAGGTACAATTTAGATAATTTATGGCCAGATCTGGATTTGCAATCACTACAAAATGAAATAACGGAACATGAGGTACATCAAATTATTGAAAGCCTTCCAAATTGGAAAACATCCGGGCCAGATGGGATACCAAATGAATTTTGGAAAAAATACTGGTACTTAATTAAAGATGATATTATGAATATGTTTAGAGCTTTTTACAACCACCAACTTAACCTATCCAACCTCAACAATGCTGACATAAACCTCATACAGAAAAAGAAATCTCACATAACCCTCAAGACTTTAGACCTATTAGTATTATCCAATCTCCAATAAAAATCATCTCCAAATTACTTGCAAAAAGACTACAACCATACATGAACCTCCTCATACATAAAAACCAATCAGCCTTTATTAAAAAGGGACAAATAACAGAGTCATTTGTGACTGTTAGAGAATTCATAAATGCAATCCACAAAAATAGAACACCTATGCTAGTCTTCAAAGCCGATTTTTCAAAAGCATTTGATACGCTTAGTTGGCAATTCGTAATGAGGGTAATGTCCAAGAGACGTTTTCCGAGTAGATGGCTCGGTTGGATCAATACCATCTTGAACACGACAAAATCTAACTTGCTAATAAATGGTGAGAGAACGGAAAAAATTAAACATTCAAGAGGAGTGAGACAAGGTGACTCTCTTTCCCCATTATTATTCGATATTGCGGTGAATGTTTTGCAGAGAATGATGGACAAAAGTTTCGGACAACAAATAGATAACACGATACCGAAGGTGAGTACGTACCAATACGCCGATGATACCCTTTTCATAGTAAGGGCATCCGGAGATGTAGTGAGAAATTTCAAATTAGTATTAGACGCTTTTTGTATGATCTCGGGTTTAAAAATAAATTGGGAAAAGAGTGAATTTATTCCTATGTCCATGAACGAGGAAGACATAAACGAAACTCCAACATATTACCTTGTCGAAAAGGCAGCTTCCCGATCACATATCTCGGACTTCCCCTAGACATTCGAAAACCAAAAAAATATCACTTCCTACCTCTAATCAACAAGTTCCATAATAAACTCACGGGATGGAAGGGAAAATTCCTATCGTTAGCCGGAAGATACACATTATTAAAGTCGGTTCTTAGCTCCTTACCGGTTTACTACATGATGTGCTTCAAACTACCATCGTGGTTGACTCAAGAACTAGAGAAAATACAAAGACGATTTTTGTGGCGAGGGGATAAAGAATATTGTGGGCTCCATAGTTTAGTAAATTGGAACACACTATGTTTATCTAAAGAGAACGGGGGTTGGGGTATAAAAAGTTTAAAGAGTGCTAATATTGCGTGTTTAATGAGATGGCTATGGAAATACCAAACAACGGAAGACTCCATTTGGAAGGAAACGGTACAGTACATTCATGGGCAGCAGGAAGGTTATGGGGACTGGACTAAATCGATGTGTCCGTCCTTCTTTTGCAAATATATTCACCAATATGAAGCCCTATTTAAAATTTCCACATTTCACATTCTCGGCAGTGGTGGAAAAATTAAATTCTGGACCTCCAAATGGATGGGTGAGAGATGCTTAAAAGAAGAATACTCAATCATATTTACCTACATCCAAGAAGAAGATGTAACGGTCCAGCAAGCAAGCACCACCAATTGGGAAATTAAATGTGTCCGAGAACTATCTATTGAGGCCGAGAACGAACTATGTGCTCTTCAAGACCGACTTAAGGATGTGCGGTTAACCCAACAACCGGATGCATGTCAATGGCGATGGACAACGGACGGAAAATACACAACGGACTCTGCATACCGACTCTTGACGGAATCATTGGTTACGAAGGAGTACGGAACACGGATTTGGCTGATGAAGGTACCTGAGAAAATCAAGACTTTCGCATGGCTAACAATACATAATAAACTGCACACGCGACAAAATCTAGCCAACCGAGGATGTTTGGTCGAAGACACATGCGTAATGTGTAACAACGCCATCGAAACGACGGAACACCTATTCTTACAATGTCGAGCAACTACAAGTACCAGAAACAAGATGGGAATTGCGGACGACCCGATCCAAAACGAAAACCGAGACGGGACGCTGCAAAGATGGTGGGAGCAACGGAAGAGGCTAAGCACAGAACAAGCTACGCATTGGGACGTAACATGGTGGAGTTTTTGTTGGGGTATATGGACTACAAGAAATAATATCATTTTTAGGGAAGAACAATTAAATATTACCAGGTTAGAAAGAGTGATTTTAATGCATCGAGCTCAATGGAATAATTGTATAATTTCGAAAAAATAGGGGTAAAAGAGGGAGCTCGGTCATGGAGTATGGTTAGATAGATAAGGTGAGAGAAGTTATTTTAATCTTTATAAAATGTATGATGATAGGTTGTAAGTAAACAATATTTATAAAATGAAGAATAGGTCATCTCAGGACCTTTTTTCCTTCAAAAAATAAATATTACTAAAACGGACCTACTCGCTTGTAAACACCGCAAAAGTGTCCAATATCTCAGACACTTTACTATAATCCCGGTCCTTCTTTTTGGCTTCAGCAAATTTATTCAATTGATTGACAAATGAAGCAAGTGATTCCGGGGTTATGAAAGTTTCACTTACCCGCGAATTGTGTTCCTCTCTCTCGTTATAATTACAAGAAAATGGTAAGTTCTCCGAATTCTCGATCAATTTATGCCCTTTATATTCAAAATATTTCTGTCCTACCCCAAATCCTACTAGATACATCCTATACACCGTGTATATCAAATCAACATTCTTTTCATCATCTCCTATCATGGTAATTTTAAATAATTTTTTCTCGTTGGCCGGATTCCGTTCGCATAAAACCCGTATCTTACCAATCCGATCAGTAATTTCTGCCTCATTGCTCTGAGCAAACTCCCCAAAAGCATCAACTAATTTCAAGGAGAGAGGTTCTGAGGAATAGAAGTTTATGAAAGAGAGTTCATATAAATGAAAAGAAGCAGAAGGAACAGAAGCTTATGAACGAGAGTGAAGCTTATGTGTGGAGAGAAGTTCATATAAATAGTTTGAAAAAGATGGAGGGGTGAGTTTCTAAATTAATTACGGTAATAAATTTCTGATAGAGAGAACCTCAGCGGGAACTTTAATTTCCAAAATTTAATATCCCTATAAATGCAAAATATATCTTTGTAATTGTTACTCACCAGTATATAATATAATATACAAGTATACGAAAAGAAAGGGTATATACAAAGTTAATATTTTGTACATATATACTTGTACATATTTGTAAGTGTAGTCATGATGTTATATTTTCAATGTTAATGTATGTACTATTTGTAACATTCGAACCGTTCATGCATTAATATTTTTGGGGTGTCGATATATGTTAATGTATGTACTATTTGACGGAGAAAGAAGAAAGAAGAAATGAGAAAAGCGAAAAGACAGTAAGAATGTCTGAGAGAGAGAGAGAGAGAGAGAGAGAGAGAAGAAGAAGAAGAAGATTATATACACCCAACCATACCTCCAACACCGATAAGAACCCAAGACTAAGGCACACAACACCCATACCAGGCAGAAAAAAAAAACCGATCGACTCAAAACCCACCACACAATCCACAAACAACAGTGGATAAAGATCCGACGGCCAAGAACAAACAGCCCGATCCAACGTCCCACTGAAGAATTGCAGGGAATATATTTCAGAAAAACAAAAGACATGTTAAGAATTGCAGGAAAAAATTTCAGAAGAACAAAACACATTTTACTTTTACTTTTTACCTCCACTGACGTGGCTTAATGTAAAAACGGGAATTACTTAAAAATAGATATAATTATATAATAAAGCCCACTGTACTATTATCATTACAAACCATTCTGTTTTAATCAACGATATCCCAAATTTTATTCCAATCATCTTTGTGATAATTTAAGATAATAATAATTGTTGGATGTTGAAGTCCTATTGGTTGTTTGCGATTGTAGAGTACAAATAGAGTAGAGATGGTTCGGATCAATTACTAACTCGTAATGTAAGTGCAAGAAACGCCTCATTTTAGTATAGATGTATAAAGTACAGATGATTCAGATCGATTAATACTTGGTGATGTGAGTTGTTGGACGCCCACAAAACCATAAAGTAACTTGTTTTGATATCTAAGAAGAATACTAATGCAAGTACATTTGCTTGCATTTCGTGCTTCCACGTCACCCAGCGATTATAGGCCGTCTGATCAGGCTTAAAATATTTGCTCTGAATCTCATTCGTCTATTTTTGCGTGCTCTAGGTGTTCATACACCTTTGTTATTTTCGTGCACGGTCCAGGAAAGATCAAGTCCATCAAACCAGTAGCCAATCCTTTCTCTCTCCTCACTCTATTTTCTCCGTTCGAGAGACCCTTTCTGCGGCGAAAAGCAACATCATTTGTCATGCTATAATCTTTTTTACACATCATTGGTAGTTAAACAACCAAGCATGCATTTGCGTCTTTGTTTATATAAAATGATAACAAACTATTTTCTAACTTAATCTCATAGTATCAACATCCAGAATGAGATAGTATCCATAAATGATATATTTTGTCTATGATAATTTCATGGTCATGGACACAAACTAAAGTCTGAAATTTCAACAATAAAGCATAACAATTAATCAAAGAAACAATAAACAAATAGACGTCACTAATGACATATTTTTGTTGTATATTGAACATCCACAGTTGATTTACTTGACGACAGAGCTTGAAATACAAAACAAAATTAATTTGAAACAAATAAGAAAGAAACACGCACCAGCCTTTAAAAACATTACTAAACCATTGCAAAGGGGTAGATCTATGCTTATGTCCAAGCACAATGCAAAAATGCAGAACCGACACCCCCTGCATGAAGAATACAAATCAGAAACAGCTTACAGGGAACAACCAAAGCAGACAAAAGCTGCAAACGAAATCTGGAGAAGAACACATCTAAACCAAAGCAAAAAAAATCGAGCATAAACATATCAATGACACAACGCATCCAAACAAAACTCCATACAAACTGGCACAAATATTCAACAACACAAAAAATAAAAGGTACCTGACGGAGAAAGAAGAAGGAAGAAATAAGGAAAGCGAAAAGACAATAAGAATGTCTAAGAGAGAGAGAGAGAGAGAGAGAGAGAGAGAGAGAGAGAGAGAGAAGAAAAGAAGATTATATACACCTAACCATACCTCCAACACCGATAAGAACCCAAGACTAAGGCACACAACACCCATACGAGGCAGAAAAAAAACTGGTCGACTCAAAACCCACCACACAATCCACAAACAAAAGTGGATAAAGATCCGACGGCCAAGAACAAACAGCCCGATCCAACGTCCCACAGAAGAATTGCAGGGAATATATTTCAGAAAAATAAAAGACATGTTAAGAATTGCAGGAAAAAATTTCAGAAGAACAAAACACATTTTACTTTTACTTTTTACCTCCGCTGACGTGGCTTAATGTAAAAACGGGAATTTACTTAAAAATATATATAATTATATAATAAAGTTCACTCTACTTTTATCATTACAAACCATTCTGTTTTAATCAACGATATCCCAAATTTTATTCCAATCATCTTTGTGATGATTTAAGATAATAGTAATTGTTGGATGTTGAAGTCATATTGGTTGTTTGCGATTGTAGAGTACAAATAGAGTAGAGATGGTTCGGATCAATTACTAACTCGTAATGTAAGTGAAAGAATGGCCTCATTTTAGTATTAATGTATAAAGTACAGATGATTCAGATCGATTAATAATTGGTGATGAGAGTTGTTGGACGCCCACAAAATCATAAAGTAACTTGTCTTGATATCTAAAAAGAATACTACTGCAAGCAGATTTGCTTGCATTTCGTGTTGCCACGTCACCCAACGATTATAGGCCGTCTGATCAGGCTTAAAATATTTGTTCTTAATCTCATCCGTCTATTTTTCAGTGCTCTAGGTGTTCGTACACCTTTGTTATTTTCGTGCACGGTCCAGGAAAGATCAAGTCCATCAAACCAGTAGCCAATCCTTTCTCTCTCCTTACTTTATTTTCTCTGTTCGAGAGACCCTTTCTGCGGCGAAAAAGAAGGTGATCCTGCGTCGTTATTCTCGCCAAGCCATCATAGTCCAAGAAGGCGGCTCTAGTCTCTGACTACGCGGTGCCGTCAGAGTTTTCAAAGAAACAGCCGGCCCCTTCATATGAATCGACGACGGTAGACGAAGCTCGATCCGGCTTAGACTTCTCTGGTTATTCTCGCGCAGGAATTCCTTAGTGTCTTCACCAGGTATATTCTCCCTCTTGGACCGGTGAAGCAAACAACCCCTCTTGGTCCGTTCAGTGTTCTGTCTCCCAGATTGCCCTCCCGCTCCTCTGTCTCTGTCGATTTTGTTCACGCACCCCTTGGTAGATCGTTGTACAATAACTAGACGATAGTAACGACAGTGAGGAGAGGTGATATCTATGTTGATTTCATGTTTACAACAGTTTTTTATATGTTAAGATCATCGCACACAACCTGTTTGTTGTAATGACTAACAAGATTGGTTGTTCATTTGTTATACTGCACACTTCCTTTTTTGTTATCACATGTTTGCTCACATTGATTAATGAATTTTCATTATTTATTTGTTTAATCGTCTAAATGCATGTATTTTAAATTACTAATCCTTGCATTTTTTAGGAGAGAAATGGCATATTTTTTTGCTCCTATTCTGCTTAATTTTTTTGTAGTGAAAGTGAAACAGGAGGAGAGGTATTTTAATGGTTCAAACCCAGTTGGGAGCTGAAGAGGGGTAAAATTGTAATTTTGTAGTATTTAACTACTCCACTGCTTATGTAATGAGGTCGTATATGGTACCCTTGAAACCCACCACGGATGTGTCGATATGGGAGGGCTAATTGGTGTCCTCAATTCGTGTACCAAAGATTGTATTAACTATTAATTGAAATTATTAATTTTATTGATAAATAGTACAAATATATTAATCGATAATTAATTTTGAATTAACTGTTAATTAAAATTTCAATTAACCATCAATTGAATTTTGGGAGTGCAATTTGGGGATGGGAATTCCCCTCAAACCCATATTGACTAGGCCAAAGTGGGTTTGAGGGGTACGGTAGAATTCCCCTTATGTAATTATGATTCCAGTATATTTGCGAACCAATATATGAGACTCGTCACCGTTCCGCCAACCCATCAGCTCATTTAGCAACCAAACCCGATTCAAGAAAGGTCTAATTTTGTCATTTGTTTAGTATTTTTTGTGAGATTAACAATTACAATAGTTATTGGTATGGGACTAGCCAGGTATGAGCTCCTCAGATAAGTATAATATTGTTTCTATATAAATTGTTGATTTCTGGATTCACCGCCACCTTAAAAAAAATGTTTTGAATAAAGGAATAATTTATCGGGTTCGAACTATTTGTTAAACGCAATCGAGTGAATTTGTAAGTTAAAACAATAGAAAAAAAATAGATGGCATTGACGTTTTTACCAATGAGCGTGAGATTGAATATGATTTCCATCCTTTTTATTGCAAAATTATTGATATATCGATCACCAAATTTTTAGATAATGTTGCTGTATTTTGAAACTTTCAAATTAAAGGACTATATCTACTGTTGAATTATTTACAAATACACAAACTTGGATACTCAAAATTAAGCTTGATAACATTTGCGAAATTTTCTGCTTTATGACATTATAAATTGTTGGAAAAAAAAATAATACAAAAGTGTCATAAGCTGAACAAATTCTATGGCATTGGTTGTTTAATAATATTGTACGTTGTTGAAAAAAGAAAACCTAAAATTGCTTCGAGATGAACATAATAGTCAACCTATTTCACAATATTGTTGTGTGCCAAAATCTGGATTCTACAAAATTTCAATTGCGGACACATGTTGTAAATCTCTCTTAAAGTGCATAATTCAATCACTACACATATTCGCAATGAGAGCCAAAATATACAAATAACAAAAATACCACCAACCGAATAGAAAAAGAAAGACAACAACAAACAAAGCTAGACCCGCGCAATCAGTGGCGGATCTTGACAAGATTCGTTGGGGGGCAAAACGAAAAATTGGTTCTGAAATTACACTGTGCAATTTCTTTCGGATAATTTCAAGACAGATCCAAATGTTGACGTACATGTGTGGGGTGTGCCACATGAGATGCGTGGTGAGTGCGGACTGTTGGGTGCGGGTTGTCTATCTTAGTCACTAATCTCGAGACCAATTAAAATAAAAATAAAAATTAAGGATTAATACTAAATTTATCTCGAGACTAATTTGAAATTAATCCAAAATATTCTAATACCCCTCGCCTCGGAAATCCCGGGACTAACTTTCATTGATATGTGGTTCGCCTCGGAAATTAACCTTAATTTAATTCTCAGTTATCGATTTGATCATTTAATTTATTTCATTCATGCTCAAATTGTCAAAACAAATTAGATTGAATAAGTTAGTAAAGAGCTCTTATATGATGTAATTTGTGTTTAATTGAATAATTAAGAACGTATATTGGATAACTAAGAAATCAGACTGTTGGTGTACAGGATACACAGGATAACGAGTTTGTATTTGTAGTATAGTCTTCTTTTGGGGGAAAGACAATAAAGAATAATATTTTGCATTTCTTACCACAAAAATTAAAAAAAAGTTGAAATTTATAAAAAAGAAATGTCTGCAAAAATTCATTCGGAATCGATTTTTACTAGAATTTGGAATCATATTATAGTTGTTTTAGAATTTCTTAATTTTTCTTACCGTTAGAATCAATTGAATTTGGAAACTGATTATTTTGTCTTTAGGGTGAGTCTTAATCTTATTTACAATGGAATTTGGATTCATTTTTTTTAATTCAAACCCAAACTCAATAACCTAACGGATTTTTTCAAAAATTCATACGTGAATCAATTTTATTATTGAGCACATTTTTACAATCTGCATATGATCCTTAGTCCAGACATAAATGTAGAAATTCGTTTACAAAATTAATCCCTTTTTGGAAGTTGGTTCAAATTTTAATGAAACAATAGAAGTACAAATGAGTAACAACGAATTTATTCCTATATGTATGATAAAAATTATTTAATCAAAAAAAAATGTATGATAAAAATTAACAAGCTTCCGTAGCATAGTGGTATTGCGTTCGCTTCGTAAGCGAAAGGTCGCGAGTTCGATCCTCGCCGGGAGCTTTATAATTTTGTTATTTTTAGTTAATCCGCTAATTTTGTTCTTTATTTTTTATATTATATTCGTAAATATTTAATTACGATTGATCAGAGAAAATGAATAAAAAAATCTCTAAAACCCGTCGTGCATGGCTGTACTCTCTCTCTTTCTCTCTCTCTCTCTCTCTCTCTCTCTCTCTCTCTCTCACAGCAGTTCAATTCCATTGCTGACCTCCATTTTCACCCATGCTCTGATAGGGAAGGGACTCTTGGATGAGATAATCTCTTTTTTTCTTTTCTGAGCCTCGAATCTCATTGGGCTAGTTTCTTCTTGGGCAAAGGTTTGATTTCTCTCATGCAAAGGAAGTGTTTGTTCAATTATTGGCTCTGATTATTTGTTTGAAATTTAGGAGAATTTTCTCGGTTTTTGTTTTCTTTCATTAATTGTATTGCAATTTTATTTTGTTTTCTTGCTTGCTCAATCAATTTTTTTATGTATTTTTAACTGAATTATGGTTGAATTCATAGTTAGAATGTTATACATTCCTTTAATTCAATTTCTTTTTGCCGTCTTTACAATTTCGATCAATCTTCAATTAGATGATTAGTTTATCGTTCAAATAAAACCTCGCAAACTCATCATTAATCAGACAATTTTTCTTCCCAATTTAGTTGTTAGATTTGAGGATGATTAATAACTTGTTCAAGTCACTTTCTAGGTTAATTTGAAAATACAACCAAAATTATTGTTCGATTTTTCTCCATTCAGTCAACCTACATTAAGTAATCTTTTTCCCTTTTTATTGAGGCTTGCATGTTGTATTTGATCAATAAATTATACTTTTTAACAATGATTAACAAATAAAATAAGGAATAATCAATCCGATTTATATATTAATAAAAACTTGACTATCTCTTGTACATAATTATTTTTTTCTTAAATATTGCACTTTGGTTTCTCTCTTTTTTCAGATTTGTCTCCAAAAATGACGAAAAATAAAGTCAAATTTCCGTATTCGACTAATTTGTAATGCAATTATACAATCAAGACTCATTATACGGCTGATATATTTCCTCATTACGATTTAATAAAATGACCGAGCCTCGGAAATCTACGAGTAATAATGGTGCGGCTCCTTTCTTCCGTTCACATTTTTACTTTTATGTATATTTTTTTCTTATAATATTTTGGTACTTATTTGTATAATCGTGCATTCGTGAGAACGAACATTAATTAATAATAATTTTTATTTGGTCATAGGCTCAGAAGTTCCTCGACGCAGCTTCGATAAGGAAATCAATGTAACCATTTTCTTGACAAATATATTCTATATATCTCTTTTTATTGAAAAAAAAGATAGTCTACATATTTCTTCATCCATTCTAAAGGTTACATATTTAAATTTATCTCATTGTAGGCCGCGACTCAAAAAAACGTTCCAAAACAGAAGCCAAGGCCAAAAGATTCAAAAAACAAAACCCTAATTCAAGATGAAAAATATTCTATGCCGATTCAAAGACCCGAATACCGAAACGCGCCAGGTGTCGTGGCCCGTTTAATGGGGATGGATTCAATTCCGGCTAATAGAAGCACAGTTATTGATGCAAATGAAAGCAAGGTTCTGAAACAAAGCAAATCGAATATTTACGTTACTCGAAAGGATCCTATTTTAGACGGGTCCCCAAGATCCGCCCCGTTTAGACAAACCAAATGCAATTTGCTCTCTTATGGAAATCATACAAGTATTAGTAATAATAATAGTAATAATATTAGTAGTAATAATAAGAAGAAAAAGGGCGGGGCAGGGTTGCCGCCACGTCAGCATCCTCAGGAAGAGGTTTTACAAAAATTTAAAAAAGATTTTGAAACTTGGCAAGCTTCCAAAGTGCTCGAGAAAACTAAATCAATCATAGAGGAAAGTGATATACAAAAAGGAAAATTCGTTCAAATTCTCGCACAAGAGAATTTAAACAAGGAGAAAATGGCGAAATATTCGTTGAATCAAAAGAAGGTTTTGGAAAATGAACAAATTATTTTGCCGAAAATTGAGGTAAAAGAGAGTATAAATGGTGGTGGAAAAAACGAAATTCATGATTCGAATTTTGAGGAATTGAGTTTGAATAAGGTTAAGGAAAAGAGGGAGAGATCGTCTTCACCGACTAGGATAGTAATTTTGAAACCGAGTTTCGAGAGAAAAAGTGGAATTGAAGATTCGAGTTTTGTGTCTAATTCGAATTCGAACAAAATGGATGATTTCTTAGAGGAGGTGAAGGAAAGATTGAGACTCGAAATCGAGGGGAAAAGTACTAGAAATTCTATTTCGAGTAAACAAAAGGATGGTAAAAACAATATTAATTCTAATTCCACCGACACAAAACAAATTGCTCGAGACATTGCGAAACAAATAAGAGAGAGCGTGACTAGAGAAATGAATAAGAAATTAACTCGATCACATCCGTTCAAATTGCAAAATTACGAGCCAGATTTTATCAAAAGAGATACGAGAGAAATCCTATCAGAGAGGCTTAAAAACGTTTTGAGAAAAGAGACCGGTACGGAAAGACCCAATACCGGCAGTGCCGGTACCGGTACCAGTTCGGAACCGTCTCGAGCCTCGTTTCTAGTAAAAAGAAGAGAGAGAGTTAAATCCATGTGCGAATTTCCGAGCATAGTAAACATAGAAAATAATATAAACGAAACTCGGTATAAACTCGATAGCACAGAGTCGATAAATGCTGACATGGCATCTCCTCGGAGCCTTGTCAGATCGTTCTCTGTGCCGATATCCGGTACCGCTTTAAGGAAGCTTCTATTGGAGGATTCGAATTCGAATTCAAACTCGGGGAGATATGAGAAAAACGAAACAGAAGTGCGAAAAAGTAGAAAAGATCGCCGTAGTTTTGGGTTGAGAAGTAGAGTTTCGAATTTGAGAGGCAAATTATTTGGAAAGAAAACAGATTCGATTAAGCGGCAAAATTCAGTTGAATTTTATCCTTTAAAGGTTATTAAAACTATTCCCTCCGCATTGGTGAATTACGGAAATATCCAGGCAAGTCCCTATTTATTTTATTTTTTATTTGCAGAAACTTATATATTTTCTATATGCAATGTAAACTAACTACCAGTATTTTTACTTTTTGTATTTATTTTAGGAAAATCACACAGAGGTCCCTCCAAGTCCTACATCAATATCAAGTAGTTCTCACAATGAATTTTCGGTCCTCGAAAATAATAATTCGAGCCCCGTTTCTCCATTGGAAGTTTCGTCTCATGCTTCTATAAACTCATGTGGCGATTTGAGCTTCAAATTTCCAGGTATAATAAACAAATTAACATATTAATTTATTTTATTTAATAAAATCAATATTTTTCTTTTTTTGTTCAGGTGCAAGCCCGACGAGACAAGTGGAAAAGGTTGAAACTAAAGAGGCCATATTAACAGAACTGTCAGAGAATTATGAAATAATCGAGATACTATCCCCCGAGAAATCGTATGTAAAAGAGATCCTTGTAAAAGCCGGTTTGTACGAAAATAAGGACGATTTCGCACCGAGGTCCCTTTCTTTTCAAATATTTGCCGAAATGGAAGAAACTTATAGTAAACAAATAAAAGATATTATAGATCAAGACCATGACCATGAAGAAATAAATCCTGATATCTTAGTAGAAAGAAAAATATTGTTTGATTTAGTAAACGAGTCGATGCAAACTTTATACGGTCCTTCGAGAAGTGGCGGTACATTAAATGCATGGGTTTGTGCGAGTGGCGGGTTGCCAGGTGGCAGGATATTGAATGAAATATGGGAACAAATGAGTATTTTTTGTAATCCTCCCATGGACGAAATGCTAACGATCGATCATATGGTGGGTAGAGACGTAAAATTGGGTTCTTGGATTAGTAAATTGTACGAAGGAAAGGATGCTTTGTGCAAAAGGGTCACCTTCGCGATTTATACGGAATTGATGGATGAATTTTTGCAAGAAATGGGATGAATTATTGATAAATAAGGCACTATTTTTGCGAAAGAAAGGATATTTTGATTTGTTTTATTTATATTTAGTACGTAATTTTCAAATTAGGGGCATGTAATGTACGCCAATGTTCAAATAGCACTTGTTTGTAAAGAGAGAATATTATCGATCTTTTAAATGCCGATAAGTGCGGGAAAGAAATGTTGAAATTTGCGAGACGAAAAATGTGAATTTAGGTAAAAACAAGAATGCCCTCGATGTATAGTATATTACTGGAAGAATGTTTGAATTTTTTTCTAAGTATATTGAAAAATGCACTGTTTTTTTAATATATTTTTCATATAAAAATATACAATTTGTATATAAATATATATATTATTATATACATATAAACTTTTTTTACTTCAGTTTTAAACAATGAACTGACGGAAAGAGCATTTAGATATGGAAAAATATACTTGGCCCCTCGAATTCATCCCAAGTAGGGGGGTGTTCAAATGGTTCGGTTTATTCGGATACCGAACCGAACCGGTCGAATTCGGATTAATCGGTTTGATTTTTCGGTTTATTTGGTTCGGTTCGGTTCAAAAAATGGTATGTCCGGTTTATCCGGTTCGGTTCGGTTTTGATGTTGTGAAAATCGGTTAAACCGAACCGACCGAATAACAACCCATTTTTCATAATTTTTTTATTATGTTAATGTTAAATTATAAAAAATTGATATAATAATCCTACAAAATAATATAATTATATTTTATAATATGTATTTATATTTTTGGATAAATAAAATATAATTTTTTTGATAAATTTCTTTTTATTTTGAAATTATAATATTTCTTATTCGGTTTAACCGAATAAACCGAATAAGAATTTTGTTTATTCGGTTCGGTTTTTAATCGGTTCGAAAGATAAAACGGTTCGGTTCAATTTGAATTTAGTTCGGTTCGGTTTAAATCGGTTTGGTCTTATTCGGTTCGGTTTGAACCGATCCGACCGAACGAACACCTCTAATCCCAAGTCTTTTATGAGGTGGCAAAAAAGAATTAGTTGAGTTGATTAGCCTCTCAAATTGACTCAATTAATTGTTAATTGACACGTTTCGGTTGACACGTCAATAAATTATATTAGTACATATTAATTAACGTCTCAATACAATGAAATAATCAATTAAATTGTTAATCTAATCAATTAAATCAACCTATTTAAACATCATTTGCCACCTCATCAAGACTTTTTTTGTGTTATTGGGAGTGCATGTATAACCTCATAGATATAGATATAACTAGCTTTTTTCCCGCGCAATTGCGCGGGAGCCCTCGAGTTTTTCATGATTATTCGCACATCCGTGATTTGATATATTTTTAACCCCCTAATTTTTTTTGGATATTGTATGGAGATCTCCGTATATGAAAAAATGGAGAGGAGGAACACCAACAACCGACCACCAAGCCAATACAATTATAATTTTATAATCCTAATCTAGGCAAAATGCAAAGAATTTAGGAGGTAAGCATTAACAATTCATCATTAGTTTTATATTGAGCCTAATCCGTAATCCCAAGTTATTTAAAATGAACCTTGCAAAAAGAACCTACTATCATATCAATTACCAACTCTTCTAAACACATATCAAAGTTCCGAGGAAATCCAATTAAATTTATTAGTGGGACTATGTTGCAAATGTGTCATTAATTAAAGTAATTAATTAGGACTTAGGGAGCACATGCACCTAATTTAGAAATCAAGGCGATTATAGCGGCGCGGCGCCACATGATATGTTGGCGTTATTTTAATCAACACATCCATTTTTTCTTTGTGAGCGAATTTTTGTAGAGCTTCAAATTTAACATAGTAATGATAATAACGACATAAAAATGATTTCTTTTTAATTGAAATTATTAGGATAAATTTGTAATATTTATTTGGAAATATCATTATCCAATAAGCAAATTGAAAGATCATTAATATAAATAAATATTAGGAGGAGTTTAGGGAAGAATCTTTGAAAAAAAATGAGTGAGAACAAATTGATGATTAGGGCATAGAATCTTTGGCAGTATTTATAATTAGGGTTAGTAATATGATTCAATGAATGGGACAAAAACAAGAGTTAGGAAAACTAATATATTTTTCATGTTATATTGTTGGGAAATTTATATATAACTCCCTAATTTTTTTTTAATTTACAAAAAAAATCCCTAACTTTTGAGAAACTCCAAAAAACCCATACATACAAGGTTTTCTTTTCAATTAGCTCCTATAAGAATATTTCATGGTATTACAATTTTTTTGGACCAAAATGCCCCTTTATTTTTCATCTTTAAATTTAATAAACATATTTTTGTATTATTTTATTAATTAAAATTACTATAAATATTTTTAACATATACTAATTTAAAAAAACTATATGTCATATACATAATTTTAATCTTTTATTTATTATATATTTTATCATAGAAAACTAAAATTAAATAAAAAATATGATATAAAATATTTCTGAAAATATTTTGACAAATTAATATTATTCTAGTATTTAATTTTAATGTTAAATAGCTATTAATAAAAATAATTACTAAATATTTTTTCTTGACGAATTAACAATGAATGAATGAGAACTAAAATTATGACTAAAATAATATTGCCGCTGATTTTAATTTCAACAACTATTTTAATTTCAACAGCTCGTTTTGTAGTAACTATTTTTATTTCAGTAGCTAATTTTAGTAACTATTTTTATTAACAACTATTGATTTCATCAGCTAATTTGCTTATAGTTAATAATACTAACTATTTTTAGTAACTATTTTTATTAACAACTATTGATTTCATCATCTAAATTGCTTACAGTTAATATAACTATTTTTAGTAACTATTTTTTATTGTTAATTTTGTAGTAACTATTTTCATTCATTCGTTGTTATTTTGACAAGAAAAACTATTCAGTAACTATTTAACATTAAAATTAAATACTAGAATAATATTAATTTGTCAAGATATTTCCAAGAATATTTTATATTATATTTTTATTTAATTAGTATATGTTAAAAAAAAATTATAGTGATTTTAAATTAATAAAATAATATAAAAATATGTTTATTAAATTTAAAGATGAAAACTAGAAGGGTATTTTGGTCCAAATTTTTTTAAATACCATGAAATATTCCCATAGGGGGTAATTGAAAACAAAACCAAGGGGTTTTTTGGAGTTTTTCAAAAGTTAGGTTTTTTTTTTGTAAATTCAAGAAAAATTAGGGGGTTATATGTAAATTTCCCTATATTGCTTGGTATTTGTTTGTATTGTTTTTTCATTATTTAATTTACAATCACATTAAAAATTATAAAAGTGAAAAAGGAAAAGTACCTCTTCAACTCTAGTCTAAAAAGTAATCATATCAAATTTATGAAAAGTCAAAAAGTTCCTCACAAGCTTTTTCTTTTTTCTGAGTGCTCCATTTTGTAATTTTTATTTTTGTGATTAATATTTAATACCAACTAAAACATTTAACACAAAATGAAGCTCAGATAAAATCGGTTCTTCTCCAGTACCTCAAACACAGGACTCGCCCAGTTAGAGAATAAGAAGCTTAGAAGACCAAAAAGTTTGATTGCCTGCAACGTCAAGCATGGTACAGTACAATCACTCCTCCTCCTTCCTCCTCCCTCCCTGTTAATGTCGTCACATCATTCCTCTGGTTTTGCGTTTAACCCTACTTAGCTTAGCACAACAGTAGAGCAAGCAAGTAAATACTGTCCTATCGTACTTGTTTTCTTCTCAAAGTCTCCACCTTGTCCATTAGCAGTAGGCGCCAGTAGCACCCCCACTTCTCTCTCTCTCTCTTCTCTCTTTCTTCTTCTTCGTCTCTCTCTCTTGATATACGGCGATAGCCATTCTTTCCTTTCTTGTCTTTCTTTTCAATCAGAGACAATACTATTTTTCCAAATAAAACTCCCCCACAAACAGTGAGAGAAAGAGAGAGAGAGAGAGAGAGAGAGAGAGCACGCGTGCTTGAGCTTTTTTCCTTTTCTGCCTTGCTGGGACCATTAATTCTTTTCTCCTTCCTTTTTCTTCATCAAATATTGCCTTTCATTCTCACCTCTGTTACGTACCCATCAAAATTCCACAAACCAACATACCCTATCTTTTTCCCCTCTTTCTAAATTCCTCCAAGAAGACAACGCACAAAAATCCAGGACCAAAATTCGCCATAAAAAAGTTCCAGTCTTTACTCACTCACTCCTTGCTGTTTCCAGTGCGATGATTGAATTTTGATTTTTTTTCCCCCCCTTTTCGATTAAATTGGGTGAAATGGAAGGAACGGAGGCAATGGGGGATAACAATGTGTTGTATGTGAAGGTGATGACTGATGAACAAATGGAGGTGCTCAGAAAACAGATCTCCGTTTACGCGACGATTTGCGAGCGATTAGTCGAGATGCACAAGGCCGTTACTGCGCAACAGGATTCTCTTGCTGGTACATTCAATTAATTTTTTTATCCTTTTTGTTTCAATTTTGATTTTTCAAGTTGAGAATCGAAGTTAATTGTACCTAATTTAGTCAGTTTTGAAGTTTGAATAAGTGGTATTTTGGAGGTTAGTAAGTGGGCTTATCAAATTATTGAGTATGTATTAGTTCATTGAATCTTGTAAGTTAAGCAAATAAGAAAATGTGGTCAATTCGGTGCAATTCATCTCCAGTTGGTACACAAAATAGACAACTGGAGATGATGAATTTCAGGTACTTTGCCAGTACTCTACTGTTCTTTGTGCACTTGCATTTATTATTGTTCATTTTGAAGAATATTCACATTCACATTCACATTCACATTCATGATGTTCTTCATTTAATTTGGTTTCGCCTAATAATTGACCATTTTTGGGCTCCACAAAAAGCTTTCATCTTGCCCAAAAAAAAAACACTCAATTTATCCTAGGCATTTTAAATATATACTTATACTTGTTCAATTTTAAACTAACCGAAATTTGAGTGTATATTTTTCGAAATTTGGTGATTTTTAAGATAGATTTGCCTAAATGAAAGTTTTTCTCAAAAATCACCTAATTTGAGTGAATATTTTTAGAAATGTAACTTCTCGCAATATTTAAAACTCTTTGATTTACTAATTCCATTAAGAAATAAAGTTTCCCTTGCGAAAATATTTATATGACAATATATTTACATACAAAATTTAGTAACTTTATAATATATTATCACAGGAATGAGGCTAGGAAATTTATATTGCGACCCTCTGACGATGTCCGGGGCCCACAAAATGGGAGCCCGGCAAAGGTGGACACCGACACCGATGCAGCTTCAAATTCTCGAACGACTTTTCGAGCAAGGAAACGGAACGCCGAGTAAACAAAAAATTAAAGAAATCACGCTCGATCTCTCTCAACACGGTCAAATTTCCGAAACGAATGTTTACAACTGGTTTCAAAATCGCAGAGCGAGATCCAAACGAAAACAAGTTAGTCTCTTCCTTTTATTCGCATGAATATTTTTTTAAACGAATTGTTTTTGTTTAATCTTTAGGTTGTTTCGCAAGCGAACAACACGGAATCCGAGGCGGACGGAGACGATGACACTCCGTCGGGAGAGAAGAAACCCAAATCAGAGAAATCTCAAGCGTCCATTTATGGAATGGAGAGGAACGACGAATCTAATGATTTTGATCAAGATGGTGGTAATCAAGTCAGCTCGGCTCAGCTCGCTTTTTACGATAATATTTTGTCGAACCATAGTAAGTCATTTTATAATAATATTCTTTGTTATTTTTTCTTTCATTTCATAATATTTTATTTTAATGGGTGTAGGAATGGACCATTATATGGGAAAAGTTGCGAGTCCAGGGGCGTTTGCTCATTTTCGGCCGGGAGAGAGCTTCGATATGTTCGGCTGATAAATGTTTTGACGCGACGCAGTGACATGATAATAAATTGCTAAGATAATTAATTGTAACTCGTGGCACTTGAATTTAACTTCTTTAATATATAAAGTAGTGCTTATTTTGCTTTTTAGTGAAATTATTTGGGCTTGAGGTGAGACTTGAGATTATGCATATACGGATATACATGTGAGAAAAATTAGTACTTTTCTTAGTGTGGGCCTAAACTTATTCCTTCAAATCTTTAAAATTAGTACTTGACACGAGAAAATTAATTTTTCATAAATCCAGCACCAGAGTGAGAGAGCAGAGATCTATCATTCAACTTCATCTGGAGTGGCCAAACTCTTGGATGATTCTGATTGGTTTAAAATGTTGAGATTTTTTGTGCGAAAAATGTGTCGATTTAATTTTAAGGAAGCAGCAAAAAATATACGAAAAATATAACTTGACTTAGGATTTAATTTTTAGGGTCCATTTTAACAAATTACATAGTATAATAAAAAAAATTAGGATTCATTATAAAATTTTTTGAGTTTGATTTATAATTCGGCTTAGGATTTCTTAAATCCTTGGACCGGCCCTGCCGGCACTGACCAGGACCGGCCCGAATATGTAGGTGAGTTAGGCAAAATGCTAAGGCCACAAAAATTAAAAAAGCTTTTATATTCTGTAAATTATGTCCATTAAGTTAAAAATAATGTACAATTTTAAAAAACTAAGATTGGCCCAGAAAGCCATGTATAATTAGCACTTATTCGAATTAACAAATTTATAATTATCATTAAAAACTTATTAATTATGCGTTCCTTGTTAATTATCATGATTATGCAAAATAGATTTTTGAAAAAGAAATCTCTTTGGTCAATATGGCTGCACAAAATCTTGGGATTTTCCACATTGCATGATTAACCCCTGAATTTTTATTTTTTTCTCAAAAGGCCCATGCAAACTTTCTCCCTCCTACTAAGATTATGTCACTCTAGATAATACCCAAGCCCAACTGGGGAATGGAAATGGACACCTAACAATATTTTCACAACTAAGACTAGTGATACAAATCATATTTTATTTTCCCCAATTTTTCTCACCTGTCACATGACAATATTTTAGTTATTCGTGTAAAGATGCGTAACATACACATATCACTAGGATCGTGTCACGTGACAGGTGGAGAAAATTCAGGAAAATAAATGAAAATAATATCATTACTCTGTGAAAGAATGGTTTGGTTCGATACCTATCAAAGTCCCACCAAAAATTAAAAAAAGTTTTTTTGTGTAAACAAATCGTCCCGAGAGGTCAATAAAACATCCAAGATTTTTGGCTTAATAGACAAACCACGTCACACATGATTATCGAAAAAAATGTGATAACGCTAATCATGACGGTCACACGATTTAATTTTTTGTTGTCTTTCGTAGCCAATTAGCAATTAAATATGTCTATAATTCGCTTCGGGCGAGGTAACACTCTTGTTTCCAGTGTTCTCATTATGATAGATTTAGGGTTAATTCAATTTGTTTACGTACTAACTAACATTCTTAATTGTTTCCTTGTGTTCTATAAGCAAATTGAAAGAAAATTACTTACATACTCAATTGAACTGAAAATTGTATTTTTGAGAGATTAATCGCAATTATCGATGTTTATATCGTTTTAAACTTGCTGATAGTTTTCCAGAAAAATATTTAAATTGAACGAGACGTTTATTACATTCGTGATTTTAGATTATTGGTCTCTTTCCTAATTAATGTACATCCACATCGGGTGTTCAAAAATTCCAAGATTTTAACACTTGTTATAGTTCTATAATTAACATAGAAAAAGAAATAGAGATCTGAAATGATATAAGATCCATTATCCATTCAATCTTGTGGTACCAAAGTTGTCTACAAAATCTTGTGCATAAAGAATGATAAAGGTTCACATTATTCGTTTCTTTTAAATATATTTTGAATATTTATCAATTAATGAGCATTTAAAGATAAAACTAAATGCATTTCTGTTAAAACATAAGTATATATTATTCTAACTTGGTAAGATTAGTGAAATTTTAGTTTTGTTTGTATTATTTGAAAGAAATGTGGCGTCCTTTTACATGACGCGCACAAACTTCATTAATAGATGAATAAGTTACCTAATTCATCATCTGATGGAGGTTTTAGAGAAAGAAAAAAACTTTACAAAAAGTTAAAATAATTATATACAAAACACCTAAATAACGTAAGAATGAGAAAGTACGGTAATATTAGTTAGTTCTTTGTCTCACTGGGGTTTCTTCGTGCCCTTGTCTATATCTTTATTTCTTTTTTTATAACGCGATGAATCATCAAGAGGGTCATGCATTCGTCATGAAATATTCTATTACAACGCTCCCGCCATATAGCGAATGCAACATTTTTTTTAGTATTATTCTAAACCAATCATTCATAAACGTCCAAACTCCAAAGGTTTAGCACTTTCTCGGCACGGCTCGACATGAAGGAAGAGAGGTTTGCACCATTTAATTAGGGATGAAATTTATTCCAATCAATGCAAATTCTACTCTCCCCAATTTATGATCGATTTAGAATAGGCAACTAAACTTAGAAACAAAAACGCCTAATTACCCACTTTATAAAAAAATTCAGTTTGAACCTATATGGAGGTATTTTGAATTTTCTTCGGGAGTTGATGAGTCGACGACAAAGTGAAATTGACTAGCTTGCCAAAAGCTTGAACCATTTCTTTTATACTTCTTTCTCCGATTGTCCTCAGAGGAAATGGAAAGGTCAAGAACACGATTGACTTTCATTCGAGTTGAATAATTATTCTAAATTGCTCCAAAAATCGATTTCAACTAAAATTGTTAGAAAAGAAATCAGTGGATCCATAACCTAATTGGTTGAGTGTTTGACACAAAAATCATATATTATGGAAGATTCTAGATTCAAATCTAATTATATTAATTGATGAATGACAAACAAGATTTTTTCATTTATTCTAAAAAAAATATAATGGGATGCGCTTCAATGATATGTTACAATGACACGGCTCAACGTGACCTTTGCGGCCAACCGAGTCTTCCCGCGAAATATTTTCCATTCAGACTTTATTGCAAGTGATGAGTTACCTGTTTTGATTCTTGACTCGACATTCACTAGCATATTTCCCGTTTTGCAGGTTCGTTAATAACGGCTATAGACCGAAGAATTTGACAAAATTTCCAAAACAAAAAATGCTAGTGACATGTCATCGATAATTTACGCCACGTGACAATTTGGTAAAATAGTTCGTTGATCCTAGATTAATTGAAGGAAAAAAGATCGTTATGTACGAGTAATGATTTTTCTAGCATTTTTATTTTATAAAAAGCAATTATATTGACAAAAAATAATTTTATTTGAGGTATATTAAAATTGAAATTAAAATGGTAAATTACACTTAATGTAGTGGTGGATGGATATTGATGGTAAATATTAGAGAGGTAAAAGAATTTCCTTACAAATTAGTTTTGAAGTTAGATTTTATTACTTTTTATTGAGGCAAAAGATATTTATGTCAATACTCTGTATACATGAATGACAATAGATTTTACTATTTTTATTCTAATTAAGTTGTTCATGGTGCTTGAAATGTTATCCCTTTCATTTACAATCTTATGTTATATTTTTCTTTCTAATTAAGCGGATAGAATTTTTATAAGTTTATCTATCATTAATTTTGATCCAGCTTCCTGCAATTTCACAGAATTTCTTTATGATTCTTATTCTATATGATTTACACTTAAATATAAATGTAATATTTTCATAATACTAGCTCTAACCCCGCGCTATTGAGCGGGCTAGATCGAGTTTTTTTTTCCTTTTTTTATTTGTTTCTATTGTTGAATGGATTTTTCATTTTCTGGTATAGTTCTATTGGTAAATAAATATTGTTATATTTTTAGTTCATGTTTTGGTTTTCTTGATGCTTTGTAGTGTTTTTGTCACAACTTCTGGGCACTGGGCAGTGTTTGTTTAATTTATCATTTCAAATGTTGCTCGGATACGCCAGTGTTGTGTAGTGTCACTTGCATAAAGGTCATACCCGTCCATGAACTTTGTGTTATCTGTGTCATCTCTCCATACAAAAATCAAGTTATGTTGTTTTGTGTCAAAGGTAATTTAGAAGAATGTTATAATTCTGAATATTTACCTTATCACTATCTTTTGGGAGGCTTGCCTCTTTGTTGGTGGTTCTTTTGCGCATGTTGCATTTTGGTCCATTTTCTCTTTACCCCGTGACATTGAGCTTTTTCGGATATTGGATCATTAAAGACGGATTTTTTTTTATTCTTGTTAGTATTTTCTTAAAAAGATGTCAATTGCTCGGGGTCTTCTCCACATCTTCACTCGTATTGCATGGTCCTTTTCCTTCAGTGCAGGCATCCCCTATAATGTCAGAAAATATCAAAAATGTCAGTAATCTTTCTTTTTCCAAGAGTTGTCAATCACCTGTAATAGCATATAAAAACTTGTAAACCACAAAAACCGATTACACCTATGTGAAAGAAAAGAAAAAAGCTAATTTGTAAACATAGCATAGATTCACATATTAATAATACAAACAATTGAATCAAGGAAGAAAATAGAGAAACAAAAAAAGTCAGCACAATATCAGAATTTATGGAATCTAATAATCAAGGAAAACAGAGTCAGCACGAACGACCTAAGAGGGGAAAAATTCCTAATTTGCATAGAAGACCCTGAATAATTGAGATTTGTAATTTGAATAAAATATCTCGAATAATTTCCTAATTTGTATAAATGAACACTCCAAAAAAATGAAAATTCGAATTGCAGAAAAGACCCAGAATGATTTCCCGATTAGCATAAACGAAGAAATTTGAAATAGTACTTTTTAAATATAAAATGTCGACAATACCCCTGTAGTTTCTAAATTTTCAAAAAATAAACAATATCCTCTTAAATTCAGGAAACAACCAGCAAGTATCCCAGAAATGCGAAAACTAGAGAAATATTTCAAATATTATGAAAATTTATGTCTTATGTGAAAATTATATAAAAACATCGAGGATTAATTAATAAAAGTGAATATGTATAGATAATAATTTTGAATAAATGCATTGCCAAGATTTGAAGGCACATTGTTGGTTGCTCAGATTCGAAAGCACATTTTAAGAAGACATTATCACTACCGTTATATCTTTCATGGATGACGAAGGATGCAAAAAATCAACCTAAAAGCTAGAAGCTACTACAAAAAATTCTGATGTATACCTCCTTAATTTCAAAATGTCGCAAAACATCCTGAACATGTTCTATTTTTTACCATGATGGATAACAAATTCTATTTAACCATAAATTATGTGTAGTTGGATCAATACGCATAGTGTCAAATTTAAAATGCCCCTGCTGGTACCAGCACTAATTGGAGTCAACATCGTGTTCAATTACGCTCCTCACTGAAATATAGCAACCAATTATTAATAAGAGAAGAATATTTAATTACATGGTTCAATTGTGTTACGGCACTTACATGGATTTCTTTTTTTTATTAATAAAAAGTAAGAGATGAATATTATGCAGACCTTTCAATTGACTGGCCATACTCTTACTGATTTCTCGAGTTGACATCTCGACGAATATGACTTTGATTATGGTTTCGATTCATTCTCGAGCATCGAAAGAGCTGCTGTTTTTGGCCGAAAGATAACCCTAAACCTGGATGATAAGAAAACGTGTACTAATTAGTAAAAGTTGTAATTTCATAATCCTTAGAATAGCCTAGATCGATTTCTGTTATAAATTTAGCATGTCTTTCAAGAAATTTGAGGACAAATTGGTGAAATCAAAAGGAAGAACTTAAAATCAAGTAAAAACGAAGCAAAATCAGAAACCCACAACAACTCATAAAGCTTTAAAATGAATCGATGCAGGTGGACTGGATCCATTGACCAGAAACGAACCAAACTAAAAAAAAATTCAACTAAAACCGCAAAAATTGAGGAAAATCAATAAAACGAAGAACCAGTTTGAGATGGTTGTGCTCCACAGGAAAATTGCCGATCGCCGTCTCGTTGTCTAGGGTTCGTTCTCGGTCGCCGCATTGTAAGGATTCCAACAAGAATCCTTACGAAAAGATACAAACTTGACGAACATAATTGATAAATTGAATAAAGGGGAAATCAATCACAAGCTTTACTCAGATTTAGAACTCAATCGTCATTACAAAACTCTCTCTCTCTCCACATGAGATCTAACAGAAAATTGAATGAATACAAAAAAAGAATAAGAATGTTTTTATTCCTTCTTTCTAATTTTCTTCCAGTACACTGCCATGATGTCGATTTGTTTGGGGAAGAAAGCTTCTCCTACTCTCGGTCTTCATGAACCACTTCTTCATTATTGTAGAACATGTCTTGGTTCACCATGCAAGCCGTTAAGAACATAATTCTTATCTATCTCCAACTTACTCCTAATCTATCACTAGAATTGATAACACCACCCCACTGTACCTCTATACAATCTTGCAACAGCCCTTATTGATTACCATTTTGCAAATATACCCTAACTATTTCTTAATTGTGTTATGATCCTCCAATTCATGACAATACCCCCCTCTTGAAAACCTTGTCTCAAGGTTTAAAATTTGGATATTGACGCACAATTGCGTCATAATCTTCCCATGTTGCGTCCTCATCGGGTAGATTCGACCAACGAATTAATAATTGCACTTCGGCCACGTTACCCCTTTTTACCATACGACGATCCATGACCGCCACCGGTTCTACCCTCAACATTCCCTCCGTTCCAATGAGAGGAAGTGTTTGGATCGCGCTTCTTTCTTTGCCTAACTTCTTTTTTAGTTGCGAAACATGAAAAACCGGATGTATAAGAGATCCATCCGGCAAATTCAACTTATATGCCACTTCTCCTACCTTCTCCAAAATTTCATACGGTATGTAATACTTCGAGTGCAACTTAGTACCTTTGTTGAGGGTCAATGAGGTTTGCCGATACGGTTGGATTTTAAGATAAACCCAATCTCCCTCGTCGAATCTCCTTTCGCTTCTCTTTTTATCGGCAAAAAATTTCATTCTCTCTTGCGCTTTATTCAAATTTTCTTTAATAAGTTGCAAAGCGGAGTGTCTCTCTTTCATCCATTCATCGACCGCGGCAACTCTTGAACTTGGACTCGACCCTAGCTCGATCCTCGGTGGTACATAACCATAAAGTGCCTCGAATGGACTACACTTCAATGAGGTGTGAAAATTGGTATTGTACCACCATTCCGCTTGAGCTATCCATGCATTCCACTTCTTTGGCGAGTTCGCAACCATGCATCTCAAATACGTTTCGAGACATTGATTGACTCGCTCCGTTTGTCCGTCGGTTTGAGGATGGTACGAAGTACTAAGTTGCAATTTCGTACCATGTAGCACAAACAATTCCCTCCAAAACGTACTCGTAAAAATCTTATCTCGGTCACTCACTTAGGGATGTCAATGGGTCGGGGAAAACACGAACCCGAACGGGGCGGGTATTATCCGAAAAAAAATACCCGCGGGTCGGGTATTACCCGAAAACAAAATACCCGGTCCGGGTTCGGGGCGGGTTCGGGCGGAGTACTACCCGCCCCGCGGGTAACCCGAACCCGTACCCGAAAATTACCCGAAAATTATCCGAAACCGAAATTACAATTTTACCCTCATAATTTTAATAGATGATTAAATCTGGACCCTTGATAAATTATCCCTCCCAGCCCAAATAACTTAAACCCTAATCCCTACTCAGCACACACCCAACACAGCACGCTACTTCCTCTTCTCTCTCATTCGTGAAACCCTAGTACGGAAGTGAACAAACGGCGCCTCTTCTCTGGACCGGGTCAGCCATGGCCTCCTCCTCCCGTCGTCGCCGAGCCCTCCTCCACTCACCGGTGTTAAGCCGCGCCTTCTTCTCTCTTCATCTGGTTGATCTTGCTTGTAAGTTGTGCTTGATTTCTTTTAGTTTTTTGTACTAATTTAACTCTCCTTTCATATTTTTTTCAATTTTTTACTTTTTGCCCAAGCATTGGTACGAGGTCTTATAAATTCTGTTTTTTTCGATTTTTTACCTTCTCAGCTAGGTTTTATAAATTCTGTTTTTGCTGATGATTATCCCGATTGACTTGATGGGCTCATCACTTCTATGGTGAGATAGACTGTTTTTATTTCTTTATATGTATTTTCGCTTTGATTAACCCATTTCGTATTTCGTATTTCAAATTCTGATTATTTCTTGAACTTGCACAGGGGTA
The DNA here is from genome assembly GCA_946800325.1 of Luzula sylvatica. Lineage (NCBI taxonomy): Eukaryota > Viridiplantae > Streptophyta > Magnoliopsida > Poales > Juncaceae > Luzula > Luzula sylvatica. The sequence continues at coordinate 20,972,039 of OX326960.1, read as the reverse complement.
TACCTGATATTTATGAGATTTTTTTAACACATTAACTTCTGATTATAACCCTTAACTTCTGATTATTTCTTTTATTAGCCTGAGGTTGCCGAGGGAAAAAAAAAGACGAGGAGAAGGACGACGCAATACGAGTCTCACTATGGGGAATTCACTGTGACGAAATAAGTTATTTTTAGATGCGTGTATACCAGGTTTTAAATACATGTATAATAAATTGAATGAAATAAGTTATTGCACATCTTTCTTTTCTCATTTAAATACATGTATACCAGATTTCGATACGCTTTGGTTCCAGGTTTCGGTATTTATTATTCATTTTACTTCATTTTATATGTATACCAAATTTTACTCAAAACAATTTGATTTTTCTTTTGACAGGTAACAAATTTCGAAACCAAGCAACTATGGAGAATCAATAAATTGTTGGAGATATGTTTAATGTGTTGAATTTCATATTTGGATGTTTTCTGGTGTTTAATATTTGTAATATTTGAATGTTGTATGTTTGAAAACATAGTGTTTTATTTGTTATTAACAATATTTTTCAAATATTTGTAATGTTCTGTGGGTTTTTCCATAACAGTCCCTAATTTCATATTCAGAACATTAAAAAAGGTAAATGTTTTCGGGTAACGGGTAATACCCGCGGGTATGAATTTACCCGCGGGTTCGGGTTCGGGTATAGTTTTTTACCCGCGGGTATTTTGGGTTTGGGTAATACCCGAAAATTCGGGTTCGGGTATGGAGAAGGCTTATCCGAACCCGACCCACCCCGTTGACATCCCTACACTCACTATTGCCTTTGGGACCCCATGCAATTTACACACGCATTCAAAAAACACCTTTGCGATTGTTTGAGCCGAGTACGGGTGCGCTAACGCGATGAAGTGTGCGTACTTCGTGAGTCGGTCCACCACCACAAAAATAGCATCCTTGACGTTTGATTTGGGAAGTTGCTCGATAAAATCCATACTAACGCACGACCATGCCTCTTTCGGAATTTCGAGTGGTTGAAGTAAGCCCGGATTAGCCACATGCTCCCCTTTGTTTCTTTGGCAACAATCGCACGTTTGAACATATTCTTGCACATCCTTTTTCATGCCTACCCAAAAAAAACTCCGTTTAATTCTTTGGTAAGTTGCGAGAATACCCGAGTGCCCCCCTTCGGCCGAATCGTGAAGCTCGGAAATTATTTTATTTATTAAGAGCGAATTCTTTCCCACGCACACCCTTCCTTTGAAACGGAGAACCCCTCCGTTCAACTCAAAATTCGGAAATTCTTCGGATTTGACAACGATTCCTTCAAGCACACTCCTCAAGTACTCATCATGGTGATACGTCTCCTCCACTTCTTTATACCACGCGGGAACCACCACACTAATGGTTCGGAGTTCACCTTCTTCCGCACAACCCTCTCCTTTGATCCTTGACAATCCATCGGCCACTTTATTATCGACCCCTCGTTTGTAATGAATCACGTAATCGAACCCGAGCAATTTAGAGAGTCCTTTATGTTGCAATTGAGTTGTGACTCTCCCCTCCAAAAGAAATTTGAGGATTTCGTGATCGGTTTTGATGACAAATCGGTTCCCAACCAAATAATGTCGCCACTTATCCACCGCTAAAATCACCGCTAGTAACTCTTTCTCGTATGTGGATCGGCCCAAATTTTGTGGACTCAAGGCCTTGCTAATATATGCCAAGGGCCTTCTCTCTTGCATTAACACCGCGCCAATTCCGTACCCACAAGCATCGGTTTCGATCACAAACTCTTTCGAAAAATCCGGTAATCCCAAAACCGGAGTAGTCGACATGGCCAATTTTAATCGTGCAAATGCCACATCCGCCTTTTCGTCCCAACGAAACCCATCCTTCTTCAATAAATCGGTGAAAGGTTTTGCAATGGCTCCATAACCGCGAACGAATTTGCGATAATAACCCGTTAGGCCCAAAAATCCTCTGAACTCCTTCAACGAACGAGGTTTCGGCCACCTTGTCATCGTCTCGACCTTGCTTGGATCCGTCGCCACTCCCTCCTTTGAGATGATATGGCCGAGGTATTCGATTTGAGAGACTCCGAACGCGCACTTGGACTTCTTGGCGAGCAATTGGTTATCCTTCAATATGGCCAACACCGCCTTCATGTGTTCCACGTGTTCTTTTTCGTTCCTACTAAATACCAAAATATCGTCCAAAAAAACAAGAACATATTTTTCTTAATTGATTACCATTTTGCAAATATACCCTAACTATTTCTTAATTGTGTCATGATCCTCCAATTCATGACACGCATCTCTCCCAATGGCATGTTTTTCTCTCGGCTAGGGTTTGCTCTTTCATGCGGTCGAATTTCTCATTTTCTGGAGATAGGAGAGAGAAAGAGGGGAAGGATGTGTTTAGGGCAAATGAATTGAATGGACTTGGTGCGCGGTGGTCCAAGAGCCTTCTGCTCTTATGGTCCATGAAAACTGGGTCCAGCCTATAATACAACTGATCCGACGATCCAGAAGTAGTGGGTGACGTGGCCGAATTAGGAAAGCGCAAAAACAGTAGAATTATACTTATTAAAATTTGTTTTGTCGATATAAAAAGAATTTTTTTTTATGGGTTTAGGAATGAACATTATATGGGAAAAGTTGCGAGTCTCGAGGCTTTTGCTCATTTTCGGCCGGCAGAGAGCTTCGATATGTTCGGCTGAGAAATGTTTTGACGCGACGCGATGACTCGATAATAAATTGCTAAGATAATTAATTGTAACTCGTGGCACTTGAATTTAACTTCTTTAATATATAAAGTAGTGCTTATTTTGCTTTTTAGTGAAATTATTTGTGCTTGAGTTTTGAGTTTATATGCTTATACATATGAGAAATATCAGTGTTTTAAATTGCGGCGCAATTGCAGAAATTGCGGTGGGCAATTTAGAATCGCAATTTCGCAATAACATATAGCGAGATATTGCGGTTATTGCGGCGCAATTGCGGGCAAAATTGCGCTTAAATTGCGCTAATTGCGGGTAAAATTGCGAGATAATATTCAAATCGTTGTAATTTTGAAATTCTTCCACCAAATTACATGAAATTTATATCGAAATCGCTCGTCTCGACGAGAGGAACGCAGTGATGGACTTGAATTTGTGAAATTTTGTCTTTTATCCTGAATTAAATGCAAAAAACACGTTAAATTAATTTCGTCGAGAATTATTTAATATAAACATTATAACATAATTTTTGTGATTATTTAATACTTAGTTTCCGTGTTTTATTATCAAAATATTTGATAAAATATGCTCATAACATATATAACTTATAAAATGTGTCATTTTCATCTATAAATGTATGAATTTCATAATTTTCATTGTATTTCATTGATGTTTCGATTTAAAATTTGAGTTATAGTGTTTTGATATTTTTGGATGTCGACAAAAAATTCTTCAACAAAATACAAATCCAAAGATCCTGTATAATTGTCATTTTAATGAAAATTTTATGATCAATTTTTATTTATACTGAAAATGTTTCTGGATAATCAAGTTTTTTATTCTTTTTAGAAGAAAAATTGTGAAAAATATATTTAAACAAACTATTATTATTACATAATTTAATATCGCAACGACTGTCCGCAATAAGGTTATTGCGCCGCAATTGCGCCCGCAAACGCAATCCGCTGCAAAAAAGACCCGACCGCAATGGACCGCAATATCGCAATTTAAAACATTGAGAAATATTAATACTTTTCTTAGTGTGGGCCTAAAGTTAATCCTTCAAATCTTTCATGGGCCTAAAATTAATACTTGAAACAAGAGAAAATTAATTTTTTCATAAATCTATCATTTTCGGGTTCAGATCCTTCTGGTTTCGGATCGGGTATGATTTTGGCAGGGGGTTCGATGTTTCGACCAGGGTCATATTTTGCCAGCTCTATCTAGACGAGACGGTTCGCAACCGTATACGTGCCAAGCCGATGAGACGAGACGGTTCCACAACTTCATCTGGAGTGACCAACTCTTGGATGATTATGATTGGTTTAAAATGTTTAAGAGATTTTTTGTGCGGAAAATCTGTCGATTTGATTCTAAGGAAGCAGCAATAAATATACGAAAAAATAGAACTCGAGTGCGCGTATGATATCCGGGAGCTTTACAACCGAGATGAGGCCGGCACCGAGCAGGACCGGCCGAATATATAGGCGAGTTGGCCACAAAAATGAAAAAGCCTTTTATATTCTGTAAATTATAAGTCCATTAAGTTAAAAAGAATGGACAATTTTAAGAAACTAAGATTGGGCCGGAAATTAAACATGTACTAGTTAATGCACTTAATAAACATATATAGCATAATTAATTGAGATGTGATATATAACTAACGTCCATTCGGATTAATAAATTTCGAATTAACATTAAAAACTTATTAATTATGCGTTCCTTGTTAATTACCATGATTATGCAAAATAGATGTTCAAAAAGAATCTCTTTGGTCAATATGGCTGCACAGAATATATCGATTTTCCACAGTGCATGATTAACCCCTGAAATTTTTGGCTTAATACAACATCCAAGAATTTTGGCCTAATACACAAGCCACGTTACGCCTTACGCGTAATCATCGTAAAAACGGGACAAACTAATCATGGCGGTCACACGATTTATTTTTAGTGGTCTTGCGTAGACAATTAGCAATTAATTATGTCTATAATTCGCTTCGGGCGAGGTAACACTCTTGTTTCTGGTGTTCTCATTATGATAGATTTAGGGTTAATTCAATTTGTTTACGTACTAATAAATCATTTGAGATTAAAAACATCCAAGAATTTCCTTGTGAATGAATCATTTGAGATTTCAATCTGCAGTTAGAGTGAGAGCTATATACTTGAGTTCTATAAGCAAATCTGAAAGAAAATTACTTGCATACTCAATTGAACTGAAAATTGTATTTTTGAGAGATTAATCGCAATTATCGAAGTTCATATCGTTTTAAACTTTCTGATAGTTTTCCAGAAAATTATTTAAATTGAACAAGGCGTTTATTACATTTGCGATTTTACATCAATTGTCTCTTTCCTAATTAATGTACATCCACATCGGGTCTCTTCAAAAATTCAAAGATTTTAACAATTGCTATAGTTCTATAATTAACATAGAAAAAGAAATAGACATCTGAAATCATATAAGATCCATATTTATCCATTCAATCTCGTGGTACCAAAGTTGTCTACGAGATCTTGTGCACAAAGAATGATAAAAGTTCACATTATACATTTCTTTTAAATATATTTTGAATATTTATCGATTAATGAGTATTTAAGATAAGACTAACTGCATTATTGTTAAAATATAAGTATTATTTTAACTGGTAAAATAAAATTAGTGAAATTTTAGTATAATTTTGAACAAATCAGAAAAAAGAAAACATATTGATGATCAATTTAGCACTTTAACGGCACGGGATAGCGATAACATCAAAGCATTAGGGTTTGTGGAGAAATGACAAAAGACGAGAAAAAAAAAATCGCTCGAGGAAGGAAGAGGGGTTTGCACCATCCAATTTGGGATGAAAATTATTTTCAATCAATGCCAATTTTACTCTCCCCAATTTATGATCCATTTATAATAGGCAACTAAATTTGGAAACAAATACACATAATTACTCACTATATAACAAATTTCAGTTTGAACCTATATGGAGGTATTTTCTTTGGTAGTTGATGACCAAGTGAAATTGACTAGCTTGTCAAAAGATTTGAACCATTTCTTGGATACTTCTTTCTTCAATCGTCCTCGGAGAAAATGGAAAGAAAAAGAACACATATTAGACTTTCATTCGAGTCGAATAATTATTCTAAATTGCTCCAAAAATCGATTCGACCAATTAAAATGCTAAGAAAGGATGATAATTGATAATGCATTGAGCTTCAATGATATGTACCGGTGATACGGCTCGGCATGACCTTTGCGAGTGATGAGCTACGAGTTCTTGACTCGACATTCGCTAGCTTATTTCCCGTTTTGCAGGTTCATTAAGGGCATTTTTGGGTGACATTATTAGAAATTACCTGAAGTAAATTAACTTTCCGCAAGTCGACTTCCCGGAAATACACTTCAAATTTAAATGTTTGGATTCACGAAAGTGAAACTACTGAATTTATAGTTTTTATGTTTGGATTGATGTAATTGAATTATGAATTTCAAGATTTATATCTACTAAAATTTGCAAATAAATTTGGGCCAAATTTTATAAGAAGACACAATATGTTTCAGATTTACTACAATAGACCAAAAAGTTTGAAAATTTGAGATGACCCTCAGAGATGTAGAAATTGATTTTTTCCTTGATATATTGACCCATATTGCATCCATATATATACCCATATTGCATCCATATATATGTATATCTAAAATCTATATTATTTGAAAAAAAAAACATCAAAATAAAAATCATAATTTTTTTTTATCAAATCTTAATAAATTAAAATTATAAGTATTTTATATCGAGAATAATCATATTTTTCAAAGAAAATAATTTTGACATAAAATTATTATGTTCAAGTATAAGTATGGATCATATTTTCATTTGATAACTAAAAAATTAATCAAACACAATAATTAAAATGAAATATATAAATATTAATTTTGTATACATCATATTTTAATATTCTGAAATACTAGTAATGTTTTAAAATAATTTATAATATTTCTCAATATTTATAATTTTTGCATATATTAATTATATTTTAAAATATTTCCGTGTTTCTTTGAATTGGTAATGAGTCTAGCGTTACAGTTCATTACTAATTATTAGAAAACGCAAATATTTGAAATATAATTCATATTATAAATATTAAGAAAATGACAAAATAATTAGAAATATTTTAAAATAATATATAAAATCAATATTTAAAATTATTTTAGTTATTTTGAGATTATGGTGATTAATTATATTCTTATATTAACACAATGAAAATATAATTTATACTTATATTTAAATGTAATAATTTCTTGACGTAGATTTGTATTTATTTATTTATTTAGATTATTGTGGGCAGTGTTTATTTATTTATTCAGATTATTGTGCTTGATTAATTTTTTAAATTAACATAATGAAAATATAATCCCTATTTAAGGAGAGGTTATATTGTGATGTATCTCCACTTCATGTAAATTTGAGGGGAGGTTGAGTTGCAGGAAAAGAGCGAGACAATGTAAGTCGACTTGCAGTAGTTTGGCAAATTACATTAAACCAAACAACAAAAAATAAATTAATGCAGTAGTTCGATTTACAATCTAACTGAGTTACTGCAAAACAAACATGCCCTAAAAACACATAGTTTTTTTCTTTATCAATACTATGTATACATAAATGACTTAAATTTTATTATTTTTATTCTAATTAAGTTGTTCGTGGTGTTTGAAATGTACCCTTCCATTTGCAATTATGTTATATTTTTCTTTCTAATAATAAAGCGGATAGAATTTTTATAATTTATCTATCATTATTTTTGATCCAGCTTCGTCAATTTCATAGAATTTCTTTATGTCAGAATTTCACAAAATGTATTTATGATTATTGTTTTATATGATTTATACTTAAATATAAATGTAATATTTTGTTTTATATTTTAACATTACAACATATTCATATTTAGGCATAAATTATATATTTTATTTTATAGGATATTAGTTTATTTTATTTATTTTCTAATAATTATTTTTATTATTTGGAAGAAGATGAGACTATATATATGTACATTATTAATACACTTCAAATTATTTAATAACCAAAAAATTACATAAATAAAATAAAACACACGTAGCCATAACAATTCCAATTATTTAATTTCCAAAAAAATCATTGAAACATGGACCCATGACACCATCAATTATTTTATCTCATTTCTCATCTATATTATGATGTAAAATTACATTTAAAAACATGAAAAAAACTACATAAACATGGTCAACATACCAAAACATTAAGAAATGGTCTTAACTTTCCACATTAAGATTCTCTAGTCTAATTTTTAAACATTGTAATTCCAAGTCAAATGTTGGAAAATTCATTTGTGGTAAGAGTTTTGATGGCTTTAATTATATATTCCTAACTCATTTATAATCAATTTAATTTTAAATTGCTTCTAGAATAAGCTAATTGAGATTGGGTGTACTTGAACATTTTTGTGGGTTTGTGATTGTGACCACCTACTTGTTAGGTATAATATTTGAATGTAATTATACCAATTAAAAAAAAATTAAATTCTTCATAATGACCAATTTATTTATTACCATCCATATTTCCATTCATCTATGATTGAAGAGTAAATTCAATAAATATATGTACTACATATTTATTATTTACTATTATTATCCTTGGAGTAGTTCATAGGATAAATATGATATTTTCATTTTTTTAAAAGAGTAAAAGAACAGTATTTTCATTGGCTATAAGAGTTAAAATTATCTCTATTATCTCTATTATCACCAATCAACGACCAGGATTATCCCAAAGCTTCAGCCTTTTATCTTTTCTCAAATCTCCCTCATCCATTGCTGGAGATATAAAGTAAGCGTACTCACTGACAAGCGGGACCCGACGATTTGAAATCTCAAAAATATTCATATCCTCTCCATTTATTATAAAAGGAGATCTTCTTTCAAAAGATGTGGTCTTTGCAGTATTTATCTCTTATTTTATTAACTGGAGAGGAGCGGAACAACTTTGATTAAACCAAAATGACCATTCTATTAACAGGATAATTACAAATTAACCAATCCCGAAAAGATATATCTGGAGGGTATTATAGTCAATTCATACTTATCTACGTGGCAACGTCACTGGACGTGACAAGTATAAATATGAAGGTATACCCAATTTACCCTTCTTCCTCGTGGGTTTTGGGCGATTTTTTCTCTTATGCTGAAATTCACAACTGGCGATGAAAAAAACCCTAACCCTAATTCTGAATTTATAACGCATCTGATCTAATATTTATGCATAGATTTTAAGGTTTGAATTTTGATCGGAGGAAATTCACATTTGGAGTTTACTTTGATCTGATTGTTTGTGTTTGTTCGGTCTTAAGCATTAGATCTCGTATGTAAATTGCAATTTCTTTCTAGATCGTTTAGTTATTAGGAGTTTTGAGTAATTCATTGGTAACTTGATTGAATTGTCTTTGCTAGATTCAGCTTTTGCTTTGGAGTATGTTTATGGTGAACAATTCATGAAAGTGGTTAATATTCATGCTGAGATTATAGGGTATGAATTTTATCTGTTTGAATCTCGTATCATATAACTTTGATCTGATTGTTTTCTTTTGTTTTAATGGATTGTTAGATCTCAAGGATTTTCCTTCGAATTGATAAATTTATATTTAGATCGTTTATTATTGGAGATTATCAATGATTTTCGATAACTAATTGTAACTTTTCTTATTCCAGATTCCAGATTTACTCTCGAGTTCGATAATCCACTCAGTTGATCTCGAATTGAATCATAAAACCACCCTACAATATCAATCTCCATTGAATTCTGAATGGGGGGATAAAATTCAATTTATCTTACAAATGAAACTTTGATTCCATCCTAATTCGATGTTTGAAATGGAGTTATCGGATCTCACGACCCGTTTACCTCCGCGCAAGAGACTTCTAGCCTGTTTAAAAAACCCTAATCCCAATTTTGAAGTTGAAATACCGGTACGGCTTGCTTATACCGAAATTGGTTCACGTTTAAGAGCAATTATTAACGCCCCCAGTTTGTCCCCCGAAGAAGCAATTGAATCGTTAAAATCAATTGCTTTAGCTGCATCTGAAACCGCAGCGAAAGCAAGACAAGTAGCAATGGAGAAAGCCTCCATAGCCGATAGAGCCAAGGAAAATGCCCAAAATGCCATTGAATATTTAGATTCAATTTCTGAAAATAAAAACGGAATAAATGTACGAGGAAGAAAACCTAAAACAAGGAAGAACAATGTTCGATCCGAGGAATCGACGAATAGTAGCCCAGATGAGGGAAGATCGCCTTGGTTTGCCAGGTCAGCATCTAGGGTTAGGGCTAAAACTAGGGTTTCGAAAATGGACGAGGAAATTGCGAAAAGATTACATCGTACCATGAATAGTTCTCCTAGAATTTGTAAAGAAAAGATACAACCAGTTAGTGGCGATTTTGCAACTACGTCCCTAGAAAAGGGTGTGTGTGCGAAAGCCGAATCTTTCGAGGGTGAAAATGAAAATTTTCCAAAGGAGAATTTACATAAAAGAAAAAGGGTGCTTTTGAACCAATTCGAAAAAGATGGAGAAACAGAGTCGAAAAAAATCAAACAAACAAATAATTTTGTAGATTGTAAAGAAAAAAAAGGAGATTCGAACAATAACAACAACGAAACGAAACTTACTTCGGTTTGGCGATGCATAAAATTCAAAACCTCAAAATGTTCCTCCGATTCAAACATTTTGCAAAGCTCGGTTAATTAATTAATTGCGGCGTGTTAATTACTTGTATTTTCGATCTGAATTATCGCGTGTTGTTCGATTTTGTATGTTTTTTTCGGTCTTGTTTTGTGATTTTATTAAAATGTTTGAATTGCTTTGTTTGATAAATTCCTTTGCCTCTTTGGCTCAATGTAGTTACACATATTCTTTTATCAAAATCTTATTTTCACTAATGAGACGTAAATTATTTATTTAAATTGTTATATATAAATTAGTTTGATACTTGTATATATTGTTTTATTATTATATTTTTTATATACAGATTTATAATATATATATAATTATATATAATTATTTTATTAATTTGTTCATCGTTGGTTGTTACTTCAAAAAAGATGGCTCCTAAAATTTTATTTTATTAATTCTTGAAGACCAGAAAAAAGAAGAATCAATTTTAGAGCAGTTGAGAAAATTGGATCTGAGATGGAGGTAATTAAAACATGGTACGTGTCCATAGTGAACAACCAATAAGAACAAGACACGTCAGTAGATAAATGGCGTGGGTGGTTATTATTGGTTGGAGAATAATCTAACGTGCTGCCTTTTTTTTTTTTGCAAGTCCAAAATGGATGAGCTGGCAGTGATGTAATGGCCTCTGGTCTTTAACAATTGAAACATTGTTGCAAAACCCCTGAATATTGTAAAATTTTCCTATTTCTTAGAAAAAATCTCTACAGAGTTTATTTAATTTTTTTTACCCCTTTTATGCCCATTCACAACACATGAAATATAAAATAAAGAATAATTGTCTATTCTAGTTTATTCATGTTTGTAATTTGTTTGACAATATTTATGCATTATAAAAATGAATAACGATCAATTAAAAATTCACATTGAGAAAACTATCCTTGTTTTTCAATTTAATTTATTGTATTTATTTTAATATTATATCGAATAAATAGTTCAGGAATACAATAAAAATTGACCCCAAATACAAATACAAATACAAAAATAAAATAAAATATGTATGCATATACAAGTGTGTGGGTTTTTGTTTGGCCGAATATTATGCTTATGTCCAAACGATAAGACAATGAATGTTAATTTTGATCACATTACAAAGCTGAGAATCTTGATAGTACAATTTTTTTTATGATTTGGAAAGTCTAAATAATGTGTTTTTAATAATGTTTGTATCAAAAAATTTATGATTTAACTTTTTCTTACTAAATTTAGTTTATTCGTAATTGAGTATTTTGTTTATTCCGAATAATGTGTTGTTAAGAATGTTTGTATCGGAAGTTTTATAGAATATTTGTATCGAAAGTTTTACAAAATTTTCACCAAAACTAATTACATTAGAAGTAATTGTTTGTTTGTATGAGTTATCACTCAATTAATTTGTCAACAAGATATTATGCACCAGTATCATAAGCTTCATAACAGCTTTAATAAAGCTCAATTCAATCGAATCGACACAACACCTTTTCTTGGATTGTCCGTTTACAAAAGATGTGTGGCAACAAGTGGAACCCCTTGCGAATCGTGACTCGTCTTGCTTGATTTTATTTTGGTGAGACTTTAGGAAAGGCTTGACGAAGGAAATGACACGCTTGTGGGATACCAAATGGTTAACCACAATTTGGACAATTTGGAGAGAACGCAACAATCGGATTTTTCAACGCAAAAGGCGGATTTATATCTTAATGAAGAGAGTAATAGAAGATTTAGCGAGAAAGTGAAGTACTCATTGTTAAATTAGATAAATAGGTTTTATCGAGTATAATTAGGATAGTTAGCCTAGGAGAGGTCGTAGGTTTTTTTTAGCTACCTAATCTTAATGTTTGTAAATAGGACATACGTATGTTTGGTATCACTTGCCTGAGTTAATACAAAATTGATTGGATCGAGCGCGTACGCTTGCCTATCTCTTAAAAAAAACATGTTTGACATCGTATTTTTAACACATATTTATAAATATGGTATAAATTTGCTTGTTTTTGAAAGCATGTCGAATTTAATTAATTTGTTGCGTCCCTAATTAGGATCACTTAATAGTTCTACAATCAAATACCAAATTCTAAAGAGGTGTAATTAAAATTGACCAAACTTTAAAATTCAATTAGCATAGTAACAATGTCTGTTAGAGGTTTTGGAATATTTATTGACAAGTGATTTGTCTTCGTATAGAAATACAAATTATTGCTTATTATGTCTGGCAGAACCGATTAAGGTTTTAATTTGAATTATGTTTAATACATATCCAACTTATTTACAATTGAACGAAAAAATTATATGTTCCAACAACACAAAACCATTTAAATTATTTGATTAAAGAATCATGTTCTTCCAGAAAAAATGAAATCCTTTGAATACATATATGTATTTATATATGTATTTGATTGAAATTATTTGATTCCATCATCATATTCATACAGAAAAAATTAAATCCTTTGAATACATATATGTATTTGATTGAAATTATTTGATTCCGTCATATGAAGAGATAATTTTATCAAACTCCATACATTATATACAGGATCAATAAATTTTATGATATATTTTTCTAAATATCCAAAATATCTTTTTTAAATACTCAAAATATCTTTTCAAAAAAATGTACCATAGAACTCCCCTTTTATTTTATTTTTTGTCTTGTAGTGATTTTTGAGGAATGCTCAAACGGCGCAAGATTTTGAGGGAAAAAGAAGAATACAGTACAAATGCTAAATAATGTGTTAATTTAAGTGACTATGTAATGGAAAAAAAATACATTAGTAAAACTTGATTGTTAATATATGATTTGAGTGCTCAGCACAATAAGCCCTCATGTTGTAGATGTTGTGAGTTCGAATCCCGACGGCACCAATATAAATAAAGAAACTTATAATGGCCACGATTCGTGGCTTAAGATTCTTCTTCAAAACAAAAAAAATATATATGATTTGAGTACTTTTGTTTTCTTCAAGTAATTTAGGGTTCCCTTCTAAAAAAAAAACTTATTTAGGGTTCCAACATATACTAAATTAAATTGTACATTGTTTTTTCTTCTTTCAGTTATGTAATATTATTTATTAATATTAATATAACTATCTTATAAGTATTTTCAATTTATATAATTATTGTACATAAGTGCAAGAACCTACTCCAATTTATAAAAAGGACAAGAATTGATGATATTTCTCATATTTACATTTCACATTTTGACAACATAGACTACCAAAGCAACCACAAATACAACAACACTCGAATAAAATATTTACTAATACTTAATATCCACTTAGTAATACTTAAATATGCATTGATCCATTTCATACTTAATTAAACACATTAAATTACCAAACCTAACGAAGCTCAAGTTATTTTATTTTTTGCTTCTTTTGAGCTAAATCCTTAAAAGGAGAGGTTCGACTAACACGTTCACGCAACTCATCCAAAAGATTCGGCGAACTTTGCATCAACTGGACGTATCCATTAGTCAGGGTGAACCGCACGAAATTATCAATCTTGGTTGCAAACTCAAAACACGCATTCTTGAGCAAAAAGCAACCGTGTTGATCGGCCAAAGCAAGACACGTAATCACGTTATCCATACAAATTGTTTTACACAATTCCTCCTCACACATTGTTTTCAACCCACCGAGCTGATATCTATCCGCAGCTACGAGCAAATGTTGTTTCGTCGCGACGCAAGAATTGTTTGCATTGCTCTCCGGCAAAATATCGTTATAGATATAATGAAGCATGAGTTTGAAAACCGAAGCACTCATGTCGTTGAGATTTATACGCTCCGTTTTCGATTCGGCCATCAAGCCGAACAATTCAGCCTTGAACACGGGCGATCTCACTGCGAGCACGAGTCTGTGCGCGGCGAAAGTCTCCCCTTCGACTTCGAAAGTTACATCTGTCATCTCTCCTCTCTTAAATGCATCGTGGAGACCACGCTTCAAATTATTCAAAACGAGTATTGAACTGTTGTTTGCGATGACAATATTACAAGATCCGATGAAAAAATCATTTTTCACGCAAGATTTTTTTAAATCGGATCTTTGCATGTAATAGCATAATCCCTCCAGTTCGTTTTCATTTCCGAAGGTGTGGGCCGTGCAATGCGGTTCTGTCGCGCTACAGGATGAATCCGATCTGAATATATCAAAAGTAGTGGTGGTTTTAACTTCATTGGTTGTCTCGGTTTTGAGTTCGAGATAGAGAGATACGCATGAACCAGAATAGGCGTCCAATGCGATTCGTCTTTTTGGGTAGTAGTTTATGGCCCATTCATACCCGCCTATATTAAAGGGCGGGGAGGAAAATCATTCACCATTTTCGAAATTCTTGGTTTTGGTATAGTTGATTTTGAATAGGTGACTGCGATTCGTCACGCTAAAGATGCCGTTGTTGATGTTGCTTGAACTAGACGAAGCCATTTCAGTGATTGGATCATAAACAAATGAACACCTGTAAAAATGATTCCGAAAATGGCGTTAAGATATCCCAGTTCGGCATTTCATCGAACATCATACGAGCATGTGAGAAGTACCAGACCAGTACTGCTTAAACAGGTGGGATGGAAGATCAAAATAAAGAATGAAACTTTCAAGAATCGCAACAGAAATTAAATGTACTTAACCCAAGGAGATCTTATCGAACTGAAAGTGAAACCCCTAGCTTAGTGCCTGAATCGAAGAACCCTAGATCGAGAAGGTTCTTTGCAATATTGAGCAGATGCAATATATTATTATTATTATTATTATTATTATTATTATTATTATTATTATTCTTATTATTATGACAAATAATGTATAATATTATATTAATTATATGAATAAAACATTATATATCTTATATAATAATTATGTTGAAACAATAAAATAACAATATTCTAATTATTAAATTCATATAATTAACATAATATTATATTCATATAACAATATTGTGGTAATAATATATAATAATTATCTTGTAATTTTATTATATTGTACTTAATGTATTATTATATATACTAGGATATTACCCGTGCTTCGCGGCGATTTTGTTTCATTTGTTTTACCATACACATAATACATAGTTATGATTTTTCGAGATCAAATATAAGACTTTATGAAAATAAATATCATATTGATTAAGAAAGTTTGATGATGCCAAAAATATTATATTATTTTTGAATGTGACACATTACACAATATTTATTTAATACTTTAATGCAACACAAACAAAAAAGAATAAACGTCACTATAAAATAATAAAACAACATATGCGTGACATAAACAAAAATCAAAATCATATGATAATTTAAATTTTCATATCAAAAATTAAGAATAATAACATTGTAGTAACTATCGACATTTGCTTCCTTTTGTTCTATCCAAACAAAAAAATTGCAACAACATTTGCCATAATTACTTACATCCAAACATTGAGAATCATAATGCAATTGCGGTAATCATAACACGAGAATTCCGGTTACTAAAGTAATGTATAATGCCTAGGGATGTCAATGGTGTGGATATTGCCCGAACCGACCCGAACCGTATCCGAAAAAAATATCCGGATTCGAAAAAAATATCCGAATCCGAGTGGATCCGGATATGGATCTGGTTGCTAATTTTAAGATCCGGAACCGGATTCGATATTCGGTTTTGGTGCGAGAACCGGATCCGTGTTCCGGATCCGGGTATTTTTAGGATCCGGATACTCGAAACTAGATTCGAGTATCCGAAATCGGATCCGGATACTCATATTATATATTATTTTTATGTATTATATTTGATATTAGTTGAAAAATCATATACAAATTAATGATTTGTAAATGATTTAACTCACAATCGTAAAATTATGTTTAAATATAATTATATTTATCGTTCATGTCACAAATTATATATATTTATAGCTAAAAAGTAAGTTACGTTATGATAACATAATATCCGTTTTAATATCCGAAACAGAACCATATCCGTATCCGTATCCGACAATATCCGAACCGTATCCGTATCCGTTTATTATCCGAACCGTATCCGGATCCGACAATATGGATATGGATATGGTATGACCACTATCCGAACCGGATCCGAACCGTTGACACCCCTAATAATGCCATTATCCAAACAGTCCCTTAGTATAGTGGAATTGGATTATGAGGTGGAATAGATTTTTTTTTTTAAATTAGTAATTTCATAGTTTGTTTGGATTCCAAATTATATGATGTTGAAAAATATAATTATTTATTTGGTCGTTTGGAAATTTTTTGAAATTTTATTAATGATAATCTACAAATATTGCTTGATTAAAATTGATAAAAAAATATTAAGTACCTTTCTTATATAATCAAATAATATTAAATACATCTTTACATTATTATTATAATATATTTTATCCAATTATAATATTATTATTATATATAAGTACAATAATACATATCATATTACAATAATATATAATATAGTATAATTATTATACCTTATTACAGTAATATATTTAATAATATAATATAATTAGTATATATTATTAGAATTAGAATAAAACATATAATATTATGTTAATATTATAGAAATAGTAATTGTAATACAATTATTGTCTTATTATACTATAATTACTATAATATTAGCAATTCATAAAATAATTATTATATTATATTAAAATAATATATAATAGAATATAATTATTATAGGGGAATTCTTCAAACCCCCCCTCCCCCCCAACTTTTCTGCAAATTCTGAAAAATCCCCTGTATATTTAAAAAAAGCCCTATCTTTTTTAGATTCCCTAAAAAACGCCCTATCTTTTTTGCTTCTTCAAAACCCCCCGAACTTTTTTAGATTCACTCAAAAACCCCCCATCGTTTTGTTATTTTTTTAAAAAATGACTATTATACTCCATAATTTTATTTTATAAATCTCTATAATTTAATAAATAATAAATAATCAATATATATTAAACTATTATAAAAAATGTTAATAAATAAATAATGCATGATATTAAAAGATTATAATAAATAATACATAGATATTAAATTATTATAATAAATAATATATTTATATTAAAATATTATAATAATTGTTGAAAATGATATTTTAATATCAATATATTATTTATTATAATATTTCAATACTATATATTATTTATTATAATATTTTAATATCATGTATTATTATTTTTAATTTTTTTATAATAGTTCAATATATATTCATTATTTATTAATTTATAGAGATTTAAAAAATAAAACTAAAGGGTATAATGGTTATTTTAAAAAAAAACATAACAAAAAGATAGGGGAATTTTGAGGAAATCTAAAAAAGTTAGGAGGTTTTAGAAGAAGGCAAAACTATAGGGCTTTTTGAGAGAATCTAAAAAATATAAGGGGTCTTTTAAAAATACAGGGGATTTTTCAGAATTTGCAGAAAAGTTGGGGGGCTTTATGCAATCTCCTAATGCCACCTCATCACAACTCATGCCACATCATCACAATTATTTCACCCATTATATTATGATATGTGGCAACATATGAACTATAGATTAACATTTGATTTTGTGTGATTATGTTTTATTTGTAGATATTTATGTGTCCCTTATTTTACACATAATTTTAAGCAATTTTCAAAGGCCACATCACCTTACACTGATGACGTGTCAAAATATTATTTGTTAGGTTCATGTTGGACCGGTTGTATTTGATTTTGAATTTGTTCACAATATGTTACATGATCAATTGTGAATACAAATAGAATGTGAAGAGTTTAAATATCTAACATTAATAGGTTAATATATAATATCATAAAACATACATCAAATATTGTTAGTATTTTCATAATACAATTTTAAAAAATTAAGAAATATATTCGCTTGAATTTTTTCTTTGTTTTGAGATCCATATTATCATTTTTTGAATATTTTTCTCTAACTTAAAATTATGAAAACAATTATGTAAAAAAATATATATAATTATATTTAATTATATTAATGACTTGTAAGCCTAATTATTATTTTTTTTAAAACTATAATTGAAAAAAATTGCACATACTATTAAGTATGTTATTATCATATATTCAATATTTTTCTCTAACTTAAAATTATAAAAATAATTATGTAAAAAAAAGATAAAAATAAATATAATTACCTTAATGATTTGTAATCATAATTATTATTATTTTTAAAAATATAATTGAAAAAAAAAATTGCACATCCTAATTATTATTATTATTTTTAAAACAATTATGTTATATTTGTATTTTTACTTAAAACAGTTTCACATTAATCTTTAAAAAAAATAATAATGAAAGATATTTATTTACTAAACACAAATAATTTATTTAACTTATATAATATTTTTCAATAATAAACATGAAACATAAAATTTATCAGACACAAATAATTTTTGTAAACTTTTACAATTGTATTATTCTTAATTTTTGATATGAAAATTTAAATTATCATATGATTTTGATTTTTGTTATATGTATCTTATATGTATTTTGTCGTATCTTTAAGTATCATGTCGTATCCTGATTTGCTATATCGGTCAAATCACTCATCAGTCCCTCCCCGAATAAAAGAGAGTCTAAAGGAAACGGCGTTGTAGTGAAGAAGGAGGGTCACCTCAGAAGCATACCAAAATTCGACTAGGACGGATTGAAGTAAAGTGAGTTAAGATTTTTACCCGAAGAATATACGCAGAATGTACGCAGCACACGTTTTAGTTCGCTAAGTTCGTACTTCTACTAGAACCGTTTTGAGTTCTTTTTTTATTGAGCCAAACTGAGAGAATTGTCCTTCCGTGTCATTATGATTCAGTCTATTATAAATCATATTGTTAATGGAATGCAAAATAGAATAATTGTCAATTTCAGATTTTTCCTGGCGAAGTAAAAAAGGAACACGTGAAAGTAAAAAAGAAACACGTGAGATTATTACGTGGCAGGAGTTTAGTATGGCATATCCCAAGCCACATCATAAGATTGCTGACGTGTTTGTTCGCTGTGGGTTCATTATGGACTTTTGCCGTGAATATCTTCAATTCAGATCCATTTTCTCAACTGCTCCCCTCATAAAACCTCCTTTGCAATTAAAACTTCTTAGGAACATACTGTAATAGGGATAATTTACCAACCCTTTTATTTTAGATCAATTTTTGTGCAATTTTCTCATGTCACATCATCATAATCATTTCAATCATTAGATCAAGATATATGGCAAAATATGAATCATAGTTAACCATTGATTTTTTATGATTATGTTTTATTTGTAAATATTTATGTATCTCTTATTTTACACATAATTTTTATCAATTTTAGAAGGCCACATCATCTCAAATTGATTGTCAACACATCAATGATTGTCGGAGAATGTAAATGAAACACATATAATTTTTCTTTTAATATTGGGTGATTTGAAAAAGTGGTATTGAGGTTTATTGTGTTTCTGCAGCTCCAAGCAGAAGCATTATTCCAAGTAGAAAGAACTAGGTTTGAAGAAGAACAGGTACAAAAGAATAATGAAATTCGAGAACTTGAAAGGCTACTCAAGATAGAGCACGATCAAAATGAAGAACTCAAATCTATACAAAAGAACATGGTAGAAGAATTTGTGAAGTTCCGCCAGTGGGTAGAGGATCAAGCTTCTACCAATTATAATGTGGTAAACTTCACCGAATTCACCATCGAGGAGATTAAGAATGCGACCAATAACTTCCATAAGGATCTTAAGATTGGAGGAGGCGGATATGGTTATGTATATAAGACGGTCCTGCGAGACAAGATCGTTGCTATAAAGAGATAAAACAAGGAAAGCGGTCGCGGGCAGGGCGAGACTGAGTTCAATCAAGAGGTTAATGTGTGTTTTTTTTTTGTTTATTTCGTTTAAGTAGTCGCGACAACGTTGTTAAAAAAACAAAAATATCGCTTTTGTGTATTTTTTGTAGGTTGAAATTCTTAAAAGGGTGAGGCATCCCAACCTCGTGACACTCGTAGGAGCATGCTATGAGACTTGGACGCTTGTTTACGAGTATGTACCAAATGGAAGCTGATGTGAGGCAAATAAGGCACAAATTTGATGCTTAATTTAGGGATTTTAGCCCTTGTGAAGAGCAATTCTATATACTTTATTAATCATATTTGAGATAACATGAATATTTCTTCACTAAGTGTGTTTTATTGCTTAATCACAGGAATTGGAAGGAATTTCTGGGAATTTGGAGAGTGTAGTTGTCTCCAACACGTCAAGAGGAGTGAAAACGGTATATTACACCGATATATTCGGTACATGAATGAGACGGGAGGCAAATAATTATCATGATAGAAACTTACACAAAAGTCTACACGAAAACCACTCAATCCTTAGCCCTTATCCTGCCCACCTACATTTGGTGGGAATTACCTCCTTACCCCCAATCCTCTCCATCAACTCGTGGCCAATAAGAAGACTCCATGAGTACTATAAATATGACCACAAGGGCCACAAGTTAAGGACGCTCTTTTTACCCTTTTTACACTCACTCTCGCTCTCTCTCTCTCTCTCTCTCTCTCTCTCTCTCTCTCTCTCTCTCTCTCTCTCTCTCTCTCTCTTTTCCAAGCACAATCAAGAATCTTCAAGATACTTCAAGATCAATCAAGAAAAATCTCTCAAGGACGAGTCGAGACAAGGGAGCTCATCCCTTCGACGATTCCTTCTCATCCTTCGAAGATCGGGCCGTGACAAGGAGCTATTCCCTACGGTGGATTTGAGAAGAAGTTGTAGGATTATACACACGAATTTAGAGGTTTGCAGCGGAATTATTTCGTATGTATAACCTAATTCTACCCTGGATCACACTCGAAAAACACCGAAAAAGGAAGAGATATTCAGAATTTTACCTCGTACAAGTTAGTACGTGATGCCTTCTTGTCCAGATCTCGTGAACCTTCTCCAAGGATTGCTCTTGCACTCCCTCTACTCGTGTCCACCTCGATTTCGTCTGATCGGAATCGCCAACACCGTTCTAGCCGATGTCACGATTATTTCTCTCAAGATTTCTGCTCAAAATCTCTCTCTGAAACTCACCAGATCTCTTTTCGTATTGTGGGAAAAAGAGGAAAAATCGGCGGCCGAATTAGGTCAGAAAAAATGAGAGAGAGAAGAGAGAGAAAAATGAAATTCTGAATATATATATAGGCAATTTTAGGTTAAATCCGAAATTAGGTTAAGAAACCCTAATTTCAGAATTAAAGCCCAAAACTAAATAAAATCAGAATAAGCCCAAAATTCTGATGAAAATCTAATTATTAGAAATTAGATTAAAATCCTAAATTCTGAGCGGGCCCAGATTATGAACTGGCCCAATTCTGATTGTATATTTGCCTAATTATATAAATTCTTCCAAGTTAATTCTTAAGCCATATTTTCTTTCAAACTCCCTCTTGGATTAAGACTTAATCAACTTGGCCATATGTCCAACATATGTCGTGAGATCTAATCACACGTGATTTCATTTTGGTTTGTCCAACAAACGTATTGGTGAGCATTATCTTGAGAATCCGATATGTTACGAAATCTTGGTGTGACCGTTGTAGGTTCGTCTAAGACTGGCAGTGGATATGGCAGCAATCCACAAGGTATTGCGAGCACTAGACTGCCGTTAATACCTACCCAGAATTAGCACGAAAAAGGTGGAGAACACCTTTACGAAGATGCAGTACATCTTCGTACCTAGCTCAGATAAGTGTTACTAGTCCTCTTGTTCGCGATATCTTCCGATCAAATGAGTCACGGTGAAGCCTAAAACTTCAAGTCATCCTCTTTTCTTTTGATCAGATATACTCTTTTCTCGATAAGAATTAGGTTGATAATAACAATGCGAACTCTATTGAGTTCCATCGAGCTTGGCCAAGCATTTCATCAATCTCAATTCAATCGAGGGGCCCGAGAGATATCTCCCTCTATCCTTTTTCAAGGCTAGAAAGGAACAATTCCTATCTTGCAACCTCACATCCTTTGCCTATGCTAAAAACAATACTCAATAATAATCTCTGCTACACAGTTACGCGTAGGGTTAATTACATCAAAGCATTGTCTTTTCACATACTAGGTATCCGTGAGATCACTCAAGTATGAAGCACTAAAAACGCACTATCTGGATATGAGTTTGTCTCCAATGACTCTAACCATGTCACAAACTCATATAGTGGTCAGTCCAATATACGACGCCGCGTATATCCATATTCTAGAATCGACGCTACCGTCTCAGATCAGTAAAACCTGATCATCTCATCTACGAATATGTCGGTGTATGTAAAAGTCTCCATTCAGTGAATGGACTACCTGGTTCAAATCTATGAACAACTTTATACACGAGGGACGTTTTAGAATTATATTCATCCCGTTTAGTGGTTTTACTATCATTCAATTGACGAATCAATATGCCAGACTAAGGCCATGCAACATATTATTCTCAACTGACTCAATGCACTAAACTAGAATAAAATTCAAGGTCTATCCGATTATTATAATCGAATGACCTCTCACACACTTTCTTGTTATTTAAAAATTTTGAATTATGAAGGTTTAGATCATATAAGGAATAATAATATAAATATCTGTCTCGTAAACAAATACAATCCCAATAAGAAGCCTAGGGCATAATAAATGTTCTCCCACTTGCACTAGGCAGATCAAATCCCCTTATACAATAAGAAACATAAATAAAACACCCAATCTAACACTGCGATAGATATCCCAATCCTATCGCCCTAGCATGCTGCTCATGTTTGGTACGTGATAGTGGCTTCGTAAACGGATCGGCCACGTTATCCTCAGTAGGTATCTTCATTATTTTCACGTCACCTCTCTTCGTAATCTCACGAATCAAGTGGTAACGCCGGAGTACATGTTTGGACCGATGATGCGCTCTCGGTTCCTTAAATTGTGCTA
The DNA here is from genome assembly GCA_946800325.1 of Luzula sylvatica. NCBI lineage: Eukaryota > Viridiplantae > Streptophyta > Magnoliopsida > Poales > Juncaceae > Luzula > Luzula sylvatica. Next base: position 20,948,719 of record OX326960.1, on the reverse strand, counting down.
TTGCTCCGTTATTGTCACAATAGACATCCATGGAACCCGAGATACTTGGCATAACGCCAAGTTCCATCACGAACTGTCGTAGCCAGACAGCCTCCTTTGCGGCTTCCGAAGCCGCGATGTATTCCGCTTCAGTTGTAGAATCAGCCACCGTCTTCTGTTTGGAGCTTTTCCAAACAACAGCTCCGCCATTGAGCGTAAAGACGTAACCACTTTGAGATTGGAAATCGTCCGGGCAAGTTTGGAAACTAGCATCTGTATATCCTTGGATAATCAGATCTCCTTCCGAACCTCCATAGACAAGAAACATATCTTTAGTATTCCTGAGATACTTAAGAATGCTTTTGACTGCGGACCAGTGAGCTTCCCCTGGATCAGACTGATAGCGGGAAGTCACACTCAACGCATATGCGACATCTGGTCTTGTACATATCATGGCATACATGATCGATCCTATAGCCGAAGCGTATGGGATCCGACTCATTCGCTCACGTTCAGCGTCCGTTGAAGGACACTGAGTCTTAGTGAGAGTGATGCCATGTGACATTGGCAGAAATCCTTTCTTGGATTGCTCCATATGAAACCTAGTTATCACTTTGTCAATATATGTACTTTGACTTAGTCCGAGAAGTCTCCTCGATCTATCTCTATAGATCTTCACACCTAAAATATAGGCAGCTTCTCCTAAGTCCTTCATTGCGAATTGACTACCCAAATATGCCTTAACCTTGTTAAGCATCGGGATGTCATTTCCAATGAGTAAGATGTCGTCCACGTAAAAGATGAGGAATACAACCGAACTCCCACTGAATTTCTTGTATACACAAGGTTCCTCGATGTTTTGAATGAAACCATACTTTGCGATAACCTCATCGAATCGTATGTTCCATGCACGAGATGCTTGTTTTAATCCATAAATGGATCTCATAAGCTTGCACACTTTATTCGGATTCTTTGGATCGACAAAACCCTCGGGTTGTGTCATATACACATCCTCGGTAAGGTTCCCATTAAGGAAAGCGGTTTTGACATCCATCTGCCATATCTCATAATCGTGATATGCAGCTATCGCTAGAAGAGTGCGAATACTTTTGAACATGGCTACTGGAGAAAACGTTTCATCATAGTCTATACCATGAATTTGCTTGAAACCTTTCGCCACCAGTCTTGCTTTAAAAGTGTGTACATTACCATCCATGTCAGTTTTCTTCTTGAAAACCCATTTGCACCCAACGGTCTTTGCACCATCAGGTAGATCAATAAGATTCCAAACCTTATTATCATACATGGATTGGATCTCGGTTTTCATGGCGTCATGCCATTTCGAGGAATCCAAGCTAGACATAACATCTTTGTAGGAGTTTGGCCCATCATTTAGAGTCAACTCATCATCGTCATTACTAATGAGAAATCCATATCTCTCAGGTTCTTGACGAATCCTACCAGATCTACGTATAGCTTGTGTATTAGATTCTGGTCCACCATCCAATGGTAACTCAGAATCTTGTTCCAAATCAGCTTGTTCACTTTGTGGTTCTCGAATTTCTTCGAGATCAATTGTACTCCCACTGGCTTGACGATCTAGGAATTCCTTCTCTAAGAAGTGTCCTCGTCGAGCCACGAAAACCTTGTTTTCGCTAGGCAAGTAAAAGTAGTATCCTCTGGTTTCTTGAGGATACCCCACAAATAAACATTTGTCTGATCTTGGCTCGAGTTTTCCCGTCAATAACCTTTTGACGTATGCCTCGCAACCCCAAATCTTAAGATAAGACAATGATGGCACCTTGCCATGCCATAATTCATATGGTGTCTTTTCAACCGATTTGGACGGAACTCTATTCAGTATATGAGCGGCCGTTTGAAGCGCAAAACCCCAAAATGACTTTGGCAAATCTGTTCGACTCATCATCGAGCGAACCATGTCTAACAAAGTCCGATTCCTCCTCTCGGACACTCCATTCCATTGGGGTGTACCGGGTGGAGTCCATTGTGATACTATACCACAAGCTCGAAGATAGTCCTCAAACTCATAGCTCAAGTATTCGCCACCTCGATCCGATCGAATGGCTTTTACTTTCTTGCCCAGTTGAAGTTCTACCTCGTGTTGAAACTCTTTGAATTTCTCAAAAGTTTCACTTTTGTGACGCATTAAGTATAGATATCCATATCTACTATAATCGTCAGTAAAAGTCACGAAGTAGCGATACCCATTTCTAGCCTCGACACTCATCGGTCCACATACATCGGAATGTATGAGGGCCAACACATCTTTCGATCTTTCTCCTTTCTTGGAAAAAGGTGTCTTTGTCATCTTACCCATCAAACAAGATTCGCAATTTTCTATTGACTTTAAATCAAAAGAATCTAGCACTCCATCCTTTTGGAGTCTAGCAATGCGTTTCTCGTTTATGTGTCCGAGACGACAATGCCATGAGTATGTTTCATTAGTTTGAGTAGTATTTATGTTATAAATGGACTGATTATTGTTGTTATTTTCTAAATCCAAGACATATAAACCATTTTCAACTAGAACATTACTAAAGAAAATGTCATTCTTGCGAATAAAACAATCATTAGTACCAATAACTAATTCATATCCATCCGCAATAAGTCTCGAAACAGAAATAATACTCCTACTCAAAGTAGGTACATAACAACAATTATCCAAAACTAAAATAAGTCCATTTGGCAAAGTTAAATCATACGTCCCTTCGGCTAATGCTGCTACTCGAGCTCCATTCCCGACGCGTAAATCAACTTCGCCACGAATCAACGATCTTCTACTTCTTAGGCCCTGCATATTATTACAAATATGAGTCCCACATCCAGTGTCCAACACCCATGATGATAAAGTAAAGAAATAAGAATCGATAACGGAAATACCTGATGCCGGTGTGTCCGAGGAAGCGGTCTTTTGCTTGCTCTCCCTCAGGAAGATCTCGCAATCACGCTTCCAATGCCCCTCCTTGAGACAGTGGAAACACTTCTTGTCATCCTTGGCTTTCTTGCTCACGGGCTTAGGCGCAACCTTGTTGCCCTTTGCCTTCCTCTTCTTGTTATTGTTCCCATTGTTTGGATTCTTCCCTTGAACTACCAATACCTCCGAAGTCCTAGACTTCATGTACCGCGGTTTCTGGTCACTTTCGAATGTTCTGAGCATTCCGAAAAGCTGGGGAATGGTCCTTGTCATGTCCGACATGTGGAAATGCGAAATGAACGAATCGAAACTCGGTGGCAATGACAACATGATCAAATCAGTTTGTAACTCCAACTCAAATTTCATGCCAAGCCTCTCAAGATGATCGAAATATCCTTTCATCTTGAGAAGATGAGAGCTAACGGGCGTACCCTCCTGCATCTTGCATTGCGTCGTATTGCCAAGAGCTTGATACTTCTCCACCCTTGCTTGAACCTGAAACATCTCCCTGAGCTGTTTCATAATCTCGTATGCATCCTGTTTCTCAAACTGAATTTGATATTCAGGAGTCATAGTAGCCAACATGAGGCATGTGACATCATTCGAATCGTCCATCATGGTCGTATATTCGAATGTCTCATCCTCAGTTGTTGTATCCCCTGGCACAGGAGGGATAGGCGTCTCCAAGACTTGTGCCTTTCCTTCCTGTCTCAGAACGAATCCCAGATTCCTCTGCCAGTCGAGAAAGTTCTTTCCGTTCATTCGTTCCTTTTCCAAAATGGAACGCAAACTAAAGCGGTTATTACTTGGTAAAGCCATTGAATCTACAAATTTTTGAAAAATAATGTAATTAATAACGTGGTCTTTCATATATTAAAATTCATTTTTAAACAACTTGAAATACCCATTATTTTATCATTTCAAATAGCCCCCACTATTGAAACGGAGATTTGATACCTTAAATCTCATAATGGACAAGATCCCTATTTAACATATTTCTAAGGTGACTTAGGCCAACCACTCAGAAAACATGTCACGTTGGGTAGGACGGTGTCCAATCATCTCTAAGACGATTCTTGCTTTATTCGCGAGGTCCAGTATTGAGTCCAACTCAAAACCAGAGTATGTGTACCTCACTCCTTGCCCCAAATACTAGCCTAGCTAGCTAATTGGTCAAGTCCAAACCATAAATGGAGTATCATTCAATTAGCGAATTGACATGCCAGACTAAAGCCGTGAAGGAAATACAGTTTTGGATCATCGCTAAAATGGTACGTAGGACAAACGAACGTACGCGTTCGTGGGCATACGAAACAGATTAGTAAAACTGGTATAACTTTCAGTAGGAAACTCCGATTTGAATGGTTCAAATTGGGTTAGTTAGATAATGCGATTATCTAGAACTTTCATGTTGTAATATATTTCATTTGAGCGAAGTATCAGTATCGTTCTAATGAAATACCGAAAGGGTGCGACAGTTTGACATACAGTCAGTAAAACGGCCGTAACTTTCGGGTCCGAACTCCAATTGGGCTGCGCCAAATTGGGTTGGAAAGATAATTAGATTATCTACAACTTTCGTAAATGTTCAAAGTCGGTTGGAACGATTTAATATTTTCGTTCTGACAGATTACTGAAAGGGTGTATGCAGTTTTCTGTTTGAAAAGGTGTATAGAAGATATACATACCTTTTGGCCCATCCTTATCCTATGGAGTATATATAGGATGTTTCTCTCTCTCTCATGAGTCCAACCAGTTGAATAATTAGATTAGTTCAACCAGAAAATTAATGGAGTTAATTTAGAATTAATCCAGAAATTAAGAGACTCTAATCACTTGATGAAAGAGTGCGAAGAGATTGAGAGAGAAGGAGAAAAGAATTTTCTCCGTCTAGAGAATCGAAACGCAATCATGCAAGTTCGCCGGTGCATCGTCTAGGCAGGTGCTCCGCGACCGAGGTGCTACGACTCACGGTGGATACGGGTAGAGGAGCGACACATGTGGCTCTTCGTTGTGATCAAACCGGAGAAGTAATCGAGTAACGGGCTGTGGAATCATGCGGGCATGGAACGCACGAAGACAACCCGAGGCGTGTCGAAACGGTGGGAGACGTGCGGTATGGGACGTACGGGCTAGTCACCAACGTGACACCGAAGGAAATAGAAGGCGGCGATCAACCCTTCGTGTGCCATCAATTTGGCACTGGTATGAATCTGTCCTTCTATTCGCATCGTACCCTCGAAGTCGTGGCGTGATCTCGGGAATCGGGGAATCGGACCGGGCCTACATATCCGCTGCGCGGGCCCGGGGTCGAGGATATTCCCCAACAGTGGTATCAGAGCGATCGCCATCGATTCGAGGGTAGAATCATAGTCGTATATTAGATATACGCACGGGTTATCAAAGTTCGTACCCGTTTGCATGATGTTACACATAGAGAAAGTCAAATTCCGTTAAAATCACAAGTGGAATTCGCTAGAGATCGATCAAAAGTTGATTGAGAGTATCTAGGAATGATCGTGAAAAAGTTTCATGATTTATCGTTTTGGAAACGAGCGAAAACGGACGAAACGGCAAAATCTGTAGAAAGTTAGAATACGAAACAGTGAGTAAAACTAAGATAATTTTCAGTGAAAAACTCCAAATTGATTGGATCAAATTGGCGTAGTTAGATAATGCGATTATCTATGACTTTGATACATAAAGTTTTTCCATTTGAACGAATTATCAGTGTCATTTTTATGGAATACTGAAAGGGTGCGACTGTTTGACATACAGAGACTAAAACGTCCGTATATGTCGCATCGAAACTCCAATTGAGTCCAATCCAATTGGGTTAATTAGATAATAAGATTATCTAGAACTTTCGTTCACGTTCAAAGTCGGTTGGAACAATTTAATATTTTTGTTTCAACAGAATACTGAAAAGGTGTCTGTAGTTTTCTGGTTGAAAAGGTGTATATTGGATATACTTACCTTTTCGTTTGTTCGTATTTTACTAAAACTGGTATAACTTTCAGTAGAAAATTCCGATTTGAATGGTTCAAATTGTTTTAGTTAGATAATTAGATTATCTAGAACTTTCATGTTGTAATATATTTTATTTGAGCGAAGTATTAGTGTCGTTCTAATGAAATAACGAAAGGGTGCAGAAAAACAGTTTTTCTGCCGCCCCGGGGCAGTTTTTTGGCGTCCCGGACGCGTCCCGGGCGAGGTTTTCTCGCGCCCCGTGGCCCCTGCGTTACAACGGATGGGGCAGTCCGTTATAACGGACCCTTCTCTGGATGCTGTTTTTGTTTTCGCGATAACTTTGGCTACGAAGCTCGGAATTTTGAGTTCTTTATATCGATTTGATCGGCATCAAACATTCTAGCATATTAGATAATTAATTATTTAGAATAATTAATCTCCCTAAATAAATCATATGCATTTACAAATCTTGTGATAGTGATATAATATGATTATGTCACGAATTTAGAAACATGCAATGGCATGATCCCTCATAATATTTAAGTCATGGAAATGCCTTCCATATTCACAACCACTATGATCGGTACTACGTCTCACATGGGTTAAGGCCAAAGCCGACATGGGTTATTGTAGTCATCGACGGGGTGGCAAGCGTTAAATAGGGACTGATAAGGGTTAAGGCCAAAGCCGACTTATTAGTAGTTTATTTGAACGATACGATGAGTATGGTTGTGACTTAACCGTTCAAGCCAGTAAGGGTTGAGGCCAAAGCCGACTTGATTGGAAGTTCGGGGCATAGATAGGATGCACACACGGAACTGGGATTGTATAGGATACGATCCATCACCGAAATCCTATAAAGGTTCGAGAGTCGCATTGGATGCGATTGGATATAATCCTACCTAAATAGCGAGACCCCACTCGTCTGCCAAAGCAACTTATGGGAGGATCGTAAAATATGGGTCTTGAGTGTTATGGACTTGGAGTCCCGTATCGGTATGAGGGTTATCGATTCGATAAAATAACACTATCATATATTCATCATATAAGCATATAGATTAAGTACGCACGGTTAGGAGTTAATCTTCATCATCCGTTTAGAATTATGTTTTCTAGCAACACCAAATATATCGATGAGATCGATATGATAGATAGCTTTTGGGCCAGAATTGCCATGATTAACCTTGATGGTCAAAGAATGGTTCTTAGACTTAAAGGAACGTGTTGGACACGGAAATGGTAGATTCGGGGCTTGAGGCTTTGGCTTTAGAGAAAGCCGGGTTCGATAAACTTTAAGAAGGAATCGAACGATATTACGTGCCTTGTGGTGGCATGTATAGACGCATATTTCTCAAAATTGTTTTGAGAATTCGGGTGTATATGAAAGTAAAACACAACGCTCATGAAATAGTTTCAAGAGCTAGAGTGCGTTGAATGATTCAATGCGGCTCAAAGAGTAGGTTAATTTTGAGACGTCTTATGGGTCTTGGATTAACACTCGTGTGTTGATGGTACGAGATTTGATCGTCGTGACCGAATATCATATGCATTCGATAGATAAGTCGATCCCGAAATTGCATGAGATGCGATTTAAATTTGAATTGGAGATGCTCGGAGTATCCGAGGAATCCAATGCATATAGATGCGTGGATGTCCTTGTAATTCAAAATCGGGATCGAAAGAAATGTATGTCTAAGGGTATTTTGGGAAAATGTTTTCCAAACAGAAAGTTCGGACAAAGAGTTGTCCAAACTAATGACTCAAAGAATGGTGAAATCCGAGGAGGATTAAACCAAGAGGTTGATTGCTTCTTTTGTCATTGCCGTCTTGGCCATATAAACGAGATTCGCGTATCTAGATTCCATATGATGGATTGCTAGAATCATCCGAATTAGATTCGATTGATTAATGCGATACTTATTTATTAGGCAAGATGACAATGGCATCATTTTCCAAAGGTTGGAGAAATATCCAACGAATTATTGGAAATTACATTTAGATGTAATGTTCCGATAAGTTCCGAGGCAAGAGGAGGCTATCGGTATTTTGTTACGTTTATGGACGGTTAAAGTAGATATGAAAATATCTATTTAATGCGTGCCGGAACGGAGACTTTTGAAAGGTTCAAAGAGTTTCAAAAACGAAATACGAAATCAACTAAGCAAGAAAATCAAAGCTTTTCGATGGGATCGAGAAGGCAAGTATTTGAGCTAAACCTTTCGATAGGATCGAAGAGGCGATATTTGAGTTATGAATATTGATGATCATTTATGATTGTGGAATAGTTTCACGATTGCCTTTATTCGGAACATTGAGATGTGTCCGAAAAGAGGAAATGAACGCATGTTGGACATGGTTCGATAAATGATAAGTCAATAGAATCTCCCAAAAATGTTTTGGGGATACGCCCTTGAGACAGCGGCACTAATGAATGGTTGCATATAAGATATGGACCATAAACCTTCTAATCGGTACAAAAGACGCCATATGAGATATGGATCGGAATGGTTCCGAAGTGGTCATTTGTACAGATTTGAGGATGTGGGTATATTTCGAAATTTGTTTCGATTAAACTCAATCCCAAATCTGAAAATTGTTCGTTTATCCTTAAGGAAACTAAAGGGTATTAATTCTAACGTCCCGACGAAAATGAGATTTTCGTGGCTCGAAGAGATGCCTTCTTGGAGGAGGACTAGATGCGCACAAGTTTGGAACTTGGTGCCATTTATCTCTATGCGGGCTAGTGGGAGTAGAATAAATCTCGAAAGAGTTCGTGATTTGAAAATGAACATTGTACCGATGAAAGTTGACATGGCTTCATCAAGAGTCGATGAACGCAAGTCGAACACACAAAGGAATTTTTCGTAGATCAAGTAGGCTATATCATAAACCGGTAAATACGGATTTATCGTGGCTAATGATGATAGATCGAAATCATATAATGATTCGATATCCTACAAGGATGCTATGAAAAGTTGATTCCACATGACATGGTGTCATGAAATCTGAGATTCGATCCATGTGAATTATCAAGTTTAGAACTTGATTTCATTACTTTCTGGGTTAGACCCGTGAAATGTGAGTGGGTTTTTCAAGATGAAGAACCGGCATGGATAGGAATACGCATATATGTAAAGCGAGACTTTTTGCGAAGAGTTTCATGCAATTCATAGTCGGACTATGAAGAAACGTTTTCGCATGTTGTCATGCTTTCACATTCTCGAAATTCTGCTTGCCATGGTCGCATATTATGACTATTTGATGTGGCAAAATGGATGTCAAAACCGAATTTCTTGATAGAAATTTTATGAAAGGATGTGTACTTGACACAACCTTACGGTTTTGTCGATTCATAAGAATCGGGGATAAGATATGCACGCTTTAACGATCCATATGATGGATTAGAGAAAGCTTCTCGGAATTGGAATATTCGTTTTGACAAAATTATAAACTGTTATAAAATTGTCGAAACGAATGGAAACTCTGTGTACACATGAAGGTTAGTGGGAGCTGCGTTATATTTCTTGTAACGACAAACGATTTAGACGAGACCGCTTATGAATTAAGCGTGAAGATCTATAGGATAGATCTAAGAAGTTTCTCGTTCTATGTTATAGCACATATATCGACATATTGTTGAAAATGGTTTTCAACATATAAACTCCTTGGAGGAGATAAATCGAAATGTCGAATGGCAGAAATTTTCAACGGCTCGATGTTAGACATCAAGCAGCGCGAAAAGTAATAATATGATGCCTTACATTTGATGTTAGGATCTATTATATCTGTCATGATATGTATGTGGCTATCGGTCATACAAATAAAGCGTCTAGTTCACCGTCAATAAAATTCATGGGAATCACATGAGTTTGAATGTAATTCGATTATATGAGACTAACTCTTGTGATTGTATAATGGTTATACAAATATATACATAATGGTTATGTATATTTAAAACCCATCGGAATTTGTATTGATAGAGGTGAAGTTTATCCTTGAATACTTTGCAAAGAATTCAGGATTTATTATCTATAATGGTGTGGAGGACGTGTTGGTTATAAAGAGTTATAACAAACAACAGTTTCCAAAGATGAAGCACGTCCAAATATGTAGCACGACTTTCGATCACAAAGTGTGTACATGTTTTGCTTATATGAAAACACGGTTATGTGGAAAGGTTCCACAAGACCAATAGTTTATGATTCTATTTACGGTGGCGAGTATATTGCGGTTATTAATCGCAAAAGGAAGTGGTATGGATCAAGGATACATGACCAAACTCTAGTAGTCACGAGTTATCGGATTTATGGTTGTTTATTGCGTGAGACGCAATAGTACAAGCCAAAAATGCCGAGGTCACAACCACTTCTAGCCAATACTCAGAAAATTTCATTTGATCCATGAAATTTTATGAAAAGATGTGATCGTAGGTATTGGAAATGTTCCAATCCTGATGATGCTTAACACTAGCGGGAACGTGCGGACCCGTTTACAAAACCGCTCTCTCTAGTCGCGCGTGACTGTCATGCGATGACTATGGGTATAGAGATACCTAGAGGAGGAAGAAGAGAGTAGAGTGTAGTTATCTAATACGATAGTCCTCGCAGGTTATGGGTATGGAGATACCCATAGGTAAACGTTGTATCACCCAAATACTTAGTCCATATGAATGCATTCCTTTTAAAATTTTTGTTTACTTAAATTAAATATGCATTCACCTTATATGAAAACAGTGTGCGGGTTGTGTAATATGATTGTTACATGAACCTTGATTTGAACTTGTGTGGACGTCGACATGGTTGAGGACCATGTGCAGCGAAACCGTCACACTTAAAGTGTCATTTCTAAACATCCCTAGTCGCGGATCAGCTTGCTTAAGAGAGAAGCATTTCTATTATTGGATAGACTGAACGCGTACACTAGTACGTTTGCCGAGGAGATGATTATGTTTTGCTAATCATGGGACAAGGTGCTTGTCGAATCGGGAACGTAGATATATGTTAGGTTACATGTATTGGATATGACCAAAGCCGCGAGTCCATGACATGGTTTAGTCATTATAGATGGACTTGTGACGGATGGGGTTTTAGATTCTTCATACTTGAGGGGATCATTGATTGCGTTACGTGCGTAACACAATGCTTTGATATGATCTTACGCTCACCGTAACAGGGAGTTAAAAGGGTCATCATTGGGTATTGTCCGAAACACGGAATTCAATGTGAGTCTCCAAGATAGGAATTGTTTATTCCGAAAGGAAGAGATATCTCTTAGGCGCCGCTCGATGAGTCGATTAACGAAATCTCTGGCCAGAGTCAATGATATTAATGGTTAATATCGATTGAAATTTGTTAAATCAACTCGGAATCGGGGAATAAGTATAGTTAATCAAATTATAAGGATGACTATTACCATGTCTTTTGATTAACGGATATCGCAAACAAGAGAACTAGTAACCGCTATTCGAGATAGGCACAATGATCACAATCATTTTTCGTTTTAACATGGGTAGCCATGATGGAGTGACTAGATCCCGCTCATGGGCTTGTAGTGCCATGGAAACGGCCTACTGCCATCGTTAAACGAACCTACACGGTCACACAACGAGTCGTACTATGTCGGGCTTGATTGCAAGTTTTTGCACATTGGATGTGCATGGCTTTAGCGTATTTGATACGCGGGCCAGATTCTCTGATATAGTGTATATGTGATATACATGAGTACCTTTTAGGTAAATCTGAAACTGAGTGGGAGACTGAAGGAAATACAGTTTTGGATCATCGCTAAAATGGTACGTAGGACAAACGAACGTACGCGTTCGTGGGCATACGAAACAGATTAGTAAAACTGGTATAACTTTCAGTAGGAAACTCCGATTTGAATGGTTCAAATTGGGTTAGTTAGATAATGCGATTATCTAGAACTTTCATGTTGTAATATATTTCATTTGAGCGAAGTATCAGTATCGTTCTAATGAAATACCGAAAGGGTGCGACAGTTTGACATACAGTCAGTAAAACGGCCGTAACTTTCGGGTCCGAACTCCAATTGGGCTGCGCCAAATTGGGTTGGAAAGATAATTAGATTATCTACAACTTTCGTAAATGTTCAAAGTCGGTTGGAACGATTTAATATTTTCGTTCTGACAGATTACTGAAAGGGTGTATGCAGTTTTCTGTTTGAAAAGGTGTATAGAAGATATACATACCTTTTGGCCCATCCTTATCCTATGGAGTATATATAGGATGTTTCTCTCTCTCTCATGAGTCCAACCAGTTGAATAATTAGATTAGTTCAACCAGAAAATTAATGGAGTTAATTTAGAATTAATCCAGAAATTAAGAGACTCTAATCACTTGATGAAAGAGTGCGAAGAGATTGAGAGAGAAGGAGAAAAGAATTTTCTCCGTCTAGAGAATCGAAACGCAATCATGCAAGTTCGCCGGTGCATCGTCTAGGCAGGTGCTCCGCGACCGAGGTGCTACGACTCACGGTGGATACGGGTAGAGGAGCGACACATGTGGCTCTTCGTTGTGATCAAACCGGAGAAGTAATCGAGTAACGGGCTGTGGAATCATGCGGGCATGGAACGCACGAAGACAACCCGAGGCGTGTCGAAACGGTGGGAGACGTGCGGTATGGGACGTACGGGCTAGTCACCAACGTGACACCGAAGGAAATAGAAGGCGGCGATCAACCCTTCGTGTGCCATCAATTTGGCACTGGTATGAATCTGTCCTTCTATTCGCATCGTACCCTCGAAGTCGTGGCGTGATCTCGGGAATCGGGGAATCGGACCGGGCCTACATATCCGCTGCGCGGGCCCGGGGTCGAGGATATTCCCCAACAAGCCGTGCAACATATCAATCCCTAATCAATGCGTGCCTTCTTTTCTACGTACGTGTAAACTTGTGTCAGACTAAGGCCATGCAACATAAGTAAACAAAAACTAGACTAGAAGGTTCCATTTAGGGAGGCAAGTTACTTGATAATTACGTGGGAGGATTTTCTATTCTTAAAATCATTTATTTAACTTTTATTGTATTCATGCATAAAACAAAAACAAAATTTGTACGGTATAGCATATTGGCCTGTTAGTTTTATGAGCAATCATAAAACCCTAATTCCCAACCCTAAAACCCAAGATGACTTCTTGCCTTGAAGATCCAATCTCCGTGTTGTGTTGTGTTGTGTCGTCTTGCCTTCTTTGCTCTTCAAAACTAAAACTATTTTATTACAACTTTGGAAGACTCACTGGTCCCCATAATAAAATACAATACAATTTGGAAAGCTCACTGGCCCCCACACAACATACATACAAACATTCACAAACAATCATCCCCGTTTTAGGCTATATGATATACCGAATTGAATTTATAAATTGGAAATTTTAAATTATTGGGCATTTTTGACAGAAAAAAATTTTTGTTGTCCAGAATTTTGTTCGTACGATCGCAACTCCAAGTTCAATCGAGAAATGACAGAATTTTTTTTTTTTTGAAAATCTGTATTTATTAAAAATATTTAACAGATCCAAATTTTAATAACAGATCCAATCTGTATTTATTACCATATATTGTGAAAATCTAATTTTCTGAAAATCCAATTTTCAACAGATCTAATCTGTACAAAATATATTCTGAAATCTAATTTTTTTCTGAATTTCCATTTTATTCTGAAAACCTAATTTTTTCTGAAAATTCAATTTTAACCAGATCTAATCTGTAATAATTACAACATATTCTGAAAATCTAATTTTTCCTGAAAATCCAATTTTCAACAGAATTCATATTATGTAATTTTGCAATTTAGCCCAAAAATTTTAAAATTTCTCAAATTATAAAATTCTAATCTACAAATATGAAAATCTAATTTTCGATGGTTTTAACGAGCGTTTGCTCTGATACCACTGTAGGATTATACACACGAATTTAGAGGTTTGCAGCGGAATTATTTCGTATGTATAACCTAATTCTACCCTGGATCACACTCGAAAAACACCGAAAAAGGAAGAGATATTCAGAATATTACCTCGTACAAGTTAGTACTTGATGCCTTCTTGTCCAGATCTCGTGAACCTTCTCCAAGGATTGCTCTTGCACTCCCTCTACTCGTGTCCACCTCGATTTCGTCTGATCGGAATCGCCAACACCGTTCTAGCCGATGTCACGATTATTTCTCTCAAGATTTCTGCTCAAAATCTCTCTCTGAAACTCACCAGATCTCTTTTCGTATTGTGGGAAAAAGAGGAAAAATCGGCGGCCGAATTAGGTCAGAAAAAATGAGAGAGAGAAGAGAGAGAAAAATGAAATTCTGAATATATATATAGGCAATTTTAGGTTAAATCCGAAATTAGGTTAAGAAACCCTAATTTCAGAATTAAAGCCCAAAACTAAATAAAATCAGAATAAGCCCAAAATTCTGATGAAAATCTAATTATTAGAAATTAGATTAAAATCCTAAATTCTGAGCGGGCCCAGATTATGAACTGGCCCAATTCTGATTGTATATTTGCCTAATTATATAAATTCTTCCAAGTTAATTCTTAAGCCATATTTTCTTTCAGAAGTGCCGTGACTCGATCCACGTTTCTTCGAAGTGATTGCGATCCGAGACAAGGGAGCTTCATCCTTTCGGTATAATCCATCACTCTCGAGACAAGAAGCAAGGATCTTTCGGTGCGAGACAAGGAGACAAGGAGCTTCACTTCGAGGCTTTCTCAACTAGGTGTACTCCTTTTCAATTACTTGATTAATTGGTGTTTGATTGGATTTTGTTGTGTAAAGAATTCTCGGTTTAATGAATCTTTAGTTTCTTGTTTACTTGAATCAAATCTTTGTTCTAAAACTTGTTCTTTTACTTAAGTTTTTGCTCTCAATTTGTGCCTTAAAACTCAGTTTAATCTCACTTAATTCAATCTTAAATCAACCCTTTAATTCAAGTCTCAAATCAAAACTCAAACCAGAATTCCAGAAATAATTCCGTTATAACGGAACTTGAACTGCGTTATAACGGACTCAACGGTTTGTACCTGACTTTCAGTCTGTTGGTACTCCGTTGTAACGCAACTAAATTGCGTTATAACGGACTAACCAGGATTTCCACTCAAATAGTTCAATACTAGTGCGTTGTAACGGAAGTTGAGGTCCGTTGTAACGGATTAACCAATCCGTTGCAACGCAACCACTGTTCGTTATAACGGACTAGTTTAGTGCGTTATAACGGAGTTTCATCCGTTGTAACGGACGTCATCTCACACTAGCGCCAGAAAATTCACTCAAGTGCGTTGTAACGGAACTTACTTCCGTTGTAACGGACTATCTTCTGTGAATTTTCTTCGTTATTTCTCATCCATTTTGATCCAAATTTTGACGCAATTGCTCCCCGTGGAACGAATCTATACATTTGCCACTGTACAAACTTAGATTACAAATTTTGTTGATTGTTCGGGGTTTTTAACACAACGATATTTTACACGACAAAAACCCGCTCATCAAATGGCGACGCTGCCGGGGAGCGGTGTTTAAGTCAATATTTTAGATCGAAACTTGAGATTTAAATTCATAAATTTGTTTACTCACTTCCTTGTTTCTTTTGTGACAATCTAGGTGAAGGAAGAAAACTTTATGCACAACACAAGATCACGAAAAGGAGAATTACTTCCGTTTGTCAAGGAGATCGAGAGAAGGAACAAGAGCTCTAAGAAGGGCAAGGAACCGACACAAGAAAATCAAGACGAACCTCAACTTCAAACTCAAACTTTTTCTTCTCTCTCTACTCATTTAAATTCAAATATGGGTGATGAAACAAGAGCTCCAAGGCCAAAAACCTTGAGAGAATTAGTAGCACCTAGAAATGTGGAGGATAATTATAATTTTATTAGGCCCAATATACCGAATTTCAAAGCGGATCCGAGCATTATAGTCTCATTGCCTATTTTTCACGGGAAAGCCACGGAAAACCCTCATAAACACTTAAAAGATTTCAAGATTCAACTAAACATATATTCGAATTATGAATCTTTTAGTGACATTCTTCTTCTTCTTTTTCCTTACTCATTAGGTGAGGGACCCAAGGATTGGTTCTACACGCTTAGAGGCCCTCTCGCATTCAACGAAGTAGCAAACCTCTTCAAGGAGAGGTACTTTTCGACCTCTCGATTGGCGGCTATAAGGCGAGAACTTTTGGCAATAACGCAAAAACCAAACGAAACATTCCACGAATACTACGACCGATTCATGCGTTTGAAGGAAGAATGCCCAAGCCACAATGTCGAGGTCCAATTCCTCTACGAACAATTCATTAACGGGCTAGGATATTCGGAGAACCAATTCCTCAACGCATCCGCGCGGGGAAGTATCGCGAACAAAGATCTCGAAGAGATCAAGAAGCTACTCGAAGTAATGGCAACCAATTCTCAATCAAGAAGGAACGTCAAATACCGAGTTAATGCGTGTAGCGATCTCAATGTCGACATGCTTAACAACAAGCTCGAGATCATCATGAAGGCTTTGGGCAAGGAGGAAACGAAAACATGTGGGGTTTGCCTCGCAAATACCCACCACACCGATGAGTGCCCGAGTGTGATCGAAGATGCAAATGCCGTTTACAAGAAATTCGACGCCTCGAACTCGTACAATCCGAACCTCCGCAACCACCCTAACTTTAGTTGGTCGAATCCCAACAATGCGCAACCCGATCCGTACCGACAAGCGGTTGCAAAACCGGCCACGTATCAACATCCAAATGCAACGCAAGCGGTTCAAAAATCGTTTCCAACTCAAGACCCGAATCAAGAAATGAAGCAAATGATGGAAGGAATGATGTCAATGATGCAATCAATGAACGGAAAAATCGACAAAAACGAGAAGAACATGGACTCAATGAAGCAAGAAATAAAGCAAGATATCTCAAGTGTAAGACAAGAGGTTTCGAACACGAATCGCCATGTGGGGAACTTGGAGACTCAAATCAATCAAATTGCCACTCGAGTAAACGTAATCGAATCCCAAGGTACATCTCGACTCCAATCTCAATCTTTGGCCCCTTCCGAGCAAAGGCATGTGAATGCAATATCGCTCCGAAGCGGTAAAGAAGTGGGCGAAAGTTCAAAGAGCAAGGAGGTACAAGAAGAAAAGGAACTCGAGGTACCGGTACCAAAGAAGAGTCCGACTCAAGCCGCTACACTACCAACTCAAGAACTAGAAACCGAATCGACTCAAATCAAGCCACCTTTCCCAAGTCGTCTCCCAAAGCCAATCGAATCGAACAACGACGTGCTTGCCATCTTAAAGAAGGTGGAGGTAAACATTCCTCTACTCGAAGCAATCAAAGAAGTGCCTCGTTTGGCAAAATACCTCAAGGCATTGTGCACGAATAAAAGAAAGACAAAAGGAGATGAATTGATAAGTGTGGGGGAGAGTGTTTCGGCGATTTTGAGACTCCCTCAAAAGCACAAAGATCCGGGGATGTTTGCCATTCCATGCAAAATCGGGCAACATGAATTACCCAAATGCATGCTCGATTTGGGCGCATCCATTAATGTAATGCCCTTCTCGGTTTTCAAAACCCTAGATCTCGGCCCTCTCGACGATACACAAGTAGTAATTCAATTGGCCGATAGATCTACGACGAAGCCGGTGGGAGTAGTCGAAGATGTGATCGTGACGGTGAATGGACTTTACTTCCCCGCGGATTTCTACGTGTTGGACATGAATGAGGGGAGTAACGATTCAACCCCGATTCTCCTTGGACGGCCCTTTTTGAAGACGGCGCGCACAAAAATTGATGTACACGCGGGAGAACTCACAATGGAGTTCGATGATGAGGTAATCAAATTCAATATTTTTGACAAACTAAAGGAACCCATTGTAGGTACACTCAACTTAAGTGCTATGGACGTGGTCGATGATTGTGTACAAGAAGTCATGGATAGCTCTCTCGAAAACTTTCAATGGAGCTCAAACCCTTTGTTCGAAGAATTTGAAGGATGTGACAATCCTACATTCGAAATCGAATCGGAGTTGGAAGAAGAACGAAGCATAGATCAAGCGCTCTTTCTAAGAGATTTCGAAATTCCTATGAAGCGAACTCCACCCTCCACCGAACAAGCTCCAAGGTTAGATCTAAAATCACTACCTTTTGGACTAAAATACGTTAGGTCAATGCCACTTCATGGTGAGCAATGGAATTGTATTAGGTCATTTGATCTCGGAGAAAGGAATGGAAGTCGACAAGGCGAAAATCGACGTAATCAAGACACTTCCGTATCCAAAGACGGTAAAAGACGTGCGATCCTTTCTCGGCCACGCGGGGTTCTATCGTCGATTCATCAAGGATTTCTCCAAGCTCGCCCAACCAATGTGCCAACTATTGAAGAAAGACGAAAAATTCGAATTCGGGGAAAAGTGCAAGAGATCTTTCGACAATCTCAAGGAAAGTCTTTGCTCCGCGCCAATCATCAAATCGTCAAATTGGGAGCTACCATTCGAGATAATGTGTGACGCAAGCGATACAAGTGTGGGGGCGGTACTTGGCCAAAGAGAAGGAAAAGACCCCCACGTCATCGCCTACGCCTCGAGGTCTCTCGACAATGCCCAACGAAACTACACCACCACCGAAAAGGAACTCCTCGCGATTGTTTTTGCATTGGAGAAATTTCGTTCTTATCTTTTAGGTACAAAGGTGATAGTCTTCTCGGACCACGGCGCATTGAGACATTTGATGAAGAAAAAGGAGTGCAAACCGAGATTGCTCCGATGGATCCTTTTGCTTCAAGAATTCGACCTCGAGATCAAGGACAAAAAGGGATGCGAGAATCTCGTGGCGGATCATTTGAGTCGGCTCCCATTGAAGATCGAAGATCTCGTTCCGATTCGCGAGGAATTCTCCGAAGAACACGTTCTCGCGGCCCAAGTCGACGCACCATGGTATGCCGACCTTGCAAACTACATCGTCACGAAGAAATTTCCCCCGAGCTTCTCCAAGGCGCAACGCGACAAGATGAAAAGCAACGCGCGTTTCTACGTTTGGGAGGACCCGAACCTATTTCGCATTTGCGCCGATCAAGTAATTAGAAAATGTGTTCACCAAAATGAGGTACAATCTATTCTTTCTTTTTGTCATACATTGCAATGTGGTGGACATTTCGGTATCGCGCGTACCACACACAAGGTACAAGAATGTGGATTTTATTGGCCAACCTTGCATAAAGACGTTGCGAACTTTATGAAAGGTTGTGGAAATTGCCAAAAGACGGGGAACTTGAGCCGTAGAAATCAAATGCCCCTCAATTCAATCCATGTGTGTGAACCATTCGATGTTTGGGGCATTGATTTCATGGGCCCGTTTCCATCGTCTTTTGGCTATACTTACATCTTGTTGTGTGTAGATTACGTTACAAAATGGGTGGAGGCGGTACCAACCAAGCATGCGGATTCGAAAACGGTGGTGGACTTTTTGAAGAAAAATATCTTTCAACGATTCGGCATACCAAGAGTTCTTATAAGCGATCGAGGCTCCCATTTTTGCAATCGATATCTCCAAAGCCTCCTCGAGAAATACCATGTGAGCCATCGAACCTCAACCGCGTATCATCCTCAAACGAACGGCCAAGCGGAGGTTTCGAATCGAGAAATCAAGTCTATTTTGGAGAAGGTGGTGAACCCGACACGTAAGGATTGGAGTACTCGACTCGGCGACGCACTTTGGGCGTACCGTACCGCTTTCAAAACGCCAATAGGTATGACTCCTTTCAAGCTCGTGTACGGAAAGGCGTGCCATTTACCGGTCGAGTTAGAGCACAAGGCCTTTTGGGCGATCAAGCAATTTGCCCTCGACTACCCGAAGGACGCATCGGCGCGTAAGCTTCAATTACTCGAGCTAGACGAATTCCGGCAAGAGGCCTACGATAATTCGAGCTCGTGCAAGGCAAAAGCAAAGAGGTTTCATGACCGAATGATTCAAAAGAAAGAATTCCAAGAAGGGGAAAGAGTGTTGTTATTCAACTCTCGTCTCAAACTTTTCCCCGGAAAACTTCAATCCCGATGGATCGGCCCTTTTGTGGTCACCAATGTGACTACATTTGGAGTTGTCGAAATTCGAAGCGAACAAACGAGCAAAACATTCAAAGTGAACGGTCATCGACTCAAGCACTACCACGCAAACTTCGAAACCGGGTGGATGGAGGAGCAATCTCTAAAGCCCAACGACACCTCACAATGATGAGCTCGGCCAAGTCGAGCTCAAGACGTTAAACAAGAGCGCTAGCGAGGGAGGCACGCCCACGCATCAAAGGTTGTATCTCTCTATTATCCATCTTTTTGGAATTTTCGATTTTTTTTTATACTTGAGGACAAGTAATCTCTAAGTGTGGGGGGGGGGGGGGGGGGGGTAACATACAATCTTTGACCTGTATGAGCCCAATTAAAAATTTAAAAATCAGGAAAAACTGAAATTTTTTGATCTGGCCAGAAACTCCGTTGTAACGGACCTCAATGTCCGTTGTAACGGACTGTACATAAATTTAAAAATTTGACTGGCGCCAAGAGTTCCGTTGTAACGGAAGAGTACTGCGTTATAACGGAGTGAAAATACCGTTGCAACGGACATGAAAAACACAGGAAATTGCGTTGCAACGGTAAATTCCCAAAATTTGCCAGAACTATGTGCGTTGTAACGGACCTCAATGTCCGTTGCAACGGACATACTCAGAATTTTCAAACTAAGCTACGAATAGTGCTCCGTTAGAACGCAGTTAGTACGTTGTAACGGACCTCAATGTCCGTTGTAACGGACTTTAACTGCGTTGTAACGGAATAGTTTCTGGCAAGTTTTCTCTTTTAATTAAAATTTTCGAATATTTAACATTATTTTTGAACCCTGAGCATCAATAATAAATAAGTCAAGCATAAAATGCATAAAAAGATTTTTCTCCACTGAATTGAACTAAATTGTTGTTTTTAAAACAAAATTTCATTTAACTCGGAATTTCGCTCTCAAAAATTGAAAGTTTGAAAAATATTTTAAAGGATTTGGTTATGATTTTGAAGAGATCTATTCGGGGATTCCAGCCCTATTGTTTCAAATTTCACGAGTTTGAGACACTTGATCAATGCGCGGTTCATGCGATACGTTTTAACTCGATTTTCGAACCCGTAATTGATATGGGACTTATGAGTAAGGTTCTTAGCATGGCCGTTAAAGTACGTTTTGCTAGATTTAAAACATGACCAATTACTATGAAATGACCGTTTGTGGGGACCCGTTAGTAGATCAATTATACCCGCTCGGTTAAAAAAAAAAAAAAAAAAAAAAAAAAATGAAGGTCAAAAGACAACACCGAGGGTAACCTCATTGCACTTCGGTGTAGTGGGGCGTTCGGTTAAAGACTTCGAAAAAAAAAAAAAAAAAAAAAAAAAAGTGAGAAAAGATGAAGGTCAAAAGACAACCCCGAGCGTAACCTCATTGCATTTCGGTGTAGTGGGGCGTTCGGTTAAAGACTTCCAAAGAGAGAAAAGAAACGAATGAGCGGGAAAATTGATCGAAAACGGGTATGAACCTTGTACCATTGTACCAAACGTGTTTTTAAAATGAATAACTTGCATTTAAGATCATCTAGCAAAACGGGAAATTTTGGCCCGATAATAGCTTTCGAATTGAGTTCTTTTGAGATTGTGGAGTGAAGCAATTCGAAGTAAAAACGTTTAAGTCGCTCTTACCGCTTGAGATCGAGTGTCATAAAAAACTCTTATGAAATTTCGAGTTAATTTCGAGATCTAATAATGAAAAGATCAATATCATTCTAAATTACTAGTGAACTTGATGAAAAGAGAGTGAACCATTTGATTCATGAAATTAGTTTTTGAACCAACAATATAACTTCAACAAAATCTTATGCAATTCTCTCTTATGTTTGACTTTTATACTTTAATTGATCGAGGACGATCAAGGATTTAAGTGTGGGGGTATTTGATGTGAGGCAAATAAGGCACAAATTTGATGCTTAATTTAGGGATTTTAGCCCTTGTGAAGAGCAATTCTATATACTTTATTAATCATATTTGAGATAACATGAATATTTCTTCACTAAGTGTGTTTTATTGCTTAATCACAGGAATTGGAAGGAATTTCTGGGAATTTGGAGAGTGTAGTTGTCTCCAACACGTCAAGAGGAGTGAAAACGGTATATTACACCGATATATTCGGTACATGAATGAGACGGGAGGCAAATAATTATCATGATAGAAACTTACACAAAAGTCTACACGAAAACCACTCAATCCTTAGCCCTTATCCTGCCCACCTACCTTTGGTGGGAATTACCTCCTTACCCCCAATCCTCTCCATCAACTCGTGGCCAATAAGAAGACTCCATGAGTACTATAAATATGACCACAAGGGCCACAAGTTAAGGACGCTCTTTTTACCCTTTTTACACTCACTCTCGCTCTCTCTCTCTCTCTCTCTCTCTCTCTCTCTCTCTCTCTCTCTTTTCCAAGCACAATCAAGAACCTTCAAGATACTTCAAGATCAATCAAGAAAAATCTCTCAAGGACGAGTTGAGACAAGGGAGCTCATCCCTTCGACGATTCCTTCTCATCCTTCGAAGATCGGGCCGTGACAAGGAGCTATTCCCTACGGTGGATTTGAGAAGAAGTGCCGTGACTCGATCCACGTTTCTTCGAAGTGATTGCGATCCGAGACAAGGGAGCTTCATCCTTTCGGTATAATCCATCACTCTCGAGACAAGAAGCAAGGATCTTTCGGTACGAGACAAGGAGACAAGGAGCTTCACTTCGAGGCTTTCTCAACTAGGTGTACTCCTTTTCAATTACTTGATTAATTGGTGTTTGATTGGATTTTGTTGTGTAAAGAATTCTCGGTTTAATGAATCTTTAGTTTCTTGTTTACTTGAATCAAATCTTTGTTCTAAAACTTGTTCTTTTACTTAAGTTTTTGCTCTCAATTTGTGCCTTAAAACTCAGTTTAATCTCACTTAATTCAATCTTAAATCAACCCTTTAATTCAAGTCTCAAATCAAAACTCAAACCAGAATTCCAGAAATAATTCCGTTATAACGGAACTTGAACTGCGTTATAACGGACTCAACGGTTTGTACCTGACTTTCAGTCTGTTGGTACTCCGTTGTAACGCAACTAAATTGCGTTATAACGGACTAACCAGGATTTCCACTCAAATAGTTCAATACTAGTGCGTTGTAACGGAAGTTGAGGTCCGTTGTAACGGATTAACCAATCCGTTGCAACGCAACCACTGTTCGTTATAACGGACTAGTTTAGTGCGTTATAACGGAGTTTCATCCGTTGTAACGGACGTCATCTCACACTAGCGCCAGAAAATTCACTCAAGTGCGTTGTAACGGAACTTACTTCCGTTGTAACGGACTATCTTCTGTGAATTTTCTTCGTTATTTCTCATCCATTTTGATCCAAATTTTGACGCAATTGCTCCCCGTGGAACGAATCTATACATTTGCCACTGTACAAACTTAGATTACAAATTTTGTTGATTGTTCGGGGTTTTTAACACAACGATATTTTACACGACAAAAACCCGCTCATCAGAAGCCTCGAGGATCACCTCTCCAAAGAAGATCTTAAAAACTCCCTCACTTGGAAAACAAGGATCCAAATAGCGTTGAACATCTGCTCGGCTCTCATCTTCCTTCACAGTACCAAGCCACACGGCATTGCTCACGGAGATCTTAAACCTGCCAATATTCTTCTCGACTCCAATTATGTTTGTAAACTCGGCGATTTTGGCATAAGTCGCAATCTGAACATGACCAGCAGAACCGCAACGCCCCACCATTGGACGGGGCAGCCGAGGGGGACGTTTTGGTACATGGATCAAGAGTACATTGAAGGGTTGTTGACACCTCAATCTGACGTTTATGCATTTGGTATCGTGCTGCTACAACTGATCACAGGGAAAGGCCCAATGGGATTGAGGAACTCGGTGGCGAAGAATTTGAAGAAGAAAACTATTGATAATGTGGCGCTTATATTGCAGAAGATGAGATTGGGTAAGGTGTTGGATGCTTCGGCTAAGTGGCCCCTTGACGTGGCCAAGAAGTTGGCACAGTTAGGACTTCGATGCAGTGATCCTAAGAGGAAGAAACGGCCTGATTTGGCAAATGAGGTATTGGTTGAGATCAAATCGATCCACCGTTCTGCTTCTGGAGCAAATTAATCGATGAATCTGATTATGCATGTGTGTTTGCGTGTTCTTTTAATGCTCTTTCGTTTGGTCTGCTGTTGTTTTTTCTTATTTGCTTGAATAAAGTAGTTATTGCGATCATCGCAACATATTTCTGGGGCCGTTTGGCAAGTGGAATTATTAATGAAAAATATAATTATTTGTCTGGTTGCTTATAAATTTTTTATAATTTTTCTATTCTCTCTTGAATAATTTGTTGGTCTTTCGTAATTTGTTTTTTTTTATCATTATTACATAATGTATAATACAATTTTAAATATAACAGAAAAAATGAGGATATCGTATGAACTATGAAAGAAGCCAAAATTTAGGTTTAAATTATCCCTATTACAGTATGTTCTTAAGAAATTTTAATTATAAAGAAGGTTTTATGAGGGGAGCAGTTGAGAAAATTGGATCTGAATTAATTCTACTAATATATTTGGTAAACATTTTTCTCTAATTTCGTGATGCCATATCAGTTTTTTTATCCAACCATGTTATACCGGATTCCAAATAATCGATAACCTATAATTGAGTTTCCCACGTCACGTCCATCTCTTGGCGCCTCCCACAAGAGGAAGGCTCCGCTGACGTCTTCCACAGAAGGCGTCCACATCTCCCCTCATAGCGTCTCCCTCCTCATTATGTCTCGCACATATAGCCTCTAAGAAGGGCGCATCTCTCTCTCGCACATAAGACCTTTTTCAATAAAGGCTCCTCCTCATGATACTTATTGTATGGGACGATTCCTTATAAACATTATTACCGCTTCTTCTCTTTCTCTTCTCGGTGACTTCTTCTCTGTTTTTTGTTGGCGATTCCTCAGTGCATAGTTTCTGCAGGACTTATGTGTTGTATTCCTTCTCGGCTGCACAATGGGTGGTGTCCTTTTTGAATTTTTGGGTTCCGCAAATCTCCTTTTTCATGCCAGATCTGCGTCTCTTCATACAATTTCATTCAATCGATGCTTGTGGATGATTACCCCTGTCCCCAACTTGTTGTTGCCTTCTCAACAGGTTATAAAATTGTACTATTTTTTATAATCCTCTTAGTTGAGCTATTTAAAAAATTGTCTTCAAAATTACTTAAGACTCAATTACCCCTCTCTCCAATACTTCAAATTTACTGTATTTTCAATTTCAGAAAAAAATTATCGTAAATTTAAAGGCAAAAGCTTGTGATGATAAAGTATCTGATGAAATTATTCTAAGAAGTTCCTTCATATTTCGCAAATTTAAAGACAAAAACTTTTGATGATAAGGTGTTCGATGAAATTATTCTAAGATGTTTCTTCATATCTCAAGATCCAAAGGCCAAACATATTTAATAGGTAATAACCATATCTCATATATTCCTTTTCCTTTCATGATTTAGTGTGTAATATACTATTTGAAGTATATAAATTACTTGGGATAATTTTCATCACAGACATTTTATCGAACGCGTTGCGAACCGTCATTGAAACCACACCAGAAGATCTTCTCGCCACGGTGTATCTCTGAGCCAATAGAATCACGCGACCTCATGGCTTGGAGTTGGGTATTGGAGACACAACTCCAATTAGGGCCCTCGGTGAAGGTTATGGCAGGAACAGTGATCAAGTGAGAAAGCAATTAAAGGTAAAAAAAAGGATTTTAGTATTTTAAATTACTTTGTACAATTAATTGAATTTGCAATTTGAATTTTAGGAACTTGGTGATTTAGGACTCGTGGGGAAAATGAGCAGGTCTTCACAATGGAGAGTGTTAACTTATTTCGCAAATCCTCATAAGAAGAAATCTCAAAGCTTGACAATAACTAAAGTGCTAGATACGTTCCGTACAATTGCAAAGGTACCCTCCCCCTTTTCTTGTAATTTTGCAATTTTACCCTAATAATGTTCATAATTAAATTAGGAATCTAGGAAAGATGGTCAAAACAAGAAAAAGGAACATATAAAAGCACTTCTTGTACCAGCCACAGATTGCGAGCCTCAATATATTAACCGCCTTCTTCAAGTAATTATTTTTCATCATTTTATATTTTACTGTATATTCTTAATTTTAATTTCTTCTTTGAAATATAGTCGAAAATGCGAATTGGTTCAAGAGAAAAAACCGTACTTGTCGCACTAGCCCAAGCCTCAATTTATTCTAAAAAACCACTCGAAAATTAACTTTCTTTAGACGAGGTATATCATAAAAATATCACATATGCGCCTATAAAAATATAACAATTTTTTTCTGACTCAGGCTGCGAAAATAATGAAGCACGTGCACTCAGTACTACCTATAAACTACAAGATAGTCCAGGCCCTTCTAGAAGTGGGAGTCTGGAAGTTTCTAGAAACTTGCAAATTTTCTCTAGGATTTCCGGTGGGGCCCATGCTTGCAAAGCCTAGGAAAGCCGTGTCAGAAATTCTCGATGAGTTTCAAGGAAGCGAATTCAGTTGTGAATATAAGTCGATGATGAACGTGCACAGGTTTGCAAAATGGCCCCTCTGTTTATTTATCTATTTAGGGAATTTTGTTGAAAAGTTCTTTTATGATTTATATTTTGAAGATACAATCTATGGAGGATGGGACGGTGGAGATATATAGTAGCAATGCTGAGAGGAATACCGACAAGTATTCTGATGTTGTCAATGAAGTGGCAAAGTATGTAATTAATTAGAATTTTTTTTTTAAAAGTATAAAAAGTATAAATATAATAATTTGTGTAATTTTTTAAGCCTAATGTGAAGTCATTTGTGTAGGACTGAAATTGTGGCTTAGACCATGAAAAAAATAGAATTGAACCCTTTCAGATTTATATATTTATATTTTTTTAACAGATACTTAGTACTAGGACACGTTACACGTAAAGGAGTAATAATAAGCGATATTAAAGTAGCGTTGTGTTCATATAGATTTGATATTTTGTATGTAAATGATCAACCTCTCTTCCAGGAGCAACTCAATGTCCTCAGAGAGGTATTGATTTAGGAATTATCATTTTTAGAAGTAACCCCTGATTTTTCTGGTAATTATTTATTTCAACACATATACGACTCTTTTGTGGAGATTCCTGGAATATTCCAATTTGCAACTGCAAGCATCTAATGATTTGTAGGAGATTCAAAAGTTTCTCGCGACAGTTGTTAATTCCAGGTACAGTCAATTCTCTATCAGAAACTTGGTATATTTATTTCGCATTTGTATCCATCTATTGGATTAATTTTTGATTTTGTCTTTTGCGAGATTGAATGAATCTTTGGATGCCAATATTTGATAGAAAAAAATTTCTCAGTGAATTTTGAAGGTATAAAGATTTTAATGATTTGTAGGATCACGTCTATTATGTTTTTTTGATGAAATGCCTACTCATTTTAAAAGAGAAGTTATGTTCCTTGGGGTGAGTATTTAGGTTTTTTCAGTATTTACGATTTTCCTCCTCATATTTATTTATGATTATATCATTTATTTTTCAAGAGTCGAAGTCGAAACCACCATTGTTGTCAAAAGATACAATGTAAACCCTAATTCCTTTTTTATTGAATATTTATAAGATAAATTTAGTTCTATGGTATTTATTATTATTGTGTGTATTAAATGAAGTTGCCAAATGGAACAACAATACAACTCCACAAATATTTATTATTTTCCAACCATTATATTATTAATTTGTATAAATAACTTTCGTAAAAGCTCTTTAAAATGAGAAGAATGTTTGTTAATCAATCTTGTGGTTCAAATAAGCCATGCTATAATATTTACTAGGAGAATACTCGCGCTACGCGACGAACATGTAAATTATGTTTTTCATTGTAATACAATTATATATTTGTATGATAATATTAATAATATCATCTTAAAATAAAGTTATTTGAATTCATTTATCTATGATTATTCATATGTTTTACAATTATTTTACATTATGATAAGAAAATATCTCATTTTTTTAATCAAATAATAATACTTATATTAGTGTAATTATATAATAATATACAAGAATAAGATATAATAAAATTTTACGAAAAAACGTAACAACATATATTATATCATTCTTCACAATATTGGATACAATATCAAATATTAAAATAATGAATCATACAACACATATAGTAACACGTTATTAATTATATAGTTGTAACAATTTTTATTGATTCAAAATGCAATGGAAAATATAAAATAATGTAAAACTTAATTAGCGGAAGTAATTTAATAAATAATATCAAAATTTAATTTATAATAAACACATACAAATTATTTTATATCATATGATTTCTTTTTATTTTACATTATTTAAAATAACAATACAATTTGATTGGTATTTATAAGTTCAAAAAGTTATTTAGATGGATAATTTTTTTTTAATACTATTATTTTTTGAAAAAGTTTTGTTTGCTTAAAAACACAAAT
The DNA here is from genome assembly GCA_946800325.1 of Luzula sylvatica. Taxonomy (NCBI): domain Eukaryota; kingdom Viridiplantae; phylum Streptophyta; class Magnoliopsida; order Poales; family Juncaceae; genus Luzula; species Luzula sylvatica. The sequence continues at coordinate 20,920,234 of OX326960.1, read as the reverse complement.
ATAATCTACTTAATATTATATGAGATTCATATTGTTATAATTTTTAAACAAAATAAATAATAATACTTAAAAATTATATTATGCAAATAAAATTCTTACAAATATATTATGTAAATATGTATTTTTTTTGCATTGTATTTTCTTACATAATATCTTTACAAATTGATATTATGAAAATGATTTGTATGAACTATGCTAATATGGATGTCAAAATAAAGAGAAAAATAAAATGAATATATTTGATGGGTTTATAAAATTAAATTTCCAGAATAATACTAATATATGCTGTATTTTTTATAATATTACATATTGAATTATTAGTATTTCATATATAAACTTTTCATATTCCATTGCATTCACATTTGATCATGTAATCTTTTGTAAAATGTTATATAATTGATTAGACTTGGTCTAATATGATTCTAACCAATAATAATATGCCACATCATTAATGTAGGATGATGTGGTTTTCTAAGAATGCTTAAAACATGGTGTAAAATAATAACACATAAATTACTACACAAAATAAGATCTTTAAGAAATCTAACAAAAAATTAATGATTGAGATTAACCCACATCACTACATCTTATGGTTAAAATTAATAATTAAAAATAATAATACAAAATACATGTCTTAAATGATCAAATATAATATTAATGCATATGATGAAGCCACATCACACAATCTAATGGTTAATAATCAAGACAAGCATAATACTCCAGAAGAGTATATGATGATAAGAGTTTATATTGCATGTTTTGGACCGGTAGTCTAGAATATGTCTTTTAAGATTATAATATTAAATTTTATGAAATTTATTGTATACACCAGAAGTGTATATTAACGCACCCGTAGTTGCTCATTGAAAATACACACCAGAAGTTGTGAGCATATTTATATTTATTATTGCTTGTTTATTTTATGTATATTTATTTTTCGCACATTTATTATTTATCCGTTTGTTTTATGTACTTATAATTGTTCACACATTTATTACCATTTTGCACCTGTAGTTGCAATCCAATTTATTCATGCACACAAAGTTTGAAATTTCATCTTATTGAAACCTAGAGTTTCAATATAAAGTTGCAATGTTCAAAGTTAAAGAGCATCTAGTAAAGTTGATAATGTTATTGAAAGCACCTGAAGTTGCAAGAGCACAAAATATATAATATATTATACTTGATATGAATAAATATTTGTATAAAATAAATAATTGAAAATATTCTAGAAATGCGTTCATTGAAATAAGATAGTTTAAGAAGCATTTGGATTAATACTATCATGTCTTCTTTATTGAAAAACAAATTAGATTGATGAATGATTCTATTCCATAATTCCCAGAAGTGAATGTTGCCCCGAAGGCTGAATTCCAAATTATGTCTGACACAAATATTGATCTTGATAAGAAAATCACGTAATAAATAAAAAGACTCGTCAAAATATGTTTACAGAGAATCCGAAAATATATATTCTTCAAGACGTGGCTTGAAAATAGTTGTACCAGTAGTACACGATAAATCCGATATTGTTTATGAAACCTCTTGAAGAGAAAAACAAGAAGAAAAAGGGATGATTTTCTTATCTATCAAAACAAAGTTTATTTTGTGTCGAATTATTTATTTCATCAATAAATAGATGTGTATATTAAATTATAAGAGCGTATATTTATGATTGGTGACTCTTGAAGAATTTTTGTTTGATTGCTCTAGAAAATACATTATCTATATTACTCCAAAAGAGTCATTATGTTAATAGAAACATATTAGTTTATTTTTATGACATGCAATTATATTAGTAAAATTGAAGTTATGAACCAGAAGTTCAATTTACAAAACAAAAAAAAAGCAATTCTATGATTTGGATTAATTGCTTAGGCACAGAATATGCATGTCACGATCATGACTCGATTAAGTCCAACTATTTATCATAAGTACTCCCCATTTTCTATAACTTGTGAGTGATCGGAGCAAAAAGTATTCACTCAATTTATTTTTTATGTGTAGTAGATGTGTGATCACACATGGACGAGTTAAATTAAGTTTTTGGTATATATATGGTTGATTATTTTGTAAAATTGTATATCATGAACATTTATTTATTTGAACCAGAAGTTCGAATGATATACACAAACTGGAAGTTTAAATTTGTATTCGTAAACTAGAAGTTTACATTCAAGAAATCAACCATGTTTAATATGTATGTTGCAAATACGAAATCCCTGAAGGAGAAATTACATAAACAACTAAGATGGTTTACGAAATAATCAAACACGAGTAAAAGTTTTGAAGATATAAAATATCATGCAAGTCCCGAAGAACTTCATTGGATATTAACTAAAATATCAACAACTCGTGCCTAAATTAGGGGGAGAGAATGAAAACTGGAAAAATAAGAAATTATTTGAATTGCATCATCACATCAGATCCTCGAACATGTAAACAGAAACTATGAGTTTATAAATAAATTATTTGCACGAACTTTCAAATAGGTGATTTGATGCATTGATCAATACAAGAATGAATAATGAGTAAAAGTTTCCAGTCTAAAATGCTCATATTTGTAGTATAATATACTTGGATAATTTTAAATTTGATATAAGCCCGAAGCTTGGTCGACCAATCGGTTCTCATATTAGAAATCCAAAGGAATAAGAAAGAGCACGATAAAAAGTTGGCAATAAAGAAGTTGAGAATACTTCTAATGATATATATCCTTTTTAAAAGGATAATGAAATATTAATTAGTAGATTTGACATAAATAAATATATAACATTTAGAAAAGATTCAGGGACCTGACAACATCGAAATTGTTGAAAATAACGAGATCTCAAAATAATGTCTCTACTAGAAGAAGATTGAACCGAAATAAAATTATAGTTATTAGAAAGTTGGCATGAGTGCGCTTTCAATTTATAATTAATAAAACGAGGATATGAAGTTAAATAAATTGTGGAATGTCGACATCTAAAAATAATTGGCCAATAACATAAATCACATAAGAAATTGAAATTGATGGACCTGAAGTCCAAAAACCACCTTACATGGTGATACAAATTGTATTTATGTTTTTAATTTGTTTAAAACTCTCTGAAGGACTAAAATTGTTTCTTGTATTTATTATATCAGATTATTCACATGACTCATTTTGCTAGGATATTCATGAAAATCCCCGAAGGATTTAGTATGCCTGAAGCATACGATTAAAACTCTCGAGAGATAGATTATATTAAATTACAAAGATCTTTGCATGAATAGTAATTTGAGCCATAAGATATAATCGATGTAATAAGTAAGAATATATATACCGGTATGAATGATCAAATTCGCATATGCATATTTATTATATATAAATAGTGTTTAATTTATAATTATTTGAACTCCCGAAGAGTTATAAAAGACAATTACTAAAAGAAGATATTTAACGGGAAAGATATCAAATGTAAGTAGTATTTTTCATGGATTACAAAGATAGTAAATATTTCCTGAAGAAATTAGTTTGTCGGTGGAAACTAAGAATTCAAAACAACTAGTGCAAAAGATTGAACTTCTTAATCATAAAATATTTGTATCCATGAGGGGGAGAAATTATATGCAATGCACTCTTTTTGTCCTTGATCTTGGTTTTGTCCCACTGGATTTTCCTGACAAGGTTTTTAACGAGGCAACTTATGAAGCGTATGAAACATAATATATTGCACTATCTTTCCTTCACTAGGATTTTTGTCCCTTTGGGTTTTACCTAGTAAGTTTTTAATGAGGCAGATTTTTGTGATATAAGTATCCAAAGAGAATATTCTCCATTCACATTCAACGTGAATAAAAACGAAAGGAAACATTCAAGAAGAATTACATTCACTTGAAAAACGTGAAGATTTGGGACCTGTAGTCCAAACAACTATTATAGGCAACATACGAACTACAAACATGTATGTATAAAAATTTGCAATAAGAAATGAAATTACACTCAGATTTTGATTATATTTGCAATCTCGAGGACTCCATTTATTTCTCGTGGACGTTATAATAAAATACGGATCACTTTATAATGTTATGAAAATCCCAGAAGGACTTAAATCAATGTATCTTTGTCAAGAAATTAAATTATGGATTTGCAGTATATGTCATGATTTGAAATATCATTGAAACTCCTGAAGAAGTTGCAAAGACTCAGAAAAGAAATATGGTATTTGTTCACCAATCTATTTATGAAGAGAATATTTGAAACGTTTTAAAATTGACAAGTTTCACACATTAATTTCTCTTATAGTGATCAATCCATTGATATGAAGAATAATTATTTTCGTCACGGAGAAGGTAATGAAATTTTTGTTGGTCCAGAAGTACCATATTTGAGTATTATTGGTTCCAACATGCAGCACTTCGAGGGTCCAAAATAATGGTGAGATAAACGTCCAACAAATTTACTCGAATGATAACCTGAATGATCTCTTCACCAAGTAGTTGTCATTGCATCTTTCTAGAACTTGGTTTACAAGATGAGACTTCGTCGACTTAAGGAGATTTGCCTATATGAGGGGGAGATTTAGTACGCATTGCACTCTTTTTCCCTTGGCCATGGTTTTATCCCAATGAATTTTCCTGGCAAGGTTTTTAATGAGGCGCGTTCCTGGCAAGGATAATTCTCCCAAATTATCTTCCTCACACAAGCTCCAGAAGAGCAGCGAAATTGATATCTATCAAATTCGCTCAAGTAATAATCTTGAATATTTCTTGCCAACTAAACTTTCAGGCAATTAAGACATAATATTAAACTCCGTTATTTTGGAGATATGTGTACCCATCAGAGGGAGAAATAATACGCGCTACACTCTTTTTTCCTAGTCATGGTTTTTATCCCAATGGATTTTCCTGACCAGGTTTTTAACGAGGTAGCTTCTCATGCGTATGAAATATTGACATCCAAGAGGGAGTGTTATAAATATAATAAATTGATGTCAAGCAACAAATCTTGTGAAGATGGAGATATTAATTATAGGATATTTAGTATATTTGATATTGTACTCTTTCTTTGTATTGTAACGTTTTATATGGCAAGAAGTATCTTGGCCTGCACTCACCCTCTACTATATAAAGGGGATAGTGGCTATTGTATTCAGTTAACTCATTCAATAGAAACTTTGTCTCCTCCCATTCTCTCTTTGTTTGTTCTTTATTTTATAACAAAATTGAATATATAAATCGTGTTGGTTTCAAAAAATTTCTTTCTAAAAAGTTCATGTTGGCTCCATAATATTTTGAGTCCTTAAAACAATTATGCAAGTATTTCGATTTATTTAAATATATGTATTACTGTTGGAGTAATATTATAATATTATAAATTATAAAATAATTCAAATTTGCTTATATGTAATTGGAATTGTAATACTAAAACAGAGAATAATAACAAAACTAAAATCTCCGCAGTCCATGATGAACCCACAACGAACAAACACGTCTGCAATCTTATGATGTGGCTTGGTCTTATTGGATATGCCATACTAAACTCCTGCCACGTAATAATCTCACGTGTTTCTTTTTTACTTCGTCATGGAAAATCTGAAATTGACAATTATTTTATTATGCATTCCATTAACAATATGATTTATAATAGACTAGATCATAATGACATAGAAGGACAGTTATCTCAGTTTGGCTCAATGAAAAAAGAACTCAAAACGGTTCTACTAGTAGAAATACGAACTTAGCGAACTAAAACGTATGATGCGTATATGCTTCAGGTAAAAGTCTTAACTCACTTTACTTCAATCCGTCCTAGTCGAATTTTGGCATGCTTCTGAGGTGACCCTCCTCCTTCACTACAACGCCGTTTCCTTTAGACTCTCTTTTATTCGGGGAGGGACTGATGAGTGATTTGATCGATATAGCGAACAAGGATACGACATGATTAATCCTACTATAATATGTTCCAATATTAAAGTGCCACATCATTAATTCAACCTATCCGGATTTCAAATACACACTAAACTAATTTATCCGGATTTCAAATACACTCAACTATTACATATCCTCCTGTTATCTGGTCTTCCTTCTTATCTTTTCTTTCATATTGGTACCTGTGCCTCTCTCTATATTCACGTCTCTCTCTATTTTCACATCTTCTTGTATAATACACACTATGTGTTAGGGTATTTAATCCTAACTTGATTTAATTTGTATAATTTCAGGTGGGAGTTGGATTTGGGGGAGAAAAGATAGAAGAACAGAAGAGATAAAGAAGAGAAGATAGGTTGATTCAAGAAAAGAGTTCTCAATAGGAATTAACATAAAATCTATTACATTGTTCTGAATATAAATACTAAGTAAATAAATGCAATTACTGTAGTAAAACAACTCTAATAATAACTAACTGGATACAGTAAATAACTAGAATGGCACTGTAGATCTTCTGTTCTTATGTCCCCTCCATTTCCTCTGGATAACACTCTCCATTCTAGCCCAACTCATGTGGGCTCCTTAGCCACTTTCGATAAGGCCCACGTTACTCCTTCTCCTTTTAATTGTTTTAACTTTCTTGGTGAATTTAATTCTCAGCCCACGGCCCTTTTTACTCATTTTCTCTAGATCCGATAACCCAGCACTCTTAATGGATCCGTTCAGAAGTCTCACCGATCCATTAGGGTCGCCATGGCCTGACATTGCCCTTCTCTCAAAATCATTCTTGTCCTCAAGAATGAAATTGGGAAATCGAGTGGCGATCTCGTCGTAATCTTCCCAGGTATCTTCCATTTCCGTTAAGTTAGACCACCTTATTAGTATCTGAACCACTGCCTGGTTACCCTTTTTAACAGCCCTTCTATCGATAATGGTCAGCGGTTCTGCCTGGATCGAGCCGTTATGGCCTGGAATAGGCAGCCTGAGTGCAATTGCAGCTACATCGCCAACCTTTTTCTTCAATTGGGACACATGGAAGACAGGATGGATCATACTATCTTCTGGTAAGCTCAATTCATAAGCGGCATTTCCAATTCTCTTAATGATCTCGTAAGGCCCAAAGAATTTAGGACTGAGTTTATTGTTAATCCTTTTTGCCACTGATCCTTGTCTATAGGGTTGTAATTTTAGATATACCCATTCTCCTACCTTAAATTTTTTTTCTGATCTTCTCTTGTCAGCATTAATCTTCATTCTTTTCTGAGCTTTCTTTAACTGATCCTGTAATTTAAGTTGCATCACAACTCTGGATTTAATTAGCTCTTCCACTGTCTTTAATCCACTATCAGAAGTGTAGACAGCTGGTAATTGAGTAGGTTTGTATCCAAACAAGGCCTCAAATGGGGTCATGTTCAGAGATGTATGAAATGAGGTATTGTACCACCACTCAGCTAGTGGTACCATCGATACCCATTTTTTTGGATCATTAAATGCCATGCATCTAAGATAATTTTCCACACATTGATTCACCCTCTCAGTTTGACCATCTGTCTGAGGGTGATAGGATGTGGACATTTTCAATTTAACCCCTAGCTTCTTAAATAATTCTTTCCAGAATTGACTTGTAAAGATTGGGTCTCTGTCAGAAATTATGGAGCTGGGTAACCCATGAATCCTATAGACATGAGTGATGAAGATTTTGGCTATGTCATTAGCATTATAAGGGTGAGAGAGAGGTATGAAGTGATTGAACTTTGTCAGCCTGTCCACTACTACCATTAGGACATATTTTCCTTCTGATTTAGGCATACCAGATATGAAATCCATGCCAACACTCTCCCAGGGCCTTAGAGGAATGGGGAGGGGTTCTAGTAAGCCAGGAGGAAGGACAGTTTCCCCTTTGTTTATCTGACAAGGGTGGCAAGTTCTGACATGTTCCTCAATGGCCTCCTTAAGCTTGGGCCAAAAGAAAATATTCTTAACCCTCTGATAGGTGGCTCTAATGCCAGAATGCCCACCTATGCTGCCATCGTGTAATTCACTCATGATCTTCTCCCTCCATCCCCCATTATTTCCCGCACAAAGCCTGGATTTGTACCTGATAATATCCTGATGAATAGAATAATTAGGGTTCTCTTCCGAGGGATTCAATTTCTCCTTCTTAATTTTCTCTATCCATTCATCATTGATATAACTATCTTTTAAATCCTTAATCCAATCAGGGGTTATCACTGTCACAGCATTTAGGGTTTCCTCACTTTCTCTTCTTGATAGTGCATCTGCTACCCTATTTTCAGTACCCTTCTTGTATTCAATCCTGAAGTCAAACCCTAAAAGCTTGCAAAGACCCTTATGTTGCAAGGTGTGATTTAGTCTTTGTTATAATAAAAATTTAAGGCTAATATGATCTGTTCTGATAATGAATGGTCTACCAATGAGGTAGTGCTTCCACTTTTGGACTGAAGAGATCAAAGCCAAAAATTCCTTCTCATAGGTTGATAGTGCTTGAGCTTTTATTCCTAGACTTTTGCTGAAATAAGCTATTGGTCTTTTTCCTTGGATCAGCACTGCACCTATACCTTTGTCAGAGGCATCAGCTTCTAGGATGAACTCTTGAGTGAAATCTGGCATGGTCAGCACAGGTGCTTGAGTCATAGCCACTTTGAGTTTATTGAAAGCCACATCAGCTTGTTCATCCCATTTGAATGCATTCTTTTTGAGTAAATTTGTGAGAGGTTTGCTAATAAGTCCATAATCCTTAACAAATTTTCTATAATATCCTGTTAAGCCTAAGAATCCTCTCAACCCTTTGATGTTCCTTGGTACTGGCCAGTCACTCATGGCTGCTATCTTATTAGGGTCAGTTCTCACTCCATTCTCAGATATTAAATGCCCCAAATATTCTATCTCCAGCAACCCAAATTCACACTTTTTTCTCTTTGCTACCAACCCATGATCAATCAGGGTTCTGATAGTTATTTCCACATGTTTAAGATGATCCTCCCAATTTGGGCTATAAATTAGTATATCATCAAAAAACACCAATATAAATTTCCTCAAATAAGATTTAAACACTTCATTCATCAGAGATTGAAAAGAAGCTGGGGCATTAGTGAGCCCAAAGGGCATCACTTTATACTCATAGTGCCAATGGTGGGTCCTAAAGGCAGTCTTTTCTACATCTTCCTCTCTCATTCTGATTTGGTGATAACCACTCATCAGATCTATTTTGGAGAAATATTTAGACCATTTTAATTCATCCAATAGATCATCCACAATTGGAATAGGATATTTGTTCTTTATAGTCATGCCATTCAATTTTCTGTAACCTACACAAAGTCTCCATGACCCATCTTTCTTTTTAACTAGTAGGGCTGGTGAGGCATAGGGGCTAGAGGAAGTTTGTATCACACCCTCCTTGATCAACTCCTCAATAATTCTCTCTAATTCAATCTTTTGAAAATAAGAATACCTATAAGGCCTTAGGTTCACAATCTTGGCATCTGTGCTCAAGGGAATCCTATGATCACACTTTCTCACAATCTTGGCATCTGTGCTCAAGGGAATCCTATGATCACACTTTCTAGCTGGGGGTAGTCCTATAGGTTTCTCAAAAACCTGGGCATAATTTTGTAAAATTACATTTAGGTCCTCATTAATTTCACAATTTTTTTCCTCCTGATTTTCTTCAGTGAGACTATATATTCTTGCTAGGATAACCTCACTCCCCTTTTTGCCCTCCTTATTAGCATCTATTATTCCTTCACACATTTTTATTTTGGAAATCTCTTCTTGAACTTGGAGTTTAATTGTTTTTCCATCCTTATTAAAACTGACCCATTTCTCATCCCAGTCAATGGTCATCCTACCTTGACTAGTGAGCCAATCCATTCCAAGTATCATGTCATAACCCTTGACATCCAATAATCTCACATTCTGCTTAAATTCTTGACCTTGAATGGAATAGATTAGATCATTACAAGTGAAGTCAGTGATTAGTTTAGCTCCATTGGCTACCATCACTGTCATGGGCATGGTTTTGGAAATATTACAATTCAATCCTTCTAATACCGATGGGTCAATGAAAGAATTGGTTGCCCCACTATCCAATAGTGCAAGTATTGGTTTATTTCCAATAAGACCCTTGAATTTCATGGCATTTATTCCAGGGTTTTGAACTAAAGCATGAATTTTATCTATTGTTTCTTCTTTTTGCATTAACAATTCCTCAGTGAGATCTTTCATTTGTTCATTTTCTTATTCCACTGGGCATAAAATGTGTATCCCCCCTTTTTTACATTGATGCCCTCCAACATATTTATCTCCACATTTGTAACATAACCCATTGGCTTTTCTATACTCAAACAATTCTCTATTAATTCTGGGTTCCCATTTATGCTCATTCTTTTTTTCCTTTCCTTGTATATCTTCCTTCTTATATGAATAACTTAGGGACTTAGTTTTTTTATACTGGCAGTCATAGGCTAATTCATACTCTAAGGCATAGTCGAATGCATCATTGAGTGATTTTGGTCTCAAAACCTTCACAAAATGTTTAATTTCATCTTTGATACCCATAATGAATGAGGATATGAAGAACCCTTCACTAAGATTAGGGTTTTCTATGCTTAACCTTCCCCTTACTCTTTCAAATTTCTCTATAAAGTCCTCTACTTTTCCAAACTGTTTAAGTTTAAGGAATTCCTCCACAGGGTCAGTGAGATTTCCTCTCTTAAATCTTTCCAGAATTTCTGTCACTAGCTCTTGCCAAGGAGGATGGCCTCTATTCACCACAAAGTATTCATACCACTCACTGGCTTTCCCCACAAAGTTCAAGACTGCTAATTTTGTTTTATATTCCTCAGGGATGGTGTAAATGTCAAAGTAACATTCACTCCTCCTTATCCAGTCTTTAGGGTCCATTCCATCAAATGTGGGAAATTCAGATTTTGGTAAGTATGATTTATTAAAGGCAGGAGTACCAGTGGTACTGTAGTGATCATATTTCCTAGGGTTTCTTGCCATGCCTAGAACTGACTCAGACTGTTCTGCATTAATACTGGGGCCTTCTCCATAATAGGGAGTAGGGGGTGAACCTAATAATCCTTTTCCTCTCTCATTTGGGGGATCAGGATTTTCCTTTGGTTTATTGATGTGACCAGTCATGATCCTCTCCATTCGGGCCTCAAACTTGTCTAGTCTATCATCTAGCTTCTTGTCAATAGACTTGGATTGAGTTTCAAGTAATAGAGTCACCTTTTCCATGACTCTTTCTTCTACCGTTAGTATTTGACCTAGGGTTTCTGAGAATCGATCCTCCATGTGACTTTGGATGAGATCAACCCTACTGCCCAGATCTTCAGTGCCATCGCCTAATACTTTAGAGATCTTAGGAGGCATGGTACTGTTTATGCAATATCCAGATTAGGTTGAAAACAATGAAAATATTCAACTAGCAATGCTAGAAGTAATCATTCGAGTTCAAGCCTAATTTAGATCGCTGCTCTGATACCAATTGTTAGGGTATTTAATCCTAACTTGATTTAATTTGTATAATTTCAGGTGGGAGTTGGATTTGGGGGAGAAAAGATAGAAGAACAGAAGAGATAAATAAGAGAAGATAGGTTGATTCAAGAAAAGAGTTCTCAATAGGAATTAACATAAAATCTATTACATTGTTCTGAATATAAATACTAAGTAAATAAATGCAATTACTGTAGTAAAACAACTCTAATAATAACTAACTGGATACAGTAAATAACTAGAATGGCACTGTAGATCTTCTGTTCTTATGTCCCCTCTATTTCCTCTGGATAACACTCTCCATTCTAGCCCAACTCATGTGGGCTCCTTAGCCACTTTCGATAAGGCCCACGTTATTCCTTCTCCTTTTAATTGTTTTAACTTTCTTGGTGAATTTAATTCTCAGCCCACGGCCCTTTTTACTCATTTTCTCTAGATCCGATAACCCAGCACTCTTAATGGATCCGTTCAGAAGTCTCACCGATCCATTAGGGTCGCCATGGCCTGACACTATGTACAGAACGAAGACACACGAAGACAAGCCAAAAGCGAATTTCTCACATCCGTTTCTCATCGCCGTTCTTCTCATCGTCGTTCTCCTCAGAAGGTTTCTCATCTAGACTTTCTCAACCTCGTCAACGGCGCTTCTTCAGAAGGTTTCTCATCGTTGTTCTCCTCCCCGCCTCCACAAATTATACATGGTGATCTATGATTTTCAATCCTCCGAATTCGTTACTCTAATTTTTGGTGATTTGGATAGTAATTCTCGGTTTGAATGGAGATTTATTATTAAATCAATTTCTTTTTTATTATTCTCATAGATTTCTTGTTTTTCTCGGAATTTCATGTTATCTACTGTTTATTTTGCTGATTTTCTTGAATTTCGTGTTTTTTTGCTGATTAGGAAGTTGCCGATTATTAGTTGCTGAGTTGCGTTTTTTTGCTGCACACAAAATCTTTTTCTAGTCCGTGATTACTGTTAATTTCAGTAAAAATAATCAATTGATTGTTAATTTAGGGGCCTTTGTACTTTCCATTTATTAATTGATTTCATTCATTTTTACTTCACAATTAAATTCTTTGCTTTGTTTTGTATAATTGGTCATGTACAACTGCGTAATTATTTGATTTCTTATGAAATTAATGTTTTCATTTTTTTTTTCCAGGTAATAATGGCCTGGATGATGCAGTAAATTGGGTTATCAAACATAAAATGGATCCAGATATTGCTGTCAAAATTTGTTCAACAACAGGTATATTTTTCTTTCAGTTTGTTATTTTTTTAGGGGCTAATTGCAATTTTTGCGTGATTATATATGATTGTAAAAATTTCAGGAGCCAAGCTGAAAGAGAATTCAAAGTAGAAGTAGAAGCAATTGGTCGAGTCGATATAAGCATTTAGTGAGATAAAGGTTTCAGTTTGAAGGGGCCCATAGGTAATTACGATTTACTATTTTGTCTTAACATATCAATTCATATATTAATATTATTAGCATTTTTATTCACGGTGGATTTTACATATGTACCTTAGAAAACTCCAAAATGTCATATTTAGCCCTTCATAAATCTAATTTGTCGTATTCACCCTTTAGTTTATCATAAACATATCATCGGAAAGGATGAATGGTTCGAATAAATAAGATATTTCAGAGAGAAAATATCTTTTTTAAAGGTAAATATGATGTTTTTGTTTTTAGAGAGGGTAAATATGTAAATTTCCCTTGATTATTGAACGAACATTTGTGACAGAATACTTGTATATGAGTACGTCGATAATGGAAACTTAGAGCAGTGGTTTCATGGAAATTTGGGATCCACAAGCCCTTGTACTTGGGATATTCGCATGAACATTATTCTCGGTCTGCCAAACGGTAATTTCGTAACGATTTAAATTTTTATGGGTTGAACTACAAAATCAATAAAAATATTTTAAACTTGAAATTAGGATTGTATATTTAAATTTCGTAATATATTGCTCGACCAGAAGTAAACCCTAAATTCTCGGACTTCGGTCTCGCCAAATCAAGTACTGGTAAGCTAAATGAGAGAAGAGAGGTGTATAGTTTTGGAATATTAATAATGGAAATTTGGGTCGAAACCCATTAGATTATAATCAATCAAACCCCTGGAGTGTTAGTTTTTATTTTTCCAAAATAGATATTTACACAAATGCCCCTGTTTTTTTTCTAATTATTTTCAGGTTAATTTGGTAGAGTGGTTGAAGAATATGATAACGAGTAGGAATTACGAGGAGTTTTTGGACCCGACATTATCTGAAAAACTAATTGTGATGAAATTTTAAGGTTAATGTTTCACAAGTATTTTACTTGCAAGGTAAAATCATGTATTTCAAAGTTAAATTAACATGTGCAATGTAGAGGATCATTATTTTATTTAAAAATGGATTGTATATTTGAAATATTGCATGATTACTGAATTTTATTAATTTATTTTGTAAATTAAAATGTTGTAGTACTAAATCACATTACTAATCATTAATTGCAAATGTTAAAAGATCATATTGTGTGCCACATGGAAAAATATCAAATGAATTAAATTTTAATTAATCAATTTTTCAAATAATAATTCACCGTTTAGTTATATTTGATGTTGAATGTAAGCAATTCAAAAATATCATGTTTCAAACCCCGCAGCGTAGCGCGGGTATTATACGAGTACTTAATATGATCCGACATAATACGGATGAGATACATGGGGGATATGATTGGAATATTCTATTTATGAACAATTCGGCCCATTATATATTTTGAATTTGATCCATAATATTTTTAAATAAATTATATAGAATTTTTTTAGTATATTTCTAAATTAGTTCTACATTAGTTATCGTTTGATCGATTTTATTTATTGTCATGATATTTAATTTCAAATTATTATATATATATATATTAAAGTACTTATTATATAGCTGTATTTGTATCCGAGATTTTTTTTAAATTGTCATATCGCCGTATCTGTATCGTATCGGATATTTGTATTCGTGCAACATAGTATATCAAACCATATCCATCATTATATCGATTATTTATTTTCTAATATTAAATAATTTTTTATAACATTTATTTATACTAAATGTCCAAAATTAATTCAAAGTTCAAAATAATTAATTTACATTTTTTTTTTTTTGAGTAAATTCAGAGAGGGCTCAAAGTCCCCCTTCCAAACACAATCTCCCTTTTTTTTTATTACAAACCCGTAGGCCACACACTATATTCACTCTCATTTAACATTCTTTAACCAATAATTCAGTGTCCCCGCCGGGAATCGAACCCCACACCTCTCGCTCCCTAGTCAACAGGTGTGACCAACTAGGCTAACTCTAGTTGGTTTAATTTACATTTTAAAATACAACTAAAAATCCCAACATACCGAATCATTAAAAATAACACAAAATAATAGGCCGGCCCAAATTAATAAAATTAAAAAAAAAAATTGGGACCTAAGTTTAAACCGATCTATATTGGTCCATATATCGGACGACCAATTTTCTCAATCGATATGAGATATATCACAACGGCCATGAACCAGTTATCGACATAAAATTAATGATGAATGATTTTGCAATGTCTCTTTCGCCTTCTCTTATATATTATTTTATATTATTTTATACTTTTTGATATACTATGAATAAATTTTTTGTTTATACTATGGATTAAATATCTGTTATTATTTATATTTTCTTACTATATTTTTTTTATACAATGGATTAAAGATTTGATTTTTTTACTATTATGTAAAATAAAATTATACGACAATCTTTTGTTGTGCGCAGTGTCTTCATTGTGCATCCGGATGTTTTTCTCACGCATTCAAATTTGAAATGCGTCGAAGAGTCCGCGCATCTCGTCTATCGTGAAACTTGATGTGATAGGAGTATTGACAGTTGGAGAGGATTGACACATTTTGATCCAAGTGAGTAATATCTTATATGATGCACTTACTTATGTTTAGTAAAACTTTTTTTACATCAAGGTGGTTTATGTGGACATTTAGATTTGTTTAGATATATCAACATTAAAAACAATCCAATTTGAATATATTTCACCACCATGAATTAATCTAACTTTATCTTCAAAAGAGCCATTTATTTGTCCTTTTTAAGTAATCCCACAAAAAAATTTACAAACACAAATCGGACCAGCAAAA
>OX326960.1:20242326-20304449 GCA_946800325.1 Luzula sylvatica | reverse complement strand
TTCACAAACACCAAGAAAGTTTGTTTTTCGATTCAAAACAAGATTTTAACGCTTTGGGGAGTTCAAATAACGTGTTTCTAGATCATTTGTATCGTATCTTTTAGTACATAACTTTTCACCAAATTTCACAAACACTAAGAAAGTTTGTTTTTCGATTCAAAACAAGATTTTAACGCTTTGAGGAGTTCAAATAACGTGTTTCTAGATCATTTGTATCGTACCTTTTAGTACATAACTTTTCACCAAATTTCACAAACACTAAGAAAGTTTGTTTTTCAATTCAAAACAAGATTTTAACGCTTTGAGGAGTTCAAATGACGTGTTTTTAGATCATTTGTATCAGATCTTTTAGTATATAACTTTTCACCAAATTTCACAAATACTAAGAAAGTTTGTTTTTCGATTCAAAACAAGATTTTAACGCTTTGAGGAGTTCAAATAACTTGTTTTTAGATCATTTGTATCGTATCTTTTAGTACATAACTTTTCACCCAATTTCACAAACACTAAGAAAGTTTGTTTTTCGATTCAAAACATGATTTTAATGCTTTGAGGAGTTCAAATAACATGTTTTCAGATCATTTGTATCGTATCTTTTAGTACATAACTTTTCACCAAATTTCACAAACACCAAGAAAGTTTGTTTTTCGATTCAAAACAAGATTTTAACGCTTTGAGGAGTTCAAATAACGTGTTTCTAGATCATTTGTATCATATCTTTTACTACATAACTTTTCAACAAATTTCACAAACACTAAGGGGATGTTTGTTTTGCAGTAAGTGTGGCAGTTAGTAAGTGCACTTACTGCATTAACTCATTTTTTGTTGTTTGGTTTGATGTATTTTATCAAATTACGGTAACTCATGCTTCAATGTCATCTCATTTTCCTGCAAGTACACCTCCCGTCATAACTACAAGAAGTGAATATACATCACAAAAAGGCTTGGCGGGAAGAAGCTGAAATCACCTCGCTCTGCTTGCTCCCTCTCTGAAATTTTAATAAGCGGTAAGAGTTTGTAGATCTTGAACTAAATTTCTTAGATCCTTTGTTGCTTTGTAATTCAATTTGTGTTTGTTTTCTCGATTTCAATATTAATTTCATTTTGGGAACAAGTCCACGCATATAGATTTGAGAAATTAGGTTTTTATTTCAAAGTATATTGAAGCACAAGTCCACGATTAGATTTTAGAAATTTTGTATTCAATAGAGAATGGAAATCAAGTCAGGAATCATAAAAACTAGTTTTTTTATTTGCTTAGGCTGAATTGCACAACTCATGGTCAAATTGAGGCCAATTATTGAAATTAAGGAGTAATTCAAAGCTTAGTATATTCACGATTACCCAATTGATGGATAATTGATACTGCGTGCCACACGATTTGGTTTCCCAATTAATACTGCCACACAATTTATATGTATAATTGTTGGAGATATTATTTGGCATTTCCACTGTTGATGAATTCAATTTGGTACGAATTAATACTATCAGATTTTTCATACTATCCATTACATACAAAATCTGGTACGAGTTGATAAATTGAATCTGGATTTATGGTACAATTGAGTTGTGTGCATAATTTTTTATACTATCCATTACATACAAAATCTGGTACGAGTTGATGAATTGAATTTGGTACGAGTTATGTGATGAATTAAATTTGGTACGACTTTTGATTAAATCTGGATCGGACCAATTCTTGCATTATTTTTTTATTCAAAAGGTAAGTTTCTGATTAATTTTTGCAATTTGTGTAGGTTCGACAATGTCAATCGAAGACAAACGTGCGGCTGTTTTAGGTGCTTTTGTGGAGGTTTTATCATTTCAATGCTTCCAAAAAAATTAGGAGAAGCGAGCATAGTTTCAAGGGACATAATTGATAAAAGACATTTCGTCCGAAATTCGTACATTATAAGAGTGATTCATGAGTCCAATATTGGATGTGTTGCGATGACCCGATTGAGAAGAAGTATTTTTTTCGGATTATGTGATATCATGAAAAACAGGAAGTTAATGTGGGATGCAATTCATGTGACACTTCAGGAACAAATGGTCATATTTCTCCACGTCATAGCACATAGTGTGAGAAGTCGAGTTATTGCAAGAAATTTCATATGCTCCACTCAGACCGTGAGTCGGAATTTTCGTCATGTTCTTCATGCAATTGGAGAACTAAAAATAAATTATATAAAGCCACCTTCCGCAATCATGCATAGGGTAATTATGTTTTTGATGATTATTAGTTTCTTGATTAAATTAAGAATTTATGTCAAAGTTAATGGTAACATTTATTTGAAAATTTTAGTACATATAAATCTTGAAATTTCATAATTCAATTACATCAACCCAAACATAAAAAACTAAAATCTGGTAGTTACACCTTCATCAATCCAAACATTATAATTTGAAGTGCAATTACGGAAAATTGACTTACGGAAGGTGAATTTACTTGATGTAATTTATGATACGGTCATCCAAACATGTCCTAAGAAAGTTTGTTTTTCGATTCAAAACAAGATTTTAATGCTTTGAGGAGTTCAAATAACATGTTTTTAGATCATTTGTATCATATCTTTTTGTACATAACTTTTCACCAAATTTCACAAACACTAAGCAAGTTTGTTTTTCGATTCAAAACAAGATTTTAACGCTTTGAGGAGTGCAAATAACGTGTTTCTAGATCATTTGTATCGTATCTTTTACTTCATAACTTTTCACCAAATTTCACAAACACTAAGAAAGTTTGTTTTTCGATTCAAAACAAACTTTCAACGCTTTGAGGAGTTCAAATGACGTGTTTTTAGATCATTTGTATCGTATCTTTTACTACATCACTTTTCACCAAATTTCACAAATACTAAGAAAGTTTGTTTTTCGATTCAAAACTAGATTTTAACGCTTTGAGGAGTTCAAATAACTTGTTTTTAGATCATTTGTATCGTATCTTTTAGTACATAACTTTTCACCAAATTTCACAAACAGCAAGAAAGTTTGTTTTTCGATTCAAAACAAGATTTTAACGCTTTGAGGAGTTCAAATAACGTGTTTCTAGATCATTTGTATCGTATCTTTTACTACATAACTTTTCAACAAATTTCACAAACACTAAGAAAGTTTTTTTTCGATTCAAAACAAGATTTTAATGCTTTGAGGAGTTCAAATAACATGTTTTTAGATCATTTGTATCATATCTTTTTGTACATAACTTTTCACCAAATTTCACAAACACTAAGCAAGTTTGTTTTTCGATTCAAAACAAGATTTTAACGCTTTGAGGAGTGCAAATAACGTGTTTCTAGATCATTTGTATCGTATCTTTTACTTCATAACTTTTCACCAAATTTCACAAACACTAAGAAAGTTTGTTTTTCGATTCAAAACAAACTTTCAACGCTTTGAGGAGTTCAAATGACGTGTTTTTAGATCATTTGTATCGTATCTTTTACTACATCACTTTTCACCAAATTTCACAAATACTAAGAAAGTTTATTTTTCGATTCAAAACTAGATTTTAACGCTTTGAGGAGTTCAAATAACTTGTTTTTAGATCATTTGTATCGTATCTTTTAGTACATAACTTTTCACCAAATTTCACAAACACCAAGAAAGTTTGTTTTTCGATTCAAAACAAGATTTTAACGCTTTGAGGAGTTCAAATAACGTGTTTCTAGATCATTTGTATCGTATCTTTTACTACATAACTTTTCAACAAATTTCACAAACACTAAGAAAGTTTTTTTTCGATTCAAAACAAGATTTTAATGCTTTGAGGAGTTCAAATAACATGTTTTTAGATCATTTGTATCATATCTTTTTGTACATAACTTTTCACCAAATTTCACAAACACTAAGCAAGTTTGTTTTTCGATTCAAAACAAGATTTTAACGCTTTGAGGAGTGCAAATAACGTGTTTCTAGATCATTTGTATCGTATCTTTTACTTCATAACTTTTCACCAAATTTCACAAACACTAAGAAAGTTTGTTTTTCGATTCAAAACAAACTTTCAACGCTTTGAGGAGTTCAAATGACGTGTTTTTAGATCATTTGTATCGTATCTTTTACTACATCACTTTTCACCAAATTTCACAAATACTAAGAAAGTTTGTTTTTCGATTCAAAACTAGATTTTAACGCTTTGAGGAGTTCAAATAACTTGTTTTTAGATCATTTGTATCGTATCTTTTAGTACATAACTTTTCACCAAATTTCACAAACACAAAGAAAGTTTGTTTTTCGATTCAAAACAAGATTTTTTAACGCTTTGAGGAGTTCAAATAACATGTTTTTAGATCATTTGTATCGTATCTTTTAGTACATAACTTTTCACCAAATTTCACAAACACTAAGGAAGTTTGTTTTTCGATTCAAAACTAGATTTTAACGCTTTGAGGAGTTCAAATAACATGTTTTTAGATCATTTGTATCGTATCTTTTAGTACATAACTTTTCACCCAATTTCACAAACAATAAGAAAGTTTGTTTTTCGATTCAAAACAAGATTTTAACGCTTTGAGGAGTTCAAATAACATGTTTTTAGATCATTTGTATCGTATCTTTTAGTACATAACTTTTCACCCAATTTCACAAACACTAAGAAAGTTTGTTTTTCGATTCAAAACAAGATTTTAATGCTTTGAGGAGTTCAAATAACATGTTTTCAGATCATTTGTATCGTATCTTTTAGTACATAACTTTTCACCAAATTTCACAAACACCAAGAAAGTTTGTTTTTCGATTCAAAACAAGATTTTAACGTTTTGAGGAGTTCAAATAACGTATTTCTAGATCATTTGTATCGTATCTTTTACTACATAACTTTTCAACAAATTTCACAAACACTAAGAAAGTTTGTTTTTCGATTCAAAACAAGATTTTAACGCTTTGAGGAGTTCAAATAACATGTTTTTAGATCATTTGTATCGTATCTTTTAGTACATAACTTTTCACCAAATTTCACAAACACTAAGAATGTTTGTTTTTCGATTCAAAACAAGATTTTAACGCTTTGAGGAGTTCAAATAACGTGTTTCTAGATCATTTGTATCGTATCTTTTACTACATAACTTTTCACCAAATTTCACAAACACTAAGAAAGTTTGTTTCTCGACTCAAAACAAACTTTCAACGCTTTGAGGAGTTCAAATGACGTGTTTTTAGATCATTTGTATCGTATCTTTTACTACATGAGTTTTCACCAAATTTCACAAACACTAAGAAAGTTTGTTTTTCGATTCAAAAGAAGATTTTAACGCTTTGAGGAGTTCAAATAACATGTTTTTAGATCATTTGTAACGTATCTTTTAGTACATAACTTTTCACCCAATTTCACAAACACTAAGAAAATTTGTTTTTCGATTCAAAACATGATTTTAATGCTTTGAGGAGTTCAAATAACATGTTTTCAGATCATTTGTATCGTATCTTTTAGTACATAACTTTTCACCAAATTTCACAAACACCAAGAAAGTTTGTTTTTCGATTCAAAACAAGATTTTAACGCTTTGAGGAGTTCAAATAACGTGTTTCTAGATCATTTGTATCGTATCTTTTACTACATAACTTTTCAACAAATTTCACAAACACTAAGAAAGTTTGTTTTTCGATTCAAAACAAGATTTTAACGCTTTGAGGAGTTCAAATAACATGTTTTTAGATCATTTGTATCATATCTTTTAGTACATAACTTTTCACCAAATTTCACAAACACTAAGCAAGTTTGTTTTTCGATTCAAAACAAGATTTTAACGCTTTGAGGAGTGCAAATAACGTGTTTCTAGATCATTTGTATCGTATCTTTTACTTCATAACTTTTCACCAAATTTCACAAACACTAAGAAAGTTTGTTTTTCGATTCAAAACAAACTTTCAACGCTTTGAGGAGTTCAAATGACGTGTTTTTAGATCATTTGTATCGTATCTTTTACTACATAACTTTTCACCCAATTTCACAAACACTAAGAAAGTTTGTTTTTCGATTTCAAAACCACATTTTAACGCTTTGAGGAGTTCAAATAACGTGTTTTTAGATCATTTGTATAGTATCTTTTAGTACATAACTCTTCACCCAATTTCACAAACACTAGGAAAGTTTGTTTTTCGATTCAAAACAAGATTTTAACGCTTTGAGGAGTACAAATAACATGTTTTAGATCATTTGTATCGTATCTTTTACTACATAAGTTTTCACCAAATTTCACAAACACCAAGAAAGTTTGTTTTTCGATTCAAAACAAGATTTTAACGCTTTGGGGAGTTCAAATAACGTGTTTCTAGATCATTTGTATCGTATCTTTTAGTACATAACTTTTCACCAAATTTCACAAACACTAAGAAAGTTTGTTTTTCGATTCAAAACAAGATTTTAACGCTTTGAGGAGTTCAAATAACGTGTTTCTAGATCATTTGTATCGTACCTTTTAGTACATAACTTTTCACCAAATTTCACAAACACTAAGAAAGTTTGTTTTTCAATTCAAAACAAGATTTTAACGCTTTGAGGAGTTCAAATGACGTGTTTTTAGATCATTTGTATCAGATCTTTTAGTATATAACTTTTCACCAAATTTCACAAATACTAAGAAAGTTTGTTTTTCGATTCAAAACAAGATTTTAACGCTTTGAGGAGTTCAAATAACTTGTTTTTAGATCATTTGTATCGTATCTTTTAGTACATAACTTTTCACCCAATTTCACAAACACTAAGAAAGTTTGTTTTTCGATTCAAAACATGATTTTAATGCTTTGAGGAGTTCAAATAACATGTTTTCAGATCATTTGTATTGTATCTTTTAGTACATAACTTTTCACCAAATTTCACAAACACCAAGAAAGTTTGTTTTTCGATTCAAAACAAGATTTTAACGCTTTGAGGAGTTCAAATAACGTGTTTCTAGATCATTTGTATCATATCTTTTACTACATAACTTTTCAACAAATTTCACAAACACTAAGAAAGTTTGTTTTTCGATTCAAAACAAGATTTTAATGCTTTGAGGAGTTCAAATAACATGTTTTTAGATCATTTGTATCATATCTTTTTGTACATAACTTTTCACCAAATTTCACAAACACTAAGCAAGTTTGTTTTTCGATTCAAAACAAGATTTTAACGCTTTGAGGAGTGCAAATAACGTGTTTCTAGATCATTTGTATCGTATCTTTTACTTCATAACTTTTCACCAAATTTCACAAACACTAAGAAAGTTTGTTTTTCGATTCAAAACAAACTTTCAACGCTTTGAGGAGTTCAAATGACGTGTTTTTAGATCATTTGTATCGTATCTTTTACTACATCACTTTTCACCAAATTTCACAAATACTAAGAAAGTTTATTTTTCGATTCAAAACTAGATTTTAACGCTTTGAGGAGTTCAAATAACTTGTTTTTAGATCATTTGTATCGTATCTTTTAGTACATAACTTTTCACCAAATTTCACAAACACCAAGAAAGTTTGTTTTTCGATTCAAAACAAGATTTTAACGCTTTGAGGAGTTCAAATAACGTGTTTCTAGATCATTTGTATCGTATCTTTTACTACATAACTTTTCAACAAATTTCACAAACACTAAGAAAGTTTTTTTTCGATTCAAAACAAGATTTTAATGCTTTGAGGAGTTCAAATAACATGTTTTTAGATCATTTGTATCATATCTTTTTGTACATAACTTTTCACCAAATTTCACAAACACTAAGCAAGTTTGTTTTTCGATTCAAAACAAGATTTTAACGCTTTGAGGAGTGCAAATAACGTGTTTCTAGATCATTTGTATCGTATCTTTTACTTCATAACTTTTCACCAAATTTCACAAACACTAAGAAAGTTTGTTTTTCGATTCAAAACAAACTTTCAACGCTTTGAGGAGTTCAAATGACGTGTTTTTAGATCATTTGTATCGTATCTTTTACTACATCACTTTTCACCAAATTTCACAAATACTAAGAAAGTTTGTTTTTCGATTCAAAACTAGATTTTAACGCATTGAGGAGTTCAAATAACTTGTTTTTAGATCATTTGTATCGTATCTTTTAGTACATAACTTTTCACCAAATTTCACAAACACAAAGAAAGTTTGTTTTTCGATTTAAAACAAGATTTTTTAACGCTTTGAGGAGTTCAAATAACATGTTTTTAGATCATTTGTATCGTATCTTTTAGTACATAACTTTTCACCAAATTTCACAAACACTAAGGAAGTTTGTTTTTCGATTCAAAACTAGATTTTGACGCTTTGAGGAGTTCAAATAACATATTTTTAGATCATTTGTATCGTATCTTTTAGTACATAACTTTTCACCCAATTTCACAAACAATAAGAAAGTTTGTTTTTCGATTCAAAACAAGATTTTAACGCTTTGAGGAGTTCAAATAACATGTTTTTAGATCATTTGTATCGTATCTTTTAGTACATAACTTTTCACCCAATTTCACAAACACTAAGAAAGTTTGTTTTTCGATTCAAAACAAGATTTTAATGCTTTGAGGAGTTCAAATAACATGTTTTCAGATCATTTGTATCGTATCTTTTAGTACATAACTTTTCACCAAATTTCACAAACACCAAGAATGTTTGTTTTTCGATTCAAAACAAGATTTTAACGTTTTGAGGAGTTCAAATAACGTATTTCTAGATCATTTGTATCGTATCTTTTACTACATAACTTTTCAACAAATTTCACAAACACTAAGAAAGTTTGTTTTTCGATTCAAAACAAGATTTTAACGCTTTGAGGAGTTCAAATAACATGTTTTTAGATCATTTGTATCGTATGTTTTAGTACATAACTTTTCACCAAATTTCACAAACACTAAGAATGTTTGTTTTTCGATTCAAAACAAGATTTTAACGCTTTGAGGAGTTCAAATAACGTGTTTCTAGATCATTTGTATCGTATCTTTTACTACATAACTTTTCACCAAATTTCACAAACACTAAGAAAGTTTGTTTCTCGACTCAAAACAAACTTTCAACGCTTTGAGGAGTTCAAATGACGTGTTTTTAGATCATTTGTATCGTATCTTTTACTACATGAGTTTTCACCAAATTTCACAAACACTAAGAAAGTTTGTTTTTCGATTCAAAAGAAGATTTTAACGCTTTGAGGAGTTCAAATAACATGTTTTTAGATCATTTGTAACGTATCTTTTAGTACATAACTTTTCACCCAATTTCACAAACACTAAGAAAATTTGTTTTTCGATTCAAAACATGATTTTAATGCTTTGAGGAGTTCAAATAACATGTTTTCAGATCATTTGTATCGTATCTTTTAGTACATAACTTTTCACCAAATTTCACAAACACCAAGAAAGTTTGTTTTTCGATTCAAAACAAGATTTTAACGCTTTGAGGAGTTCAAATAACGTGTTTCTAGATCATTTGTATCGTACCTTTTAGTACATAACTTTTCACCAAATTTCACAAACACTAAGAAAGTTTGTTTTTCGATTCAAAACAAGATTTTAACGCTTTGAGGAGTTCAAATAACATGTTTTTAGATCATTTGTATCAGATATTTTAGTACATAACTTTTCACCAAATTTCACAAATACTAAGAAAGTTTGTTTTTCGATTCAAAACTAAATTTTAACGCTTTGAGGAGTTCAAATAACTTGTTTTTAGATCATTTGTATCGTATCTTTTAGTACATAACTTTTCACCAAATTTCACAAACACTAAGAAAGTTTGTTTTTCGATTCAAAACAACATTTTTTAATGCTTTGAGGAGTTCAAATAACATGTTTTCAGATCATTTGTATCGTATCTTTTACTACATGAGTTTTCACCAAATTTCACAAACACTAAGAAAGTTTGTTTTTCGATTCAAAAGAAGATTTTAACGCTTTGAGGAGTTCAAATAACATGTTTTTAGATCATTTGTATCGTATCTTTTAGTACATAACTTTTCACCAAATTTCACAAACAATAAGGAAGTTTGTTTTTCGATTCAAAACTAGATTTTAACGCTTTGAGGAGTTCAAATAACATGTTTTTAGATCATTTGTATCGTATCTTTTAGTACATAACTTTTCACCCAATTTCACAAACACTAAGAAAGTTTGTTTTTCGATTCAAAACATGATTTTAATGCTTTGAGGAGTTCAAATAACATGTTTTCAGATCATTTGTATCGTATCTTTTAGTACATAACTTTTCACCAAATTTCACAAACACCAAGAAAGTTTGTTTTTCGATTCAAAACAAGATTTTAACGCTTTGAGGAGTTCAAATAACGTGTTTCTAGATCATTTGTATCGTATCTTTTACTACATAACTTTTCAACAAATTTCACAAACACTAAGAAAGTTTGTTTTTCGATTCAAAACAAGATTTTAACGCTTTGAGGAGTTCAAATAACATGTTTTTAGATCATTTGTATCATATCTTTTAGTACATGACTTTTCACCAAATTTCACAAACACTAAGCAAGTTTGTTTTTCGATTCAAAACAAGATTTTAACGCTTTGAGGAGTGCAAATAACGTGTTTCTAGATCATTTGTATCGTATCTTTTACTTCATAACTTTTCACCAAATTTCACAAACACTAAGAAAGTTTGTTTTTCGATTCAAAACAAACTTTCAACGCTTTGAGGAGTTCAAATGACGTGTTTTTAGATCATTTGTATCGTATCTTTTACTACATAACTTTTCACCCAATTTCACAAACACTAAGAAAGTTTGTTTTTCGATTTCAAAACCACATTTTAACGCTTTGAGGAGTTCAAATAACGTGTTTTTAGATCATTTGTATAGTATCTTTTAGTACATAACTCTTCACCCAATTTCACAAACACTAGGAAAGTTTGTTTTTCGATTCAAAACAAGATTTTAACGCTTTGAGGAGTACAAATAACATATTTTTAGATCATTTGTATCGTATCTTTTACTACATAAGTTTTCACCAAATTTCACAAACACCAAGAAAGTTTGTTTTTCGATTCAAAACAAGATTTTAACGCTTTGGGGAGTTCAAATAACGTGTTTCTAGATCATTTGTATCGTATCTTTTAGTACATAACTTTTCACCAAATTTCACAAACACTAAGAAAGTTTGTTTTTCGATTCAAAACAAGATTTTAACGCTTTGAGGAGTTCAAATAACGTGTTTCTAGATCATTTGTATCGTACCTTTTAGTACATAACTTTTCACCAAATTTCACAAACACTAAGAAAGTTTGTTTTTCAATTCAAAACAAGATTTTAACGCTTTGAGGAGTTCAAATGACGTGTTTTTAGATCATTTGTATCAGATCTTTTAGTATATAACTTTTCACCAAATTTCACAAATACTAAGAAAGTTTGTTTTTCGATTCAAAACAAGATTTTAACGCTTTGAGGAGTTCAAATAACTTGTTTTTAGATCATTTGTATCGTATCTTTTAGTACATAACTTTTCACCCAATTTCACAAACACTAAGAAAGTTTGTTTTTCGATTCAAAACATGATTTTAATGCTTTGAGGAGTTCAAATAACATGTTTTCAGATCATTTGTATCGTATCTTTTAGTACATAACTTTTCACCAAATTTCACAAACACCAAGAAAGTTTGTTTTTCGATTCAAAACAAGATTTTAACGCTTTGAGGAGTTCAAATAACGTGTTTCTAGATCATTTGTATCATATCTTTTACTACATAACTTTTCAACAAATTTCACAAACACTAAGAAAGTTTGTTTTTCGATTCAAAACAAGATTTTAATGCTTTGAGGAGTTCAAATAACATGTTTTTAGATCATTTGTATCATATCTTTTTGTACATAACTTTTCACCAAATTTCACAAACACTAAGCAAGTTTGTTTTTCGATTCAAAACAAGATTTTAATGCTTTGAGGAGTTCAAATAACATGTTTTTAGATCATTTGTATCATATCTTTTTGTACATAACTTTTCACCAAATTTCACAAACACTAAGCAAGTTTGTTTTTCGATTCAAAACAAGATTTTAACGCTTTGAGGAGTGCAAATAACGTGTTTCTAGATCATTTGTATCGTATCTTTTACTTCATAACTTTTCACCAAATTTCACAAACACTAAGAAAGTTTGTTTTTCGATTCAAAACAAACTTTCAACGCTTTGAGGAGTTCAAATGACGTGTTTTTAGATCATTTGTATCGTATCTTTTACTACATCACTTTTCACCAAATTTCACAAATACTAAGAAAGTTTGTTTTTCGATTCAAAACTAGATTTTAACGCTTTGAGGAGTTCAAATAACTTGTTTTTAGATCATTTGTATCGTATCTTTTAGTACATAACTTTTCACCAAATTTCACAAACACAAAGAAAGTTTGTTTTTCGATTCAAAACAAGATTTTTTAACGCTTTGAGGAGTTCAAATGACGTGTTTTTAGATCATTTGTATCAGATCTTTTAGTATATAACTTTTCACCAAATTTCACAAATACTAAGAAAGTTTGTTTTTCGATTCAAAACAAGATTTTAACGCTTTGAGGAGTTCAAATAACTTGTTTTTAGATCATTTGTATCGTATCTTTTAGTACATAACTTTTCACCCAATTTCACAAACACTAAGAAAGTTTGTTTTTCGATTCAAAACATGATTTTAATGCTTTGAGGAGTTCAAATGACGTGTTTTTAGATCATTTGTATCGTATCTTTTACTACATCACTTTTCACCAAATTTCACAAATACTAAGAAAGTTTATTTTTCGATTCAAAACTAGATTTTAACGCTTTGAGGAGTTCAAATAACTTGTTTTTAGATCATTTGTATCGTATCTTTTAGTACATAACTTTTCACCAAATTTCACAAACACCAAGAAAGTTTGTTTTTCGATTCAAAACAAGATTTTAACGCTTTGAGGAGTTCAAATAACGTGTTTCTAGATCATTTGTATCGTATCTTTTACTACATAACTTTTCAACAAATTTCACAAACACTAAGAAAGTTTTTTTTCGATTCAAAACAAGATTTTAATGCTTTGAGGAGTTCAAATAACATGTTTTTAGATCATTTGTATCATATCTTTTTGTACATAACTTTTCACCAAATTTCACAAACACTAAGCAAGTTTGTTTTTCGATTCAAAACAAGATTTTAACGCTTTGAGGAGTGCAAATAACGTGTTTCTAGATCATTTGTATCGTATCTTTTACTTCATAACTTTTCACCAAATTTCACAAACACTAAGAAAGTTTGTTTTTCGATTCAAAACAAACTTTCAACGCTTTGAGGAGTTCAAATGACGTGTTTTTAGATCATTTGTATCGTATCTTTTACTACATCACTTTTCACCAAATTTCACAAATACTAAGAAAGTTTGTTTTTCGATTCAAAACTAGATTTTAACGCTTTGAGGAGTTCAAATAACTTGTTTTTAGATCATTTGTATCGTATCTTTTAGTACATAACTTTTCACCAAATTTCACAAACACAAAGAAAGTTTGTTTTTCGATTTAAAACAAGATTTTTTAACGCTTTGAGGAGTTCAAATAACATGTTTTTAGATCATTTGTATCGTATCTTTTAGTACATAACTTTTCACCAAATTTCACAAACACTAAGGAAGTTTGTTTTTCGATTCAAAACTAGATTTTGACGCTTTGAGGAGTTCAAATAACATATTTTTAGATCATTTGTATCGTATCTTTTAGTACATAACTTTTCACCCAATTTCACAAACAATAAGAAAGTTTGTTTTTCGATTCAAAACAAGATTTTAACGCTTTGAGGAGTTCAAATAACATGTTTTTAGATCATTTGTATCGTATCTTTTAGTACATAACTTTTCACCCAATTTCACAAACACTAAGAAAGTTTGTTTTTCGATTCAAAACAAGATTTTAATGCTTTGAGGAGTTCAAATAACATGTTTTCAGATCATTTGTATCGTATCTTTTAGTACATAACTTTTCACCAAATTTCACAAACACCAAGAATGTTTGTTTTTCGATTCAAAACAAGATTTTAACGTTTTGAGGAGTTCAAATAACGTATTTCTAGATCATTTGTATCGTATCTTTTACTACATAACTTTTCAACAAATTTCACAAACACTAAGAAAGTTTGTTTTTCGATTCAAAACAAGATTTTAACGCTTTGAGGAGTTCAAATAACATGTTTTTAGATCATTTGTATCGTATCTTTTAGTACATAACTTTTCACCAAATTTCACAAACACTAAGAATGTTTGTTTTTCGATTCAAAACAAGATTTTAACGCTTTGAGGAGTTCAAATAACGTGTTTCTAGATCATTTGTATCGTATCTTTTACTACATAACTTTTCACCAAATTTCACAAACACTAAGAAAGTTTGTTTCTCGACTCAAAACAAACTTTCAACGCTTTGAGGAGTTCAAATGACGTGTTTTTAGATCATTTGTATCGTATCTTTTACTACATGAGTTTTCACCAAATTTCACAAACACTAAGAAAGTTTGTTTTTCGATTCAAAAGAAGATTTTAACGCTTTGAGGAGTTCAAATAACATGTTTTTAGATCATTTGTAACGTATCTTTTAGTACATAACTTTTCACCCAATTTCACAAACACTAAGAAAATTTGTTTTTCGATTCAAAACATGATTTTAATGCTTTGAGGAGTTCAAATAACATGTTTTCAGATCATTTGTATCGTATCTTTTAGTACATAACTTTTCACCAAATTTCACAAACACCAAGAAAGTTTGTTTTTCGATTCAAAACAAGATTTTAACGCTTTGAGGAGTTCAAATAACGTGTTTCTAGATCATTTGTATCGTATCTTTTACTACATAACTTTTCAACAAATTTCACAAACACTAAGAAAGTTTGTTTTTCGATTCAAAACAAGATTTTAACGCTTTGAGGAGTTCAAATAACATGTTTTTAGATCATTTGTATCATATCTTTTAGTACATAACTTTTCACCAAATTTCACAAACACTAAGCAAGTTTGTTTTTCGATTCAAAACAAGATTTTAACGCTTTGAGGAGTGCAAATAACGTGTTTCTAGATCATTTGTATCGTATCTTTTACTTCATAACTTTTCACCAAATTTCACAAACACTAAGAAAGTTTGTTTTTCGATTCAAAACAAACTTTCAACGCTTTGAGGAGTTCAAATGACGTGTTTTTAGATCATTTGTATCGTATCTTTTACTACATAACTTTTCACCCAATTTCACAAACACTAAGAAAGTTTGTTTTTCGATTTCAAAACCACATTTTAACGCTTTGAGGAGTTCAAATAACATGTTTTTAGATCATTTGTATAGTATCTTTTAGTACATAACTCTTCACCCAATTTCACAAACACTAGGAAAGTTTGTTTTTCGATTCAAAACAAGATTTTAACGCTTTGAGGAGTACAAATAATATGTTTTTAGATCATTTGTATCGTATCTTTTACTACATAAGTTTTCACCAAATTTCACAAACACAAAGAAAGTTTGTTTTTCGATTCAAAACAAGATTTTAACGCTTTGGGGAGTTCAAATAACGTGTTTCTAGATCATTTGTATCGTATCTTTTAGTACATAACTTTTCACCAAATTTCACAAACACTAAGAAAGTTTGTTTTTCGATTCAAAACAAGATTTTAACGCTTTGAGGAGTTCAAATAACGTGTTTCTAGATCATTTGTATCGTACCTTTTAGTACATAACTTTTCACCAAATTTCACAAACACTAAGAAAGTTTGTTTTTCAATTCAAAACAAGATTTTAACGCTTTGAGGAGTTCAAATGACGTGTTTTTAGATCATTTGTATCAGATCTTTTAGTATATAACTTTTCACCAAATTTCACAAATACTAAGAAAGTTTGTTTTTCGATTCAAAACAAGATTTTAACGCTTTGAGGAGTTCAAATAACTTGTTTTTAGATCATTTGTATCGTATCTTTTAGTACATAACTTTTCACCCAATTTCACAAACACTAAGAAAGTTTGTTTTTCGATTAAAAACATGATTTTAATGCTTTGAGGAGTTCAAATAACATGTTTTCAGATCATTTGTATCGTATCTTTTAGTACATAACTTTTCACCAAATTTCACAAACACCAAGAAAGTTTGTTTTTCGATTCAAAACAAGATTTTAACGCTTTGAGGAGTTCAAATAACGTGTTTCTAGATCATTTGTATCATATCTTTTACTACATAACTTTTCAACAAATTTCACAAACACTAAGAAAGTTTGTTTTTCGATTCAAAACAAGATTTTAATGCTTTGAGGAGTTCAAATAACATGTTTTTAGATCATTTGTATCATATCTTTTTGTACATAACTTTTCACCAAATTTCACAAACACTAAGCAAGTTTGTTTTTCGATTCAAAACAAGATTTTAACGCTTTGAGGAGTGCAAATAACGTGTTTCTAGATCATTTGTATCGTATCTTTTACTTCATAACTTTTCACCAAATTTCACAAACACTAAGAAAGTTTGTTTTTCGATTCAAAACAAACTTTCAACGCTTTGAGGAGTTCAAATGACGTGTTTTTAGATCATTTGTATCGTATCTTTTACTACATCACTTTTCACCAAATTTCACAAATACTAAGAAAGTTTGTTTTTCGATTCAAAACTAGATTTTAACGCTTTGAGGAGTTCAAATAACTTGTTTTTAGATCATTTGTATCGTATCTTTTAGTACATAACTTTTCACCAAATTTCACAAACACAAAGAAAGTTTGTTTTTCGATTTAAAACAAGATTTTTTAACGCTTTGAGGAGTTCAAATAACATGTTTTTAGATCATTTGTATCGTATCTTTTAGTACATAACTTTTCACCAAATTTCACAAACACTAAGGAAGTTTGTTTTTCGATTCAAAACTAGATTTTAACGCTTTGAGGAGTTCAAATAACATATTTTTAGATCATTTGTATCGTATCTTTTAGTACATAACTTTTCACCCAATTTCACAAACAATAAGAAAGTTTGTTTTTCGATTCAAAACAAGATTTTAACGCTTTGAGGAGTTCAAATAACATGTTTTTAGATCATTTGTATCGTATCTTTTAGTACATAACTTTTCACCCAATTTCACAAACACTAAGAAAGTTTGTTTTTCGATTCAAAACAAGATTTTAATGCTTTGAGGAGTTCAAATAACATGTTTTCAGATCATTTGTATCGTATCTTTTAGTACATAACTTTTCACCAAATTTCACAAACACCAAGAATGTTTGTTTTTCGATTCAAAACAAGATTTTAACGTTTTGAGGAGTTCAAATAACGTATTTCTAGATCATTTGTATCGTATCTTTTACTACATAACTTTTCAACAAATTTCACAAACACTAAGAAAGTTTGTTTTTCGATTCAAAACAAGATTTTAACGCTTTGAGGAGTTCAAATAACATGTTTTTAGATCATTTGTATCGTATCTTTTAGTACATAACTTTTCACCAAATTTCACAAACACTAAGAATGTTTGTTTTTCGATTCAAAACAAGATTTTAACGCTTTGAGGAGTTCAAATAACGTGTTTCTAGATCATTTGTATCGTATCTTTTACTACATAACTTTTCACCAAATTTCACAAACACTAAGAAAGTTTGTTTCTCGACTCAAAACAAACTTTCAACGCTTTGAGGAGTTCAAATGACGTGTTTTTAGATCATTTGTATCGTATCTTTTACTACATGAGTTTTCACCAAATTTCACAAACACTAAGAAAGTTTGTTTTTCGATTCAAAAGAAGATTTTAACGCTTTGAGGAGTTCAAATAACATGTTTTTAGATCATTTGTAACGTATCTTTTAGTACATAACTTTTCACCCAATTTCACAAACACTAAGAAAATTTGTTTTTCGATTCAAAACATGATTTTAATGCTTTGAGGAGTTCAAATAACATGTTTTCAGATCATTTGTATCGTATCTTTTAGTACATAACTTTTCACCAAATTTCACAAACACCAAGAAAGTTTGTTTTTCGATTCAAAACAAGATTTTAACGCTTTGAGGAGTTCAAATAACGTGTTTCTAGATCATTTGTATCGTATCTTTTACTACATAACTTTTCAACAAATTTCACAAACACTAAGAAAGTTTGTTTTTCGATTCAAAACAAGATTTTAACGCTTTGAGGAGTTCAAATAACATGTTTTTAGATCATTTGTATCATATCTTTTAGTACATAACTTTTCACCAAATTTCACAAACACTAAGCAAGTTTGTTTTTCGATTCAAAACAAGATTTTAACGCTTTGAGGAGTGCAAATAACGTGTTTCTAGATCATTTGTATCGTATCTTTTACTTCATAACTTTTCACCAAATTTCACAAACACTAAGAAAGTTTGTTTTTCGATTCAAAACAAACTTTCAACGCTTTGAGGAGTTCAAATGACGTGTTTTTAGATCATTTGTATCGTATCTTTTACTACATAACTTTTCACCCAATTTCACAAACACTAAGAAAGTTTGTTTTTCGATTTCAAAACCACATTTTAACGCTTTGAGGAGTTCAAATAACATGTTTTTAGATCATTTGTATAGTATCTTTTAGTACATAACTCTTCACCCAATTTCACAAACACTAGGAAAGTTTGTTTTTCGATTCAAAACAAGATTTTAACGCTTTGAGGAGTACAAATAATATGTTTTTAGATCATTTGTATCGTATCTTTTACTACATAAGTTTTCACCAAATTTCACAAACACAAAGAAAGTTTGTTTTTCGATTCAAAACAAGATTTTAACGCTTTGGGGAGTTCAAATAACGTGTTTCTAGATCATTTGTATCGTATCTTTTAGTACATAACTTTTCACCAAATTTCACAAACACTAAGAAAGTTTGTTTTTCGATTCAAAACAAGATTTTAACGCTTTGAGGAGTTCAAATAACGTGTTTCTAGATCATTTGTATCGTACCTTTTAGTACATAACTTTTCACCAAATTTCACAAACACTAAGAAAGTTTGTTTTTCAATTCAAAACAAGATTTTAACGCTTTGAGGAGTTCAAATGACGTGTTTTTAGATCATTTGTATCAGATCTTTTAGTATATAACTTTTCACCAAATTTCACAAATACTAAGAAAGTTTGTTTTTCGATTCAAAACAAGATTTTAACGCTTTGAGGAGTTCAAATAACTTGTTTTTAGATCATTTGTATCGTATCTTTTAGTACATAACTTTTCACCCAATTTCACAAACACTAAGAAAGTTTGTTTTTCGATTAAAAACATGATTTTAATGCTTTGAGGAGTTCAAATAACATGTTTTCAGATCATTTGTATCGTATCTTTTAGTACATAACTTTTCACCAAATTTCACAAACACCAAGAAAGTTTGTTTTTCGATTCAAAACAAGATTTTAACGCTTTGAGGAGTTCAAATAACGTGTTTCTAGATCATTTGTATCATATCTTTTACTACATAACTTTTCAACAAATTTCACAAACACTAAGAAAGTTTGTTTTTCGATTCAAAACAAGATTTTAATGCTTTGAGGAGTTCAAATAACATGTTTTTAGATCATTTGTATCATATCTTTTTGTACATAACTTTTCACCAAATTTCACAAACACTAAGCAAGTTTGTTTTTCGATTCAAAACAAGATTTTAACGCTTTGAGGAGTGCAAATAACGTGTTTCTAGATCATTTGTATCGTATCTTTTACTTCATAACTTTTCACCAAATTTCACAAACACTAAGAAAGTTTGTTTTTCGATTCAAAACAAACTTTCAACGCTTTGAGGAGTTCAAATGACGTGTTTTTAGATCATTTGTATCGTATCTTTTACTACATCACTTTTCACCAAATTTCACAAATACTAAGAAAGTTTGTTTTTCGATTCAAAACTAGATTTTAACGCTTTGAGGAGTTCAAATAACTTGTTTTTAGATCATTTGTATCGTATCTTTTAGTACATAACTTTTCACCAAATTTCACAAACACAAAGAAAGTTTGTTTTTCGATTCAAAACAAGATTTTTTAACGCTTTGAGGAGTTCAAATAACATGTTTTTAGATCATTTGTATCGTATCTTTTAGTACATAACTTTTCACCAAATTTCACAAACACTAAGGAAGTTTGTTTTTCGATTCAAAACTAGATTTTAACGCTTTGAGGAGTTCAAATAACATATTTTTAGATCATTTGTATCGTATCTTTTAGTACATAACTTTTCACCCAATTTCACAAACAATAAGAAAGTTTGTTTTTCGATTCAAAACAAGATTTTAACGCTTTGAGGAGTTCAAATAACATGTTTTTAGATCATTTGTATCGTATCTTTTAGTACATAACTTTTCACCCAATTTCACAAACACTAAGAAAGTTTGTTTTTCGATTCAAAACAAGATTTTAATGCTTTGAGGAGTTCAAATAACATGTTTTCAGATCATTTGTATCGTATCTTTTAGTACATAACTTTTCACCAAATTTCACAAACACCAAGAATGTTTGTTTTTCGATTCAAAACAAGATTTTAACGTTTTGAGGAGTTCAAATAACGTATTTCTAGATCATTTGTATCGTTTCTTTTACTACATAACTTTTCAACAAATTTCACAAACACTAAGAAAGTTTGTTTTTCGATTCAAAACAAGATTTTAACGCTTTGAGGAGTTCAAATAACATGTTTTTAGATCATTTGTATCGTATCTTTTAGTACATAACTTTTCACCAAATTTCACAAACACTAAGAATGTTTGTTTTTCGATTCAAAACAAGATTTTAACGCTTTGAGGAGTTCAAATAACGTGTTTCTAGATCATTTGTATCGTATCTTTTACTACATAACTTTTCACCAAATTTCACAAACACTAAGAAAGTTTGTTTCTCGACTCAAAACAAACTTTCAACGCTTTGAGGAGTTCAAATGACGTGTTTTTAGATCATTTGTATCGTATCTTTTACTACATGAGTTTTCACCAAATTTCACAAACACTAAGAAAGTTTGTTTTTCGATTCAAAAGAAGATTTTAACGCTTTGAGGAGTTCAAATAACATGTTTTTAGATCATTTGTAACGTATCTTTTAGTACATAACTTTTCACCCAATTTCACAAACACTAAGAAAATTTGTTTTTCGATTCAAAACATGATTTTAATGCTTTGAGGAGTTCAAATAACATGTTTTCAGATCATTTGTATCGTATCTTTTAGTACATAACTTTTCACCAAATTTCACAAACACCAAGAAAGTTTGTTTTTCGATTCAAAACAAGATTTTAACGCTTTGAGGAGTTCAAATAACGTGTTTCTAGATCATTTGTATCGTATCTTTTACTACATAACTTTTCAACAAATTTCACAAACACTAAGAAAGTTTGTTTTTCGATTCAAAACAAGATTTTAACGCTTTGAGGAGTTCAAATAACATGTTTTTAGATCATTTGTATCATATCTTTTAGTACATAACTTTTCACCAAATTTCACAAACACTAAGCAAGTTTGTTTTTCGATTCAAAACAAGATTTTAACGCTTTGAGGAGTGCAAATAACGTGTTTCTAGATCATTTGTATCGTATCTTTTACTTCATAACTTTTCACCAAATTTCACAAACACTAAGAAAGTTTGTTTTTCGATTCAAAACAAACTTTCAACGCTTTGAGGAGTTCAAATGACGTGTTTTTAGATCATTTGTATCGTATCTTTTACTACATAACTTTTCACCCAATTTCACAAACACTAAGAAAGTTTGTTTTTCGATTTCAAAACCACATTTTAACGCTTTGAGGAGTTCAAATAACATGTTTTTAGATCATTTGTATAGTATCTTTTAGTACATAACTCTTCACCCAATTTCACAAACACTAGGAAAGTTTGTTTTTCGATTCAAAACAAGATTTTAACGCTTTGAGGAGTACAAATAACATGTTTTTAGATCATTTGTATCGTATCTTTTACTACATAAGTTTTCACCAAATTTCACAAACACCAAGAAAGTTTGTTTTTCGATTCAAAACAAGATTTTAACGCTTTGGGGAGTTCAAATAACGTGTTTCTAGATCATTTGTATCGTATCTTTTAGTACATAACTTTTCACCAAATTTCACAAACACTAAGAAAGTTTGTTTTTCGATTCAAAACAAGATTTTAACGCTTTGAGGAGTTCAAATAACGTGTTTCTAGATCATTTGTATCGTACCTTTTAGTACATAACTTTTCACCAAATTTCACAAACACTAAGAAAGTTTGTTTTTCAATTCAAAACAAGATTTTAACGCTTTGAGGAGTTCAAATGACGTGTTTTTAGATCATTTGTATCAGATCTTTTAGTATATAACTTTTCACCAAATTTCACAAATACTAAGAAAGTTTGTTTTTCGATTCAAAACAAGATTTTAACGCTTTGAGGAGTTCAAATAACTTGTTTTTAGATCATTTGTATCGTATCTTTTAGTACATAACTTTTCACCCAATTTCACAAACACTAAGAAAGTTTGTTTTTCGATTCAAAACATGATTTTAATGCTTTGAGGAGTTCAAATAACATGTTTTCAGATCATTTGTATCGTATCTTTTAGTACATAACTTTTCACCAAATTTCACAAACACCAAGAAAGTTTGTTTTTCGATTCAAAACAAGATTTTAACGCTTTGAGGAGTTCAAATAACGTGTTTCTAGATCATTTGTATCATATCTTTTACTACATAACTTTTCAACAAATTTCACAAACACTAAGAAAGTTTGTTTTTCGATTCAAAACAAGATTTTAATGCTTTGAGGAGTTCAAATAACATGTTTTTAGATCATTTGTATCATATCTTTTTGTACATAACTTTTCACCAAATTTCACAAACACTAAGCAAGTTTGTTTTTCGATTCAAAACAAGATTTTAACGCTTTGAGGAGTGCAAATAACGTGTTTCTAGATCATTTGTATCGTATCTTTTACTTCATAACTTTTCACCAAATTTCACAAACACTAAGAAAGTTTGTTTTTCGATTCAAAACAAACTTTCAACGCTTTGAGGAGTTCAAATGACGTGTTTTTAGATCATTTGTATCGTATCTTTTACTACATCACTTTTCACCAAATTTCACAAATACTAAGAAAGTTTATTTTTCGATTCAAAACTAGATTTTAACGCTTTGAGGAGTTCAAATAACTTGTTTTTAGATCATTTGTATCGTATCTTTTAGTACATAACTTTTCACCAAATTTCACAAACAGCAAGAAAGTTTGTTTTTCGATTCAAAACAAGATTTTAACGCTTTGAGGAGTTCAAATAACGTGTTTCTAGATCATTTGTATCGTATCTTTTACTACATAACTTTTCAACAAATTTCACAAACACTAAGAAAGTTTTTTTTCGATTCAAAACAAGATTTTAATGCTTTGAGGAGTTCAAATAACATGTTTTTAGATCATTTGTATCATATCTTTTTGTACATAACTTTTCACCAAATTTCACAAACACTAAGCAAGTTTGTTTTTCGATTCAAAACAAGATTTTAACGCTTTGAGGAGTGCAAATAACGTGTTTCTAGATCATTTGTATCGTATCTTTTACTTCATAACTTTTCACCAAATTTCACAAACACTAAGAAAGTTTGTTTTTCGATTCAAAACAAACTTTCAACGCTTTGAGGAGTTCAAATGACGTGTTTTTAGATCATTTGTATCGTATCTTTTACTACATCACTTTTCACCAAATTTCACAAATACTAAGAAAGTTTGTTTTTCGATTCAAAACTAGATTTTAACGCTTTGAGGAGTTCAAATAACTTGTTTTTAGATCATTTGTATCGTATCTTTTAGTACATAACTTTTCACCAAATTTCACAAACACAAAGAAAGTTTGTTTTTCGATTCAAAACAAGATTTTTTAACGCTTTGAGGAGTTCAAATAACATGTTTTTAGATCATTTGTATCGTATCTTTTAGTACATAACTTTTCACCAAATTTCACAAACACTAAGGAAGTTTGTTTTTCGATTCAAAACTAGATTTTAACGCTTTGAGGAGTTCAAATAACATGTTTTTAGATCATTTGTATCGTATCTTTTAGTACATAACTTTTCACCCAATTTCACAAACAATAAGAAAGTTTGTTTTTCGATTCAAAACAAGATTTTAACGCTTTGAGGAGTTCAAATAACATGTTTTTAGATCATTTGTATCGTATCTTTTAGTACATAACTTTTCACCCAATTTCACAAACACTAAGAAAGTTTGTTTTTCGATTCAAAACAAGATTTTAATGCTTTGAGGAGTTCAAATAACATGTTTTCAGATCATTTGTATCGTATCTTTTAGTACATAACTTTTCACCAAATTTCACAAACACCAAGAAAGTTTGTTTTTCGATTCAAAACAAGATTTTAACGTTTTGAGGAGTTCAAATAACGTATTTCTAGATCATTTGTATCGTATCTTTTACTACATAACTTTTCAACAAATTTCACAAACACTAAGAAAGTTTGTTTTTCGATTCAAAACAAGATTTTAACGCTTTGAGGAGTTCAAATAACATGTTTTTAGATCATTTGTATCGTATCTTTTAGTACATAACTTTTCACCAAATTTCACAAACACTAAGAATGTTTGTTTTTCGATTCAAAACAAGATTTTAACGCTTTGAGGAGTTCAAATAACGTGTTTCTAGATCATTTGTATCGTATCTTTTACTACATAACTTTTCACCAAATTTCACAAACACTAAGAAAGTTTGTTTCTCGACTCAAAACAAACTTTCAACGCTTTGAGGAGTTCAAATGACGTGTTTTTAGATCATTTGTATCGTATCTTTTACTACATGAGTTTTCACCAAATTTCACAAACACTAAGAAAGTTTGTTTTTCGATTCAAAAGAAGATTTTAACGCTTTGAGGAGTTCAAATAACATGTTTTTAGATCATTTGTAACGTATCTTTTAGTACATAACTTTTCACCCAATTTCACAAACACTAAGAAAATTTGTTTTTCGATTCAAAACATGATTTTAATGCTTTGAGGAGTTCAAATAACATGTTTTCAGATCATTTGTATCGTATCTTTTAGTACATAACTTTTCACCAAATTTCACAAACACCAAGAAAATTTGTTTTTCGATTCAAAACAAGATTTTAACGCTTTGAGGAGTTCAAATAACGTGTTTCTAGATCATTTGTATCGTATCTTTTACTACATAACTTTTCAACAAATTTCACAAACACTAAGAAAGTTTGTTTTTCGATTCAAAACAAGATTTTAACGCTTTGAGGAGTTCAAATAACATGTTTTTAGATCATTTGTATCATATCTTTTAGTACATAACTTTTCACCAAATTTCACAAACACTAAGCAAGTTTGTTTTTCGATTCAAAACAAGATTTTAACGCTTTGAGGAGTGCAAATAACGTGTTTCTAGATCATTTGTATCGTATCTTTTACTTCATAACTTTTCACCAAATTTCACAAACACTAAGAAAGTTTGTTTTTCGATTCAAAACAAACTTTCAACGCTTTGAGGAGTTCAAATGACGTGTTTTTAGATCATTTGTATCGTATCTTTTACTACATAACTTTTCACCCAATTTCACAAACACTAAGAAAGTTTGTTTTTCGATTTCAAAACCACATTTTAACGCTTTGAGGAGTTCAAATAACGTGTTTTTAGATCATTTGTATAGTATCTTTTAGTACATAACTCTTCACCCAATTTCACAAACACTAGGAAAGTTTGTTTTTCGATTCAAAACAAGATTTTAACGCTTTGAGGAGTACAAATAACATGTTTTTAGATCATTTGTATCGTATCT
Organism: Luzula sylvatica; assembly: GCA_946800325.1. Classification (NCBI taxonomy): domain Eukaryota; kingdom Viridiplantae; phylum Streptophyta; class Magnoliopsida; order Poales; family Juncaceae; genus Luzula; species Luzula sylvatica. The sequence continues at coordinate 20,278,795 of OX326960.1, read as the reverse complement.
TTTACTACATAAGTTTTCACCAAATTTCACAAACACCAAGAAAGTTTGTTTTTCGATTCAAAACAAGATTTTAACGCTTTGGGGAGTTCAAATAACGTGTTTCTAGATCATTTGTATCGTATCTTTTAGTACATAACTTTTCACCAAATTTCACAAACACTAAGAAAGTTTGTTTTTCGATTCAAAACAAGATTTTAACGCTTTGAGGAGTTCAAATAACGTGTTTCTAGATCATTTGTATCGTACCTTTTAGTACATAACTTTTCTCCAAATTTCACAAACACTAAGAAAGTTTGTTTTTCAATTCAAAACAAGATTTTAACGCTTTGAGGAGTTCAAATGACGTGTTTTTAGATCATTTGTATCAGATCTTTTAGTATATAACTTTTCACCAAATTTCACAAATACTAAGAAAGTTTGTTTTTCGATTCAAAACAAGATTTTAACGCTTTGAGGAGTTCAAATAACTTGTTTTTAGATCATTTGTATCGTATCTTTTAGTACATAACTTTTCACCCAATTTCACAAACACTAAGAAAGTTTGTTTTTCGATTCAAAACATGATTTTAATGCTTTGAGGAGTTCAAATAACATGTTTTCAGATCATTTGTATCGTATCTTTTAGTACATAACTTTTCACCAAATTTCACAAACACCAAGAAAGTTTGTTTTTCGATTCAAAACAAGATTTTAACGCTTTGTGGAGTTCAAATAACGTGTTTCTAGATCATTTGTATCATATCTTTTACTACATAACTTTTCAACAAATTTCACAAACACTAAGAAAGTTTGTTTTTCGATTCAAAACAAGATTTTAATGCTTTGAGGAGTTCAAATAACATGTTTTTAGATCATTTGTATCATATCTTTTTGTACATAACTTTTCACCAAATTTCACAAACACTAAGCAAGTTTGTTTTTCGATTCAAAACAAGATTTTAACGCTTTGAGGAGTGCAAATAACGTGTTTCTAGATCATTTGTATCGTATCTTTTACTTCATAACTTTTCACCAAATTTCACAAACACTAAGAAAGTTTGTTTTTCGATTCAAAACAAACTTTCAACGCTTTGAGGAGTTCAAATGACGTGTTTTTAGATCATTTGTATCGTATCTTTTACTACATCACTTTTCACCAAATTTCACAAATACTAAGAAAGTTTATTTTTCGATTCAAAACTAGATTTTAACGCTTTGAGGAGTTCAAATAACTTGTTTTTAGATCATTTGTATCGTATCTTTTAGTACATAACTTTTCACCAAATTTCACAAACACCAAGAAAGTTTCTTTTTCGATTCAAAACAAGATTTTAACGCTTTGAGGAGTTCAAATAACGTGTTTCTAGATCATTTGTATCGTATCTTTTACTACATAACTTTTCAACAAATTTCACAAACACTAAGAAAGTTTTTTTTCGATTCAAAACAAGATTTTAATGCTTTGAGGAGTTCAAATAACATGTTTTTAGATCATTTGTATCATATCTTTTTGTACATAACTTTTCACCAAATTTCACAAACACTAAGCAAGTTTGTTTTTCGATTCAAAACAAGATTTTAACGCTTTGAGGAGTGCAAATAACGTGTTTCTAGATCATTTGTATCGTATCTTTTACTTCATAACTTTTCACCAAATTTCACAAACACTAAGAAAGTTTGTTTTTCGATTCAAAACAAACTTTCAACGCTTTGAGGAGTTCAAATGACGTGTTTTTAGATCATTTGTATCGTATCTTTTAGTACATCACTTTTCACCAAATTTCACAAATACTAAGAAAGTTTGTTTTTCGATTCAAAACTAGATTTTAACGCTTTGAGGAGTTCAAATAACTTGTTTTTAGATCATTTGTATCGTATCTTTTAGTACATAACTTTTCACCAAATTTCACAAACACAAAGAAAGTTTGTTTTTCGATTCAAAACAAGATTTTTTAACGCTTTGAGGAGTTCAAATAACATGTTTTTAGATCATTTGTATCGTATCTTTTAGTACATAACTTTTCACCAAATTTCACAAACACTAAGGAAGTTTGTTTTTCGATTCAAAACTAGATTTTAACGCTTTGAGGAGTTCAAATAACATGTTTTTAGATCATTTGTATCGTATCTTTTAGTACATAACTTTTCACCCAATTTCACAAACAATAAGAAAGTTTGTTTTTCGATTCAAAACAAGATTTTAACGCTTTGAGGAGTTCAAATAACATGTTTTTAGATCATTTGTATCGTATCTTTTAGTACATAACTTTTCACCCAATTTCACAAACACTAAGAAAGTTTGTTTTTCGATTCAAAACAAGATTTTAATGCTTTGAGGAGTTCAAATAACATGTTTTCAGATCATTTGTATCGTATCTTTTAGTACATAACTTTTCACCAAATTTCACAAACACCAAGAAAGTTTGTTTTTCGATTCAAAACAAGATTTTAACGTTTTGAGGAGTTCAAATAACGTATTTCTAGATCATTTGTATCGTATCTTTTACTACATAACTTTTCAACAAATTTCACAAACACTAAGAAAGTTTGTTTTTCGATTCAAAACAAGATTTTAACGCTTTGAGGAGTTCAAATAACATGTTTTTAGATCATTTGTATCGTATCTTTTAGTACATAACTTTTCACCAAATTTCACAAACACTAAGAATGTTTGTTTTTCGATTCAAAACAAGATTTTAACGCTTTGAGGAGTTCAAATAACGTGTTTCTAGATCATTTGTATCGTATCTTTTACTACATAACTTTTCACCAAATTTCACAAACACTAAGAAAGTTTGTTTCTCGACTCAAAACAAACTTTCAACGCTTTGAGGAGTTCAAATGACGTGTTTTTAGATCATTTGTATCGTATCTTTTACTACATGAGTTTTCACCAAATTTCACAAACACTAAGAAAGTTTGTTTTTCGATTCAAAAGAAGATTTTAACGCTTTGAGGAGTTCAAATAACATGTTTTTAGATCATTTGTAACGTATCTTTTAGTACATAACTTTTCACCCAATTTCACAAACACTAAGAAAATTTGTTTTTCGATTCAAAACATGATTTTAATGCTTTGAGGAGTTCAAATAACATGTTTTCAGATCATTTGTATCGTATCTTTTAGTACATAACTTTTCACCAAATTTCACAAACACCAAGAAAGTTTGTTTTTCGATTCAAAACAAGATTTTAACGCTTTGAGGAGTTCAAATAACGTGTTTCTAGATCATTTGTATCGTATCTTTTACTACATAACTTTTCAACAAATTTCACAAACACTAAGAAAGTTTGTTTTTCGATTCAAAACAAGATTTTAACGCTTTGAGGAGTTCAAATAACATGTTTTTAGATCATTTGTATCATATCTTTTAGTACATAACTTTTCACCAAATTTCACAAACACTAAGCAAGTTTGTTTTTCGATTCAAAACAAGATTTTAACGCTTTGAGGAGTGCAAATAACGTGTTTCTAGATCATTTGTATCGTATCTTTTACTTCATAACTTTTCACCAAATTTCACAAACACTAAGAAAGTTTGTTTTTCGATTCAAAACAAACTTTCAACGCTTTGAGGAGTTCAAATGACGTGTTTTTAGATCATTTGTATCGTATCTTTTACTACATAACTTTTCACCCAATTTCACAAACACTAAGAAAGTTTGTTTTTCGATTTCAAAACCACATTTTAACGCTTTGAGGAGTTCAAATAACGTGTTTTTAGATCATTTGTATAGTATCTTTTAGTACATAACTCTTCACCCAATTTCACAAACACTAGGAAAGTTTGTTTTTCGATTCAAAACAAGATTTTAACGCTTTGAGGAGTACAAATAACATGTTTTTAGATCATTTGTATCGTATCTTTTACTACATAAGTTTTCACCAAATTTCACAAACACCAAGAAAGTTTGTTTTTCGATTCAAAACAAGATTTTAACGCTTTGGGGAGTTCAAATAACATGTTTTTAGATCATTTGTAACGTATCTTTTAGTACATAACTTTTCACCCAATTTCACAAACACTAAGAAAATTTGTTTTTCGATTCAAAACATGATTTTAATGCTTTGAGGAGTTCAAATAACATGTTTTCAGATCATTTGTATCGTATCTTTTAGTACATAACTTTTCACCAAATTTCACAAACACCAAGAAAGTTTGTTTTTCGATTCAAAACAAGATTTTAACGCTTTGAGGAGTTCAAATAACGTGTTTCTAGATCATTTGTATCGTATCTTTTACTACATAACTTTTCAACAAATTTCACAAACACTAAGAAAGTTTGTTTTTCGATTCAAAACAAGATTTTAACGCTTTGAGGAGTTCAAATAACATGTTTTTAGATCATTTGTATCGTATCTTTTAGTACATAACTTTTCACCAAATTTCACAAACACTAAGCAAGTTTGTTTTTCGATTCAAAACAAGATTTTAACGCTTTGAGGAGTGCAAATAACGTGTTTCTAGATCATTTGTATCGTATCTTTTACTTCACAACTTTTCACCAAATTTCACAAACACTAAGAAAGTTTGTTTTTCGATTCAAAACAAGATTTTAACGCTTTGAGGAGTTCAAATAACGTGTTTCTAGATCATTTGTATCATATCTTTTACTACATAACTTTTCAACAAATTTCACAAACACTAAGAAAGTTTGTTTTTCGATTCAAAACAAGATTTTAATGCTTTGAGGAGTTCAAATAACATGTTTTTAGATCATTTGTATCATATCTTTTTGTACATAACTTTTCACCAAATGTCACAAACACTAAGCAAGTTTGTTTTTCGATTCAAAACAAGATTTTAACGCTTTGAGGAGTGCAAATAACTATCGTATCTTTTACTACATCACTTTTCACCAAATTTCACAAATACAAAGAAAGTTTATTTTTCGATTCAAAACTAGATTTTAACGCTTTGAGGAGTTCAAATAACTTGTTTTTAGATCATTTGTATCGTATCTTTTAGTACATAACTTTTCACCAAATTTCACAAACACCAAGAAAGTTTGTTTTTCGATTCAAAACAAGATTTTAACGCTTTGAGGAGTTCAAATAACGTGTTTCTAGATCATTTGTATCGTATCTTTTACTACATAACTTTTCAACAAATTTCAGAAACACTAAGAAAGTTTTTTTTCGATTCAAAACAAGATTTTAATGCTTTGAGGAGTTCAAATAACATGTTTTTAGATCATTTGTATCATATCTTTTTGTACATAACTTTTCACCAAATTTCACAAACACTAAGCAAGTTTGTTTTTCGATTCAAAACAAGATTTTAACGCTTTGAGGAGTGCAAATAACGTGTTTCTAGATCATTTGTATCGTATCTTTTACTTCATAACTTTTCACCAAATTTCACAAACACTAAGAAAGTTTGTTTTTCGATTCAAAACAAACTTTCAACGCTTTGAGGAGCTCAAATGACGTGTTTTTAGATCATTTGTATCGTATCTTTTAGTACATCACTTTTCACCAAATTTCACAAATACTAAGAAAGTTTGTTTTTCGATTCAAAACTAGATTTTAACGCTTTGAGGAGTTCAAATAACTTGTTTTTAGATCATTTGTATCGTATCTTTTAGTACATAACTTTTCACCAAATTTCACAAACACAAAGAAAGTTTGTTTTTCGATTCAAAACAAGATTTTTTAACGCTTTGAGGAGTTCAAATAACATGTTTTTAGATCATTTGTATCGTATCTTTTAGTACATAACTTTTCACCAAATTTCACAAACACTAAGGAAGTTTGTTTTTCGATTCAAAACTAGATTTTAACGCTTTGAGGAGTTCAAATAACATGTTTTTAGATCATTTGTATCGTATCTTTTAGTACATAACTTTTCACCCAATTTCACAAACAATAAGAAAGTTTGTTTTTCGATTCAAAACAAGATTTTAACGCTTTGAGGAGTTCAAATAACATGTTTTTAGATCATTTGTATCGTATCTTTTAGTACATAACTTTTCACCCAATTTCACAAACACTAAGAAAGTTTGTTTTTCGATTCAAAACAAGATTTTAATGCTTTGAGGAGTTCAAATAACATGTTTTCAGATCATTTGTATCGTATCTTTTAGTACATAACTTTTCACCAAATTTCACAAACACCAAGAAAGTTTGTTTTTCGATTCAAAACAAGATTTTAACGTTTTGAGGAGTTCAAATAACGTATTTCTAGATCATTTGTATCGTATCTTTTACTACATAACTTTTCAACAAATTTCACAAACACTAAGAAAGTTTGTTTTTCGATTCAAAACAAGATTTTAACGCTTTGAGGAGTTCAAATAACATGTTTTTAGATCATTTGTATCGTATCTTTTAGTACATAACTTTTCACCAAATTTCACAAACACTAAGAATGTTTGTTTTTCGATTCAAAACAAGATTTTAACGCTTTGAGGAGTTCAAATAACGTGTTTCTAGATCATTTGTATCGTATCTTTTACTACATAACTTTTCACCAAATTTCACAAACACTAAGAAAGTTTGTTTCTCGACTCAAAACAAACTTTCAACGCTTTGAGGAGTTCAAATGACGTGTTTTTAGATCATTTGTATCGTATCTTTTACTACATGAGTTTTCACCAAATTTCACAAACACTAAGAAAGTTTGTTTTTCGATTCAAAAGAAGATTTTAACGCTTTGAGGAGTTCAAATAACATGTTTTTAGATCATTTGTAACGTATCTTTTAGTACATAACTTTTCACCCAATTTCACAAACACTAAGAAAATTTGTTTTTCGATTCAAAACATGATTTTAATGCTTTGAGGAGTTCAAATAACATGTTTTCAGATCATTTGTATCGTATCTTTTAGTACATAACTTTTCACCAAATTTCACAAACACCAAGAAAGTTTGTTTTTCGATTCAAAACAAGATTTTAACGCTTTGAGGAGTTCAAATAACGTGTTTCTAGATCATTTGTATCGTATCTTTTACTACATAACTTTTCAACAAATTTCACAAACACTAAGAAAGTTTGTTTTTCGATTCAAAACAAGATTTTAACGCTTTGAGGAGTTCAAATAACATGTTTTTAGATCATTTGTATCATATCTTTTAGTACATAACTTTTCACCAAATTTCACAAACACTAAGCAAGTTTGTTTTTCGATTCAAAACAAGATTTTAACGCTTTGAGGAGTGCAAATAACGTGTTTCTAGATCATTTGTATCGTATCTTTTACTTCATAACTTTTCACCAAATTTCACAAACACTAAGAAAGTTTGTTTTTCGATTCAAAACAAACTTTCAACGCTTTGAGGAGTTCAAATGACGTGTTTTTAGATCATTTGTATCGTATCTTTTACTACATAACTTTTCACCCAATTTCACAAACACTAAGAAAGTTTGTTTTTCGATTTCAAAACCACATTTTAACGCTTTGAGGAGTTCAAATAACGTGTTTTTAGATCATTTGTATAGTATCTTTTAGTACATAACTCTTCACCCAATTTCACAAACACTAGGAAAGTTTGTTTTTCGATTCAAAACAAGATTTTAACGCTTTGAGGAGTACAAATAACATGTTTTTAGATCATTTGTATCGTATCTTTTACTACATAAGTTTTCACCAAATTTCACAAACACCAAGAAAGTTTGTTTTTCGATTCAAAACAAGATTTTAACGCTTTGGGGAGTTCAAATAACATGTTTTTAGATCATTTGTAACGTATCTTTTAGTACATAACTTTTCACCCAATTTCACAAACACTAAGAAAATTTGTTTTTCGATTCAAAACATGATTTTAATGCTTTGAGGAGTTCAAATAACATGTTTTCAGATCATTTGTATCGTATCTTTTAGTACATAACTTTTCACCAAATTTCACAAACACCAAGAAAGTTTGTTTTTCGATTCAAAACAAGATTTTAACGCTTTGAGGAGTTCAAATAACGTGTTTCTAGATCATTTGTATCGTATCTTTTACTACATAACTTTTCAACAAATTTCACAAACACTAAGCAAGTTTGTTTTTCGATTCAAAACAAGATTTTAACGCTTTGAGGAGTGCAAATAACGTGTTTCTAGATCATTTGTATCGTATCTTTTACTTCACAACTTTTCACCAAATTTCACAAACACTAAGAAAGTTTGTTTTTCGATTCAAAACAAGATTTTAACGCTTTGAGGAGTTCAAATAACGTGTTTCTAGATCATTTGTATCATATCTTTTACTACATAACTTTTCAACAAATTTCACAAACACTAAGAAAGTTTGTTTTTCGATTCAAAACAAGATTTTAATGCTTTGAGGAGTTCAAATAACATGTTTTTAGATCATTTGTATCATATCTTTTTGTACATAACTTTTCACCAAATGTCACAAACACTAAGCAAGTTTGTTTTTCGATTCAAAACAAGATTTTAACGCTTTGAGGAGTGCAAATAACGTGTTTCTAGATCATTTGTATCGTATCTTTTACTTCATAACTTTTCACCAAATTTCACAAACACTAAGAAAGTTTGTTTTTCGATTCAAAACAAACTTTCAACGCTTTGAGGAGTTCAAATGACGTGTTTTTAGATCATTTGTATCGTATCTTTTACTACATCACTTTTCACCAAATTTCACAAATACAAAGAAAGTTTATTTTTCGATTCAAAACTAGATTTTAACGCTTTGAGGAGTTCAAATAACTTGTTTTTAGATCATTTGTATCGTATCTTTTAGTACATAACTTTTCACCAAATTTCACAAACACCAAGAAAGTTTGTTTTTCGATTCAAAACAAGATTTTAACGCTTTGAGGAGTTCAAATAACGTGTTTCTAGATCATTTGTATCGTATCTTTTACTACATAACTTTTCAACAAATTTCAGAAACACTAAGAAAGTTTTTTTTCGATTCAAAACAAGATTTTAATGCTTTGAGGAGTTCAAATAACATGTTTTTAGATCATTTGTATCATATCTTTTTGTACATAACTTTTCACCAAATTTCACAAACACTAAGCAAGTTTGTTTTTCGATTCAAAACAAGATTTTAACGCTTTGAGGAGTGCAAATAACGTGTTTCTAGATCATTTGTATCGTATCTTTTACTTCATAACTTTTCACCAAATTTCACAAACACTAAGAAAGTTTGTTTTTCGATTCAAAACAAACTTTCAACGCTTTGAGGAGTTCAAATGACGTGTTTTTAGATCATTTGTATCGTATCTTTTACTACATCACTTTTCACCAAATTTCACAAATACTAAGAAAGTTTGTTTTTCGATTCAAAACTAGATTTTAACGCTTTGAGGAGTTCAAATAACTTGTTTTTAGATCATTTGTATCGTATCTTTTAGTACATAACTTTTCACCAAATTTCACAAACACAAAGAAAGTTTGTTTTTCGATTCAAAACAAGATTTTTTAACGCTTTGAGGAGTTCAAATAACATGTTTTTAGATCATTTGTATCGTATCTTTTAGTACATAACTTTTCACCAAATTTCACAAACACTAAGGAAGTTTGTTTTTCGATTCAAAACTAGATTTTAACGTTTTGAGGAGTTCAAATAACATGTTTTTAGATCATTTGTATCGTATCTTTTAGTACATAACTTTTCACCCAATTTCACAAACAATAAGAAAGTTTGTTTTTCGATTCAAAACAAGATTTTAACGCTTTGAGGAGTTCAAATAACATGTTTTTAGATCATTTGTATCGTATCTTTTAGTACATAACTTTTCACCCAATTTCACAAACACTAAGAAAGTTTGTTTTTCGATTCAAAACAAGATTTTAATGCTTTGAGGAGTTCAAATAACATGTTTTCAGATCATTTGTATCGTATCTTTTAGTACATAACTTTTCACCAAATTTCACAAACACCAAGAAAGTTTGTTTTTCGATTCAAAACAAGATTTTAACGTTTTGAGGAGTTCAAATAACGTATTTCTAGATCATTTGTATCGTATCTTTTACTACATAACTTTTCAACAAATTTCACAAACACTAAGAAAGTTTGTTTTTCGATTCAAAACAAGATTTTAACGCTTTGAGGAGTTCAAATAACATGTTTTTAGATCATTTGTATCGTATCTTTTAGTACATAACTTTTCACCAAATTTCACAAACACTAAGAATGTTTGTTTTTCGATTCAAAACAAGATTTTAACGCTTTGAGGAGTTCAAATAACGTGTTTCTAGACCATTTGTATCGTATCTTTTACTACATAACTTTTCACCAAATTTCACAAACACTAAGAAAGTTTGTTTCTCGACTCAAAACAAACTTTCAACGCTTTGAGGAGTTCAAATGACGTGTTTTTAGATCATTTGTATCGTATCTTTTACTACATGAGTTTTCACCAAATTTCACAAACACTAAGAAAGTTTGTTTTTCGATTCAAAAGAAGATTTTAACGCTTTGAGGAGTTCAAATAACATGTTTTTAGATCATTTGTAACGTATCTTTTAGTACATAACTTTTCACCCAATTTCACAAACACTAAGAAAATTTGTTTTTCGATTCAAAACATGATTTTAATGCTTTGAGGAGTTCAAATAACATGTTTTCATATCATTTGTATCGTATCTTTTAGTACATAACTTTTCACCAAATTTCACAAACACCAAGAAAGTTTGTTTTTCGATTCAAAACAAGATTTTAACGCTTTGAGGAGTTCAAATAACGTGTTTCTAGATCATTTGTATCGTATCTTTTACTACATAACTTTTCAACAAATTTCACAAACACTAAGAAAGTTTGTTTTTCGATTCAAAACAAGATTTTAACGCTTTGAGGAGTTCAAATAACATGTTTTTAGATCATTTGTATCATATCTTTTAGTACATAACTTTTCACCAAATTTCACAAACACTAAGCAAGTTTGTTTTTCGATTCAAAACAAGATTTTAACGCTTTGAGGAGTGCAAATAACGTGTTTCTAGATCATTTGTATCGTATCTTTTACTTCATAACTTTTCACCAAATTTCACAAACACTAAGAAAGTTTGTTTTTCGATTCAAAACAAACTTTCAACGCTTTGAGGAGTTCAAATGACGTGTTTTTAGATCATTTGTATCGTATCTTTTACTACATAACTTTTCACCCAATTTCACAAACACTAAGAAAGTTTGTTTTTCGATTTCAAAACCACATTTTAACGCTTTGAGGAGTTCAAATAACGTGTTTTTAGATCATTTGTATAGTATCTTTTAGTACATAACTCTTCACCCAATTTCACAAACACTAGGAAAGTTTGTTTTTCGATTCAAAACAAGATTTTAACGCTTTGAGGAGTACAAATAACATGTTTTTAGATCATTTGTATCGTATCTTTTACTACATAAGTTTTCACCAAATTTCACAAACACCAAGAAAGTTTGTTTTTCGATTCAAAACAAGATTTTAACGCTTTGGGGAGTTCAAATAACATGTTTTTAGATCATTTGTAACGTATCTTTTAGTACATAACTTTTCACCCAATTTCACAAACACTAAGAAAATTTGTTTTTCGATTCAAAACATGATTTTAATGCTTTGAGGAGTTCAAATAACATGTTTTCAGATCATTTGTATCGTATCTTTTAGTACATAACTTTTCACCAAATTTCACAAACACCAAGAAAGTTTGTTTTTCGATTCAAAACAAGATTTTAACGCTTTGAGGAGTTCAAATAACGTGTTTCTAGATCATTTGTATCGTATCTTTTACTACATAACTTTTCAACAAATTTCACAAACACTAAGCAAGTTTGTTTTTCGATTCAAAACAAGATTTTAACGCTTTGAGGAGTGCAAATAACGTGTTTCTAGATCATTTGTATCGTATCTTTTACTTCACAACTTTTCACCAAATTTCACAAACACTAAGAAAGTTTGTTTTTCGATTCAAAACAAGATTTTAACGCTTTGAGGAGTTCAAATAACGTGTTTCTAGATCATTTGTATCATATCTTTTACTACATAACTTTTCAACAAATTTCACAAACACTAAGAAAGTTTGTTTTTCGATTCAAAACAAGATTTTAATGCTTTGAGGAGTTCAAATAACATGTTTTTAGATCATTTGTATCATATCTTTTTGTACATAACTTTTCACCAAATGTCACAAACACTAAGCAAGTTTGTTTTTCGATTCAAAACAAGATTTTAACGCTTTGAGGAGTGCAAATAACGTGTTTCTAGATCATTTGTATCGTATCTTTTACTTCATAACTTTTCACCAAATTTCACAAACACTAAGAAAGTTTGTTTTTCGATTCAAAACAAACTTTCAACGCTTTGAGGAGTTCAAATGACGTGTTTTTAGATCATTTGTATCGTATCTTTTACTACATCACTTTTCACCAAATTTCACAAATACAAAGAAAGTTTATTTTTCGATTCAAAACTAGATTTTAACGCTTTGAGGAGTTCAAATAACTTGTTTTTAGATCATTTGTATCGTATCTTTTAGTACATAACTTTTCACCAAATTTCACAAACACCAAGAAAGTTTGTTTTTCGATTCAAAACAAGATTTTAACGCTTTGAGGAGTTCAAATAACGTGTTTCTAGATCATTTGTATCGTATCTTTTACTACATAACTTTTCAACAAATTTCAGAAACACTAAGAAAGTTTTTTTTCGATTCAAAACAAGATTTTAATGCTTTGAGGAGTTCAAATAACATGTTTTTAGATCATTTGTATCATATCTTTTTGTACATAACTTTTCACCAAATTTCACAAACACTAAGCAAGTTTGTTTTTCGATTCAAAACAAGATTTTAACGCTTTGAGGAGTGCAAATAACGTGTTTCTAGATCATTTGTATCGTATCTTTTACTTCATAACTTTTCACCAAATTTCACAAACACTAAGAAAGTTTGTTTTTCGATTCAAAACAAACTTTCAACGCTTTGAGGAGTTCAAATGACGTGTTTTTAGATCATTTGTATCGTATCTTTTACTACATCACTTTTCACCAAATTTCACAAATACTAAGAAAGTTTGTTTTTCGATTCAAAACTAGATTTTAACGCTTTGAGGAGTTCAAATAACTTGTTTTTAGATCATTTGTATCGTATCTTTTAGTACATAACTTTTCACCAAATTTCACAAACACAAAGAAAGTTTGTTTTTCGATTCAAAACAAGATTTTTTAACGCTTTGAGGAGTTCAAATAACATGTTTTTAGATCATTTGTATCGTATCTTTTAGTACATAACTTTTCACCAAATTTCACAAACACTAAGGAAGTTTGTTTTTCGACTCAAAACTAGATTTTAACGTTTTGAGGAGTTCAAATAACATGTTTTTAGATCATTTGTATCGTATCTTTTAGTACATAACTTTTCACCCAATTTCACAAACAATAAGAAAGTTTGTTTTTCGATTCAAAACAAGATTTTAACGCTTTGAGGAGTTCAAATAACATGTTTTTAGATCATTTGTATCGTATCTTTTAGTACATAACTTTTCACCCAATTTCACAAACACTAAGAAAGTTTGTTTTTCGATTCAAAACAAGATTTTAATGCTTTGAGGAGTTCAAATAACATGTTTTCAGATCATTTGTATCGTATCTTTTAGTACATAACTTTTCACCAAATTTCACAAACACCAAGAAAGTTTGTTTTTCGATTCAAAACAAGATTTTAACGTTTTGAGGAGTTCAAATAACGTATTTCTAGATCATTTGTATCGTATCTTTTACTACATAACTTTTCAACAAATTTCACAAACACTAAGAAAGTTTGTTTTTCGATTCAAAACAAGATTTTAACGCTTTGAGGAGTTCAAATAACATGTTTTTAGATCATTTGTATCGTATCTTTTAGTACATAACTTTTCACCAAATTTCACAAACACTAAGAATGTTTGTTTTTCGATTCAAAACAAGATTTTAACGCTTTGAGGAGTTCAAATAACGTGTTTCTAGACCATTTGTATCGTATCTTTTACTACATAACTTTTCACCAAATTTCACAAACACTAAGAAAGTTTGTTTCTCGACTCAAAACAAACTTTCAACGCTTTGAGGAGTTCAAATGACGTGTTTTTAGATCATTTGTATCGTATCTTTTACTACATGAGTTTTCACCAAATTTCACAAACACTAAGAAAGTTTGTTTTTCGATTCAAAAGAAGATTTTAACGCTTTGAGGAGTTCAAATAACATGTTTTTAGATCATTTGTAACGTATCTTTTAGTACATAACTTTTCACCCAATTTCACAAACACTAAGAAAATTTGTTTTTCGATTCAAAACATGATTTTAATGCTTTGAGGAGTTCAAATAACATGTTTTCAGATCATTTGTATCGTATCTTTTAGTACATAACTTTTCACCAAATTTCACAAACACCAAGAAAGTTTGTTTTTCGATTCAAAACAAGATTTTAACGCTTTGAGGAGTTCAAATAACGTGTTTCTAGATCATTTGTATCGTATCTTTTACTACATAACTTTTCAACAAATTTCACAAAAAACACTAAGAAAGTTTGTTTTTCGATTCAAAACAAGATTTTAACGCTTTGAGGAGTTCAAATAACATGTTTTTAGATCATTTGTATCATATCTTTTAGTACATAACTTTTCACCAAATTTCACAAACACTAAGCAAGTTTGTTTTTCGATTCAAAACAAGATTTTAACGCTTTGAGGAGTGCAAATAACGTGTTTCTAGATCATTTGTATCGTATCTTTTACTTCACAACTTTTCACCAAATTTCACAAACACTAAGAAAGTTTGTTTTTCGATTCAAAACAAACTTTCAACGCTTTGAGGAGTTCAAATGACGTGTTTTTAGATCATTTGTATCGTATCTTTTACTACATAACTTTTCACCCAATTTCACAAACACTAAGAAAGTTTGTTTTTCGATTTCAAAACCACATTTTAACGCTTTGAGGAGTTCAAATAACGTGTTTTTAGATCATTTGTATAGTATCTTTTGGTACATAACTCTTCACCCAATTTCACAAACACTAGGAAAGTTTGTTTTTCGATTCAAAACAAGATTTTAACGCTTTGAGGAGTACAAATAACATGTTTTTAGATCATTTGTATCGTATCTTTTACTACATAAGTTTTCACCAAATTTTACAAACACCAAGAAAGTTTGTTTTTCGATTCAAAACAAGATTTTAACGCTTTGGGGAGTTCAAATAACGTGTTTCTAGATCATTTGTATCGTATCTTTTAGTACATAACTTTTCACCAAATTTCACAAACACTAAGAAAGTTTGTTTTTCGATTCAAAACAAGATTTTAACGCTTTGAGGAGTTCAAATAACGTGTTTCTAGATCATTTGTATCGTACCTTTTAGTACATAACTTTTCACCAAATTTCACAAACACTAAGAAAGTTTGTTTTTCAATTCAAAACAAGATTTTAACGCTTTGAGGAGTTCAAATGACGTGTTTTTAGATCATTTGTATCAGATCTTTTAGTATATAACTTTTCACCAAATTTCACAAATACTAAGAAAGTTTGTTTTTCGATTCAAAACAAGATTTTAACGCTTTGAGGAGTTCAAATAACTTGTTTTTAGATCATTTGTATCGTATCTTTTAGTACATAACTTTTCACCCAATTTCACAAACACTAAGAAAGTTTGTTTTTCGATTCAAAACATGATTTTAATGCTTTGAGGAGTTCAAATAACATGTTTTCAGATCATTTGTATCGTATCTTTTAGTACATAACTTTTCACCAAATTTCACAAACACCAAGAAAGTTTGTTTTTCGATTCAAAACAAGATTTTAACGCTTTGAGGAGTTCAAATAACGTGTTTCTAGATCATTTGTATCATATCTTTTACTACATAACTTTTCAACAAATTTCACAAACACTAAGAAAGTTTGTTTTTCGATTCAAAACAAGATTTTAATGCTTTGAGGAGTTCAAATAACATGTTTTTAGATCATTTGTATCATATCTTTTTGTACATAACTTTTCACTAAATTTCACAAACACTAAGCAAGTTTGTTTTTCGATTCAAAACAAGATTTTAACGCTTTGAGGAGTGCAAATAACGTGTTTCTAGATCATTTGTATCGTATCTTTTACTTCATAACTTTTCACCAAATTTCACAAACACTAAGAAAGTTTGTTTTTCGATTCAAAACAAACTTTCAACGCTTTGAGGAGTTCAAATGACGTGTTTTTAGATCATTTGTATCGTATCTTTTACTACATCACTTTTCACCAAATTTCACAAATACTAAGAAAGTTTATTTTTCGATTCAAAACTAGATTTTAACGCTTTGAGGAGTTCAAATAACTTGTTTTTAGATCATTTGTATCGTATCTTTTAGTACATAACTTTTCACCAAATTTCACAAACACCAAGAAAGTTTGTTTTTCGATTCAAAACAAGATTTTAACGCTTTGAGGAGTTCAAATAACGTGTTTCTAGATCATTTGTATCGTATCTTTTACTACATAACTTTTCAACAAATTTCACAAACACTAAGAAAGTTTTTTTTCGATTCAAAACAAGATTTTAATGCTTTGAGGAGTTCAAATAACATGTTTTTAGATCATTTGTATCATATCTTTTTGTACATAACTTTTCACCAAATTTCACAAACACTAAGCAAGTTTGTTTTTCGATTCAAAACAAGATTTTAACGCTTTGAGGAGTGCAAATAACGTGTTTCTAGATCATTTGTATCGTATCTTTTACTTCATAACTTTTCACCAAATTTCACAAACACTAAGAAAGTTTGTTTTTCGATTCAAAACAAACTTTCAACGCTTTGAGGAGTTCAAATGACGTGTTTTTAGATCATTTGTATCGTATCTTTTACTACATCACTTTTCACCAAATTTCACAAATACTAAGAAAGTTTGTTTTTCGATTCAGAACTAGATTTTAACGCTTTGAGGAGTTCAAATAACTTGTTTTTAGATCATTTGTATCGTATCTTTTAGTACATAACTTTTCACCAAATTTCACAAACACAAAGAAAGTTTGTTTTTCGATTCAAAACAAGATTTTTTAACGCTTTGAGGAGTTCAAATAACATGTTTTTAGATCATTTGTATCGTATCTTTTAGTACATAACTTTTCACCAAATTTCACAAACACTAAGGAAGTTTGTTTTTCGATTCAAAACTAGATTTTAACGCTTTGAGGAGTTCAAATAACATGTTTTTAGATCATTTGTATCGTATCTTTTAGTACATAACTTTTCACCCAATTTCACAAACAATAAGAAAGTTTGTTTTTCGATTCAAAACAAGATTTTAACGCTTTGAGGAGTTCAAATAACATGTTTTTAGATCATTTGTATCGTATCTTTTAGTACATAACTTTTCACCCAATTTCACAAACACTAAGAAAGTTTGTTTTTCGATTCAAAACAAGATTTTAATGCTTTGAGGAGTTCAAATAACATGTTTTCAGATCATTTGTATCGTATCTTTTAGTACATAACTTTTCACCAAATTTCACAAACACCAAGAAAGTTTGTTTTTCGATTCAAAACAAGATTTTAACGTTTTGAGGAGTTCAAATAACGTATTTCTAGATCATTTGTATCGTATCTTTTACTACATAACTTTTCAACAAATTTCACAAACACTAAGAAAGTTTGTTTTTCGATTCAAAACAAGATTTTAACGCTTTGAGGAGTTCAAATAACATGTTTTTAGATCATTTGTATCGTATCTTTTAGTACATAACTTTTCACCAAATTTCACAAACACTAAGAATGTTTGTTTTTCGATTCAAAACAAGATTTTAACGCTTTGAGGAGTTCAAATAACGTGTTTCTAGATCATTTGTATCGTATCTTTTACTACATAACTTTTCACCAAATTTCACAAACACTAAGAAAGTTTGTTTCTCGACTCAAAACAAACTTTCAACGCTTTGAGGAGTTCAAATGACGTGTTTTTAGATCATTTGTATCGTATCTTTTACTACATGAGTTTTCACCAAATTTCACAAACACTAAGAAAGTTTGTTTTTCGATTCAAAAGAAGATTTTAACGCTTTGAGGAGTTCAAATAACATGTTTTTAGATCATTTGTAACGTATCTTTTAGTACATAACTTTTCACCCAATTTCACAAACACTAAGAAAATTTGTTTTTCGATTCAAAACATGATTTTAATGCTTTGAGGAGTTCAAATAACATGTTTTCAGATCATTTGTATCGTATCTTTTAGTACATAACTTTTCACCAAATTTCACAAACACCAAGAAAGTTTGTTTTTCGATTCAAAACAAGATTTTAACGCTTTGAGGAGTTCAAATAACGTGTTTCTAGATCATTTGTATCGTATCTTTTACTACATAACTTTTCAACAAATTTCACAAACACTAAGAAAGTTTGTTTTTCGATTCAAAACAAGATTTTAACGCTTTGAGGAGTTCAAATAACATGTTTTTAGATCATTTGTATCATATCTTTTAGTACATAACTTTTCACCAAATTTCACAAACACTAAGCAAGTTTGTTTTTCGATTCAAAACAAGATTTTAACGCTTTGAGGAGTGCAAATAACGTGTTTCTAGATCATTTGTATCGTATCTTTTACTTCACAACTTTTCACCAAATTTCACAAACACTAAGAAAGTTTGTTTTTCGATTCAAAACAAACTTTCAACGCTTTGAGGAGTTCAAATGACGTGTTTTTAGATCATTTGTATCGTATCTTTTACTACATAACTTTTCACCCAATTTCACAAACACTAAGAAAGTTTGTTTTTCGATTTCAAAACCACATTTTAACGCTTTGAGGAGTTCAAATAACGTGTTTTTAGATCATTTGTATAGTATCTTTTGGTACATAACTCTTCACCCAATTTCACAAACACTAGGAAAGTTTGTTTTTCGATTCAAAACAAGATTTTAACGCTTTGAGGAGTACAAATAACATGTTTTTAGATCATTTGTATCGTATCTTTTACTACATAAGTTTTCACCAAATTTTACAAACACCAAGAAAGTTTGTTTTTCGATTCAAAACAAGATTTTAACGCTTTGGGGAGTTCAAATAACGTGTTTCTAGATCATTTGTATCGTATCTTTTAGTACATAACTTTTCACCAAATTTCACAAACACTAAGAAAGTTTGTTTTTCGATTCAAAACAAGATTTTAACGCTTTGAGGAGTTCAAATAACGTGTTTCTAGATCATTTGTATCGTACCTTTTAGTACATAACTTTTCACCAAATTTCACAAACACTAAGAAAGTTTGTTTTTCAATTCAAAACAAGATTTTAACGCTTTGAGGAGTTCAAATGACGTGTTTTTAGATCATTTGTATCAGATCTTTTAGTATATAACTTTTCACCAAATTTCACAAATACTAAGAAAGTTTGTTTTTCGATTCAAAACAAGATTTTAACGCTTTGAGGAGTTCAAATAACTTGTTTTTAGATCATTTGTATCGTATCTTTTAGTACATAACTTTTCACCCAATTTCACAAACACTAAGAAAGTTTGTTTTTCGATTCAAAACATGATTTTAATGCTTTGAGGAGTTCAAATAACATGTTTTCAGATCATTTGTATCGTATCTTTTAGTACATAACTTTTCACCAAATTTCACAAACACCAAGAAAGTTTGTTTTTCGATTCAAAACAAGATTTTAACGCTTTGAGGAGTTCAAATAACGTGTTTCTAGATCATTTGTATCATATCTTTTACTACATAACTTTTCAACAAATTTCACAAACACTAAGAAAGTTTGTTTTTCGATTCAAAACAAGATTTTAATGCTTTGAGGAGTTCAAATAACATGTTTTTAGATCATTTGTATCATATCTTTTTGTACATAACTTTTCACTAAATTTCACAAACACTAAGCAAGTTTGTTTTTCGATTCAAAACAAGATTTTAACGCTTTGAGGAGTGCAAATAACGTGTTTCTAGATCATTTGTATCGTATCTTTTACTTCATAACTTTTCACCAAATTTCACAAACACTAAGAAAGTTTGTTTTTCGATTCAAAACAAACTTTCAACGCTTTGAGGAGTTCAAATGACGTGTTTTTAGATCATTTGTATCGTATCTTTTACTACATCACTTTTCACCAAATTTCACAAATACTAAGAAAGTTTATTTTTCGATTCAAAACTAGATTTTAACGCTTTGAGGAGTTCAAATAACTTGTTTTTAGATCATTTGTATCGTATCTTTTAGTACATAACTTTTCACCAAATTTCACAAACACCAAGAAAGTTTGTTTTTCGATTCAAAACAAGATTTTAACGCTTTGAGGAGTTCAAATAACGTGTTTCTAGATCATTTGTATCGTATCTTTTACTACATAACTTTTCAACAAATTTCACAAACACTAAGAAAGTTTTTTTTCGATTCAAAACAAGATTTTAATGCTTTGAGGAGTTCAAATAACATGTTTTTAGATCATTTGTATCATATCTTTTTGTACATAACTTTTCACCAAATTTCACAAACACTAAGCAAGTTTGTTTTTCGATTCAAAACAAGATTTTAACGCTTTGAGGAGTGCAAATAACGTGTTTCTAGATCATTTGTATCGTATCTTTTACTTCATAACTTTTCACCAAATTTCACAAACACTAAGAAAGTTTGTTTTTCGATTCAAAACAAACTTTCAACGCTTTGAGGAGTTCAAATGACGTGTTTTTAGATCATTTGTATCGTATCTTTTACTACATCACTTTTCACCAAATTTCACAAATACTAAGAAAGTTTGTTTTTCGATTCAGAACTAGATTTTAACGCTTTGAGGAGTTCAAATAACTTGTTTTTAGATCATTTGTATCGTATCTTTTAGTACATAACTTTTCACCAAATTTCACAAACACAAAGAAAGTTTGTTTTTCGATTCAAAACAAGATTTTTTAACGCTTTGAGGAGTTCAAATAACATGTTTTTAGATCATTTGTATCGTATCTTTTAGTACATAACTTTTCACCAAATTTCACAAACACTAAGGAAGTTTGTTTTTCGATTCAAAACTAGATTTTAACGCTTTGAGGAGTTCAAATAACATGTTTTTAGATCATTTGTATCGTATCTTTTAGTACATAACTTTTCACCCAATTTCACAAACAATAAGAAAGTTTGTTTTTCGATTCAAAACAAGATTTTAACGCTTTGAGGAGTTCAAATAACATGTTTTTAGATCATTTGTATCGTATCTTTTAGTACATAACTTTTCACCCAATTTCACAAACACTAAGAAAGTTTGTTTTTCGATTCAAAACAAGATTTTAATGCTTTGAGGAGTTCAAATAACATGTTTTCAGATCATTTGTATCGTATCTTTTAGTACATAACTTTTCACCAAATTTCACAAACACCAAGAAAGTTTGTTTTTCGATTCAAAACAAGATTTTAACGTTTTGAGGAGTTCAAATAACGTATTTCTAGATCATTTGTATCGTATCTTTTACTACATAACTTTTCAACAAATTTCACAAACACTAAGAAAGTTTGTTTTTCGATTCAAAACAAGATTTTAACGCTTTGAGGAGTTCAAATAACATGTTTTTAGATCATTTGTATCGTATCTTTTAGTACATAACTTTTCACCAAATTTCACAAACACTAAGAATGTTTGTTTTTCGATTCAAAACAAGATTTTAACGCTTTGAGGAGTTCAAATAACGTGTTTCTAGATCATTTGTATCGTATCTTTTACTACATAACTTTTCACCAAATTTCACAAACACTAAGAAAGTTTGTTTCTCGACTCAAAACAAACTTTCAACGCTTTGAGGAGTTCAAATGACGTGTTTTTAGATCATTTGTATCGTATCTTTTACTACATGAGTTTTCACCAAATTTCACAAACACTAAGAAAGTTTGTTTTTCGATTCAAAAGAAGATTTTAACGCTTTGAGGAGTTCAAATAACATGTTTTTAGATCATTTGTAACGTATCTTTTAGTACATAACTTTTCACCCAATTTCACAAACACTAAGAAAATTTGTTTTTCGATTCAAAACATGATTTTAATGCTTTGAGGAGTTCAAATAACATGTTTTCAGATCATTTGTATCGTATCTTTTAGTACATTACTTTTCACCAAATTTCACAAACACCAAGAAAGTTTGTTTTTCGATTCAAAACAAGATTTTAACGCTTTGAGGAGTTCAAATAACGTGTTTCTAGATCATTTGTATCGTATCTTTTACTACATAACTTTTCAACAAATTTCACAAACACTAAGAAAGTTTGTTTTTCGATTCAAAACAAGATTTTAACGCTTTGAGGAGTTCAAATAACATGTTTTTAGATCATTTGTATCATATCTTTTAGTACATAACTTTTCACCAAATTTCACAAACACTAAGCAAGTTTGTTTTTCGATTCAAAACAAGATTTTAACGCTTTGAGGAGTGCAAATAACGTGTTTCTAGATCATTTGTATCGTATCTTTTACTTCATAACTTTTCACCAAATTTCACAAACACTAAGAAAGTTTGTTTTTCGATTCAAAACAAACTTTCAACGCTTTGAGGAGTTCAAATGACGTGTTTTTAGATCATTTGTATCGTATCTTTTACTACATAACTTTTCACCCAATTTCACAAACACTAAGAAAGTTTGTTTTTCGATTTCAAAACCACATTTTAACGCTTTGAGGAGTTCAAATAACGTGTTTTTAGATCATTTGTATAGTATCTTTTGGTACATAACTCTTCACCCAATTTCACAAACACTAGGAAAGTTTGTTTTTCGATTCAAAACAAGATTTTAACGCTTTGAGGAGTACAAATAACATGTTTTTAGATCATTTGTATCGTATCTTTTACTACATAAGTTTTCACCAAATTTCACAAACACCAAGAAAGTTTGTTTTTCGATTCAAAACAAGATTTTAACGCTTTGGGGAGTTCAAATAACGTGTTTCTAGATCATTTGTATCGTATCTTTTAGTACATAACTTTTCACCAAATTTCACAAACACTAAGAAAGTTTGTTTTTCGATTCAAAACAAGATTTTAACGCTTTGAGGAGTTCAAATAACGTGTTTCTAGATCATTTGTATCGTACCTTTTAGTACATAACTTTTCACCAAATTTCACAAACACTAAGAAAGTTTGTTTTTCAATTCAAAACAAGATTTTAACGCTTTGAGGAGTTCAAATGACGTGTTTTTAGATCATTTGTATCAGATCTTTTAGTATATAACTTTTCACCAAATTTCACAAATACTAAGAAAGTTTGTTTTTCGATTCAAAACAAGATTTTAACGCTTTGAGGAGTTCAAATAACTTGTTTTTAGATCATTTGTATCGTATCTTTTAGTACATAACTTTTCACCCAATTTCACAAACACTAAGAAAGTTTGTTTTTCGATTCAAAACATGATTTTAATGCTTTGAGGAGTTCAAATAACATGTTTTCAGATCATTTGTATCGTATCTTTTAGTACATAACTTTTCACCAAATTTCACAAACACCAAGAAAGTTTGTTTTTCGATTCAAAACAAGATTTTAACGCTTTGAGGAGTTCAAATAACGTGTTTCTAGATCATTTGTATCATATCTTTTACTACATAACTTTTCAACAAATTTCACAAACACTAAGAAAGTTTGTTTTTCGATTCAAAACAAGATTTTAATGCTTTGAGGAGTTCAAATAACATGTTTTTAGATCATTTGTATCATATCTTTTTGTACATAACTTTTCACCAAATTTCACAAACACTAAGCAAGTTTGTTTTTCGATTCAAAACAAGATTTTAACGCTTTGAGGAGTGCAAATAACGTGTTTCTAGATCATTTGTATCGTATCTTTTACTTCATAACTTTTCACCAAATTTCACAAACACTAAGAAAGTTTGTTTTTCGATTCAAAACAAACTTTCAACGCTTTGAGGAGTTCAAATGACGTGTTTTTAGATCATTTGTATCGTATCTTTTACTACATCACTTTTCACCAAATTTCACAAATACTAAGAAAGTTTATTTTTCGATTCAAAACTAGATTTTAACGCTTTGAGGAGTTCAAATAACTTGTTTTTAGATCATTTGTATCGTATCTTTTAGTACATAACTTTTCACCAAATTTCACAAACACCAAGAAAGTTTGTTTTTCGATTCAAAACAAGATTTTAACGCTTTGAGGAGTTCAAATAACGTGTTTCTAGATCATTTGTATCGTATCTTTTACTACATAACTTTTCAACAAATTTCACAAACACTAAGAAAGTTTTTTTTCGATTCAAAACAAGATTTTAATGCTTTGAGGAGTTCAAATAACATGTTTTTAGATCATTTGTATCATATCTTTTTGTACATAACTTTTCACCAAATTTCACAAACACTAAGCAAGTTTGTTTTTCGATTCAAAACAAGATTTTAACGCTTTGAGGAGTGCAAATAACGTGTTTCTAGATCATTTGTATCGTATCTTTTACTTCATAACTTTTCACCAAATTTCACAAACACTAAGAAAGTTTGTTTTTCGATTCAAAACAAACTTTCAACGCTTTGAGGAGTTCAAATGACGTGTTTTTAGATCATTTGTATCGTATCTTTTACTACATCACTTTTCACCAAATTTCACAAATACTAAGAAAGTTTGTTTTTCGATTCAAAACTAGATTTTAACGCTTTGAGGAGTTCAAATAACTTGTTTTTAGATCATTTGTATCGTATCTTTTAGTACATAACTTTTCACCAAATTTCACAAACACAAAGAAAGTTTGTTTTTCGATTCAAAACAAGATTTTTTAACGCTTTGAGGAGTTCAAATAACATGTTTTTAGATCATTTGTATCGTATCTTTTAGTACATAACTTTTCACCAAATTTCACAAACACTAAGGAAGTTTGTTTTTCGATTCAAAACTAGATTTTAACGCTTTGAGGAGTTCAAATAACATGTTTTTAGATCATTTGTATCGTATCTTTTAGTACATAACTTTTCACCCAATTTCACAAACAATAAGAAAGTTTGTTTTTCGATTCAAAACAAGATTTTAACGCTTTGAGGAGTTCAAATAACATGTTTTTAGATCATTTGTATCGTATCTTTTAGTACATAACTTTTCACCCAATTTCACAAACACTAAGAAAGTTTGTTTTTCGATTCAAAACAAGATTTTAATGCTTTGAGGAGTTCAAATAACATGTTTTCAGATCATTTGTATCGTATCTTTTAGTACATAACTTTTCACCAAATTTCACAAACACCAAGAAAGTTTGTTTTTCGATTCAAAACAAGATTTTAACGTTTTGAGGAGTTCAAATAACGTATTTCTAGATCATTTGTATCGTATCTTTTACTACATAACTTTTCAACAAATTTCACAAACACTAAGAAAGTTTGTTTTTTGATTCAAAACAAGATTTTAACGCTTTGAGGAGTTCAAATAACATGTTTTTAGATCATTTGTATCGTATCTTTTAGTACATAACTTTTCACCAAATTTCACAAACACTAAGAATGTTTGTTTTTCGATTCAAAACAAGATTTTAACGCTTTGAGGAGTTCAAATAACGTGTTTCTAGATCATTTGTATCGTATCTTTTACTACATAACTTTTCACCAAATTTCACAAACACTAAGAAAGTTTGTTTCTCGACTCAAAACAAACTTTCAACGCTTTGAGGAGTTCAAATGACGTGTTTTTAGATCATTTGTATCGTATCTTTTACTACATGAGTTTTCACCAAATTTCACAAACACTAAGAAAGTTTGTTTTTCGATTCAAAAGAAGATTTTAACGCTTTGAGGAGTTCAAATAACATGTTTTTAGATCATTTGTAACGTATCTTTTAGTACATAACTTTTCACCCAATTTCACAAACACTAAGAAAATTTGTTTTTCGATTCAAAACATGATTTTAATGCTTTGAGGAGTTCAAATAACATGTTTTCAGATCATTTGTATCGTATCTTTTAGTACATAACTTTTCACCAAATTTCACAAACACCAAGAAAGTTTGTTTTTCGATTCAAAACAAGATTTTAACGCTTTGAGGAGTTCAAATAACGTGTTTTTAGATCATTTGTATAGTATCTTTTAGTACATAACTCTTCACCCAATTTCACAAACACTAGGAAAGTTTGTTTTTCGATTCAAAACAAGATTTTAACGCTTTGAGGAGTTCAAATAACATGTTTTTAGATCATTTGTATCATATCTTTTAGTACATAACTTTTCACCAAATTTCACAAACACTAAGCAAGTTTGTTTTTCGATTCAAAACAAGATTTTAACGCTTTGAGGAGTGCAAATAACGTGTTTCTAGATCATTTGTATCGTATCTTTTACTTCATAACTTTTCACCAAATTTCACAAACACTAAGAAAGTTTGTTTTTCGATTCAAAACAAACTTTCAACGCTTTGAGGAGTTCAAATGACGTGTTTTTAGATCATTTGTATCGTATCTTTTACTACATAACTTTTCACCCAATTTCACAAACACTAAGAAAGTTTGTTTTTCGATTTCAAAACCACATTTTAACGCTTTGAGGAGTTCAAATAACGTGTTTTTAGATCATTTGTATAGTATCTTTTAGTACATAACTCTTCACCCAATTTCACAAACACTAGGAAAGTTTGTTTTTCGATTCAAAACAAGATTTTAACGCTTTGAGGAGTACAAATAACATGTTTTTAGATCATTTGTATCGTATCTTTTACTACATAAGTTTTCACCAAATTTCACAAACACCAAGAAAGTTTGTTTTTCGATTCAAAACAAGATTTTAATGCTTTGGGGAGTTCAAATAACGTGTTTCTAGATCATTTGTATCGTATCTTTTAGTACACAACTTTTCACCAAATTTCACAAACACTAAGAAAGTTTGTTTTTCGATTCAAAACAAGATTTTAACGCTCTGAGGAGTTCAAATAACGTGTTTCTAGATCATTTGTATCGTACCTTTTAGTACATAACTTTTCACCAAATTTCACAAACACTAAGAAAGTTTGTTTTTCAATTCAAAACAAGATTTTAACGCTTTGAGGAGTTCAAATGACGTGTTTTTAGATCATTTGTATCAGATCTTTTAGTATATAACTTTTCACCAAATTTCACAAATACTAAGAAAGTTTGTTTTTCGATTCAAAACTAGATTTTAACGCTTTGAGGAGTTCAAATAACTTGTTTTTAGATCATTTGTATCGTATCTTTTAGTACATAACTTTTCACCCAATTTCACAAACACTAAGAAAGTTTGTTTTTCGATTCAAAACATGATTTTAATGCTTTGAGGAGTTCAAATAACATGTTTTCAGATCATTTGTATCGTATCTTTTAGTACATAACTTTTCACCAAATTTCACAAACAACAAGAAAGTTTGTTTTTCGATTCAAAACAAGATTTTCACGCTTTGAGGAGTTCAAATAACGTGTTTCTAGATCATTTGTATCATATCTTTTACTACATAACTTTTCAACAAATTTCACAAACACTAAGAAAGTTTGTTTTTCGATTCAAAACAAGATTTTAATGCTTTGAGGAGTTCAAATAACATGTTTTTAGATCATTTGTATCATATCTTTTTGTACATAACTTTTCACCAAATTTCACAAACACTAAGCAAGTTTGTTTTTCGATTCAAAACAAGATTTTAACGCTTTGAGGAGTGCAAATAACGTGTTTCTAGATCATTTGTATCGTATCTTTTACTTCATAACTTTTCACCAAATTTCACAAACACTAAGAAAGTTTGTTTTTCGATTCAAAACAAACTTTCAATGCTTTGAGGAGTTCAAATGACGTGTTTTTAGATCATTTGTATCGTATCTTTTACTACATCACTTTTCACCAAATTTCACAAATACTAAGAAAGTTTATTTTTCGATTCAAAACTAGATTTTAACGCTTTGAGGAGTTCAAATAACTTGTTTTTAGATCATTTGTATCGTATCTTTTAGTACATAACTTTTCACCAAATTTCACAAACACCAAGAAAGTTTGTTTTTCGATTCAAAACAAGATTTTAACGCTTTGAGGAGTTCAAATAACGTGTTTCTAGATCATTTGTATCGTATCTTTTACTACATAACTTTTCAACAAATTTCACAAACACTAAGAAAGTTTTTTTTCGATTCAAAACAAGATTTTAATGCTTTGAGGAGTTCAAATAACATGTTTTTAGATCATTTGTATCATATCTTTTTGTACATAACTTTTCACCAAATTTCACAAACACTAAGCAAGTTTGTTTTTCGATTCAAAACAAGATTTTAACGCTTTGAGGAGTGCAAATAACGTGTTTCTAGATCATTTGTATCGTATCTTTTACTTCATAACTTTTCACCAAATTTCACAAACACTAAGAAAGTTTGTTTTTCGATTCAAAACAAACTTTCAACGCTTTGAGGAGTTCAAATGACGTGTTTTTAGATCATTTGTATCGTATCTTTTACTACATCACTTTTCACCAAATTTCACAAATACTAAGAAAGTTTGTTTTTCGATTCAAAACTAGATTTTAACGCTTTGAGGAGTTCAAATAACTTGTTTTTAGATCATTTGTATCGTATCTTTTAGTACATAACTTTTCACCAAATTTCACAAACACAAAGAAAGTTTGTTTTTCGATTCAAAACAAGATTTTTTAACGCTTTGAGGAGTTCAAATAACATGTTTTTAGATCATTTGTATCGTATCTTTTAGTACATAACTTTTCACCAAATTTCACAAACACTAAGGAAGTTTGTTTTTCGATTCAAAACTAGATTTTAACGCTTTGAGGAGTTCAAATAACATGTTTTTAGATCATTTGTATCGTATCTTTTAGTACATAACTTTTCACCCAATTTCACAAACAATAAGAAAGTTTGTTTTTCGATTCAAAACAAGATTTTAACGCTTTGAGGAGTTCAAATAACATGTTTTTAGATCATTTGTATCGTATCTTTTAGTACATAACTTCTCACCCAATTTCACAAACACTAAGAAAGTTTGTTTTTCGATTCAAAACAAGATTTTAATGCTTTGAGGAGTTCAAATAACATGTTTTCAGATCATTTGTATCGTATCTTTTAGTACATAACTTTTCACCAAATTTCACAAACACCAAGAAAGTTTGTTTTTCGATTCAAAACAAGATTTTAACGCTTTGAGGAGTTCAAATAACGTGTTTCTAGATCATTTGTATCGTATCTTTTACTACATAACTTTTCAACAAATTTCACAAACACTAAGAAAGTTTGTTTTTCGATTCAAAACAAGATTTTAACGCTTTGAGGAGTTCAAATAACATGTTTTTAGATCATTTGTATCCTATCTTTTAGTACATAACTTTTCACCAAATTTCACAAACACTAAGCAAGTTTGTTTTTCGATTCAAAACAAGATTTTAACGCTTTGAGGAGTGCAAATAACGTGTTTCTAGATCATTTGTATCGTATCTTTTACTTCATAACTTTTCACCAAATTTCACAAACACTAAGAAAGTTTGTTTTTCGATTCAAAACAAACTTTCAACGCTTTGAGGAGTTCAAATGACGTGTTTTTAGATCATTTGTATCGTATCTTTTACTACATAACTTTTCACCCAATTTCACAAACACTAAGAAAGTTTGTTTTTCGATTTCAAAACCACATTTTAACGCTTTGAGGAGTTCAAATAACGTGTTTTTAGATCATTTGTATAGTATCTTTTGGTACATAACTCTTCACCCAATTTCACAAACACTAGGAAAGTTTGTTTTTCGATTCAAAACAAGATTTTAACGCTTTGAGGAGTACAAATAACATGTTTTTAGATCATTTGTATCGTATCTTTTACTACATAAGTTTTCACCAAATTTCACAAACACCAAGAAAGTTTGTTTTTCGATTCAAAACAAGATTTTAACGCTTTGGGGAGTTCAAATAACGTGTTTCTAGATCATTTGTATCGTATCTTTTAGTACATAACTTTTCACCAAATTTCACAAACACTAAGAAAGTTTGTTTTTCGATTCAAAACAAGATTTTAACGCTTTGAGGAGTTCAAATAACGTGTTTCTAGATCATTTGTATCGTACCTTTTAGTACATAACTTTTCACCAAATTTCACAAACACTAAGAAAGTTTGTTTTTCAATTCAAAACAAGATTTTAACGCTTTGAGGAGTTCAAATGACGTGTTTTTAGATCATTTGTATCAGATCTTTTAGTATATAACTTTTCACCAAATTTCACAAATACTAAGAAAGTTTGTTTTTCGATTCAAAACAAGATTTTAACGCTTTGAGGAGTTCAAATAACTTGTTTTTAGATCATTTGTATCGTATCTTTTAGTACATAACTTTTCACCCAATTTCACAAACACTAAGAATGTTTGTTTTTCGATTCAAAACAAGATTTTAACGCTTTGAGGAGTTCAAATAACGTGTTTCTAGATCATTTGTATCGTATCTTTTACTACATAACTTTTCACCAAATTTCACAAACACTAAGAAAGTTTGTTTCTCGACTCAAAACAAACTTTCAACGCTTTGAGGAGTTCAAATGACGTGTTTTTAGATCATTTGTATCGTATCTTTTACTACATGAGTTTTCACCAAATTTCACAAACACTAAGAAAGTTTGTTTTTCGATTCAAAAGAAGATTTTAACGCTTTGAGGAGTTCAAATAACATGTTTTTAGATCATTTGTAACGTATCTTTTAGTACATAACTTTTCACCCAATTTCACAAACACTAAGAAAATTTGTTTTTCGATTCAAAACATGATTTTAATGCTTTGAGGAGTTCAAATAACATGTTTTCAGATCATTTGTATCGTATCTTTTAGTACATAACTTTTCACCAAATTTCACAAACACCAAGAAAGTTTGTTTTTCGATTCAAAACAAGATTTTAACGCTTTGAGGAGTTCAAATAACGTGTTTTTAGATCATTTGTATAGTATCTTTTAGTACATAACTCTTCACCCAATTTCACAAACACTAGGAAAGTTTGTTTTTCGATTCAAAACAAGATTTTAACGCTTTGAGGAGTTCAAATAACATGTTTTTAGATCATTTGTATCATATCTTTTAGTACATAACTTTTCACCAAATTTCACAAACACTAAGCAAGTTTGTTTTTCGATTCAAAACAAGATTTTAACGCTTTGAGGAGTGCAAATAACGTGTTTCTAGATCATTTGTATCGTATCTTTTACTTCATAACTTTTCACCAAATTTCACAAACACTAAGAAAGTTTGTTTTTCGATTCAAAACAAACTTTCAACGCTTTGAGGAGTTCAAATGACGTGTTTTTAGATCATTTGTATCGTATCTTTTACTACATAACTTTTCACCCAATTTCACAAACACTAAGAAAGTTTGTTTTTCGATTTCAAAACCACATTTTAACGCTTTGAGGAGTTCAAATAACGTGTTTTTAGATCATTTGTATAGTATCTTTTAGTACATAACTCTTCACCCAATTTCACAAACACTAGGAAAGTTTGTTTTTCGATTCAAAACAAGATTTTAACGCTTTGAGGAGTACAAATAACATGTTTTTAGATCATTTGTATCGTATCTTTTACTACATAAGTTTTCACCAAATTTCACAAACACCAAGAAAGTTTGTTTTTCGATTCAAAACAAGATTTTAATGCTTTGGGGAGTTCAAATAACGTGTTTCTAGATCATTTGTATCGTATCTTTTAGTACACAACTTTTCAACAAATTTCACAAACACTAAGAAAGTTTGTTTTTCGATTCAAAACAAGATTTTAACGCTCTGAGGAGTTCAAATAACGTGTTTCTAGATCATTTGTATCGTACCTTTTAGTACATAACTTTTCACCAAATTTCACAAACACTAAGAAAGTTTGTTTTTCAATTCAAAACAAGATTTTAACGCTTTGAGGAGTTCAAATGACGTGTTTTTAGATCATTTGTATCAGATCTTTTAGTATATAACTTTTCACCAAATTTCACAAATACTAAGAAAGTTTGTTTTTCGATTCAAAACTAGATTTTAACGCTTTGAAGAGTTCAAATAACTTGTTTTTAGATCATTTGTATCGTATCTTTTAGTACATAACTTTTCACCCAATTTCACAAACACTAAGAAAGTTTGTTTTTCGATTCAAAACATGATTTTAATGCTTTGAGGAGTTCAAATAACATGTTTTCAGATCATTTGTATCGTATCTTTTAGTACATAACTTTTCACCAAATTTCACAAACACCAAGAAAGTTTGTTTTTCGATTCAAAACAAGATTTTCACGCTTTGAGGAGTTCAAATAACGTGTTTCTAGATCATTTGTATCATATCTTTTACTACATAACTTTTCAACAAATTTCACAAACACTAAGAAAGTTTGTTTTTCGATTCAAAACAAGATTTTAATGCTTTGAGGAGTTCAAATAACATGTTTTTAGATCATTTGTATCATATCTTTTTGTACATAACTTTTCACCAAATTTCACAAACACTAAGCAAGTTTGTTTTTCGATTCAAAACAAGATTTTAACGCTTTGAGGAGTGCAAATAACGTGTTTCTAGATCATTTGTATCGTATCTTTTACTTCATAACTTTTCACCAAATTTCACAAACACTAAGAAAGTTTGTTTTTCGATTCAAAACAAACTTTCAATGCTTTGAGGAGTTCAAATGACGTGTTTTTAGATCATTTGTATCGTATCTTTTACTACATCACTTTTCACCAAATTTCACAAATACTAAGAAAGTTTATTTTTCGATTCAAAACTAGATTTTAACGCTTTGAGGAGTTCAAATAACTTGTTTTTAGATCATTTGTATCGTATCTTTTAGTACATAACTTTTCACCAAATTTCACAAACACCAAGAAAGTTTGTTTTTCGATTCAAAACAAGATTTTAACGCTTTGAGGAGTTCAAATAACGTGTTTCTAGATCATTTGTATCGTATCTTTTACTACATAACTTTTCAACAAATTTCACAAACACTAAGAAAGTTTTTTTTCGATTCAAAACAAGATTTTAATGCTTTGAGGAGTTCAAATAACATGTTTTTAGATCATTTGTATCATATCTTTTTGTACATAACTTTTCACCAAATTTCACAAACACTAAGCAAGTTTGTTTTTCGATTCAAAACAAGATTTTAACGCTTTGAGGAGTGCAAATAACGTGTTTCTAGATCATTTGTATCGTATCTTTTACTTCATAACTTTTCACCAAATTTCACAAACACTAAGAAAGTTTGTTTTTCGATTCAAAACAAACTTTCAACGCTTTGAGGAGTTCAAATGACGTGTTTTTAGATCATTTGTATCGTATCTTTTACTACATCACTTTTCACCAAATTTCACAAATACTAAGAAAGTTTGTTTTTCGATTCAAAACTAGATTTTAACGCTTTGAGGAGTTCAAATAACTTGTTTTTAGATCATTTGTATCGTATCTTTTAGTACATAACTTTTCACCAAATTTCACAAACACAAAGAAAGTTTGTTTTTCGATTCAAAACAAGATTTTTTAACGCTTTGAGGAGTTCAAATAACATGTTTTTAGATCATTTGTATCGTATCTTTTAGTACATAACTTTTCACCAAATTTCACAAACACTAAGGAAGTTTGTTTTTCGATTCAAAACTAGATTTTAACGCTTTGAGGAGTTCAAATAACATGTTTTTAGATCATTTGTATCGTATCTTTTAGTACATAACTTTTCACCCAATTTCACAAACAATAAGAAAGTTTGTTTTTCGATTCAAAACAAGATTTTAACGCTTTGAGGAGTTCAAATAACATGTTTTTAGATCATTTGTATCGTATCTTTTAGTACATAACTTCTCACCCAATTTCACAAACACTAAGAAAGTTTGTTTTTCGATTCAAAACAAGATTTTAATGCTTTGAGGAGTTCAAATAACATGTTTTCAGATCATTTGTATCGTATCTTTTAGTACATAACTTTTCACCAAATTTCACAAACACCAAGAAAGTTTGTTTTTCGATTCAAAACAAGATTTTAACGCTTTGAGGAGTTCAAATAACGTGTTTCTAGATCATTTGTATCGTATCTTTTACTACATAACTTTTCAACAAATTTCACAAACACTAAGAAAGTTTGTTTTTCGATTCAAAACAAGATTTTAACGCTTTGAGGAGTTCAAATAACATGTTTTTAGATCATTTGTATCATATCTTTTAGTACATAACTTTTCACCAAATTTCACAAACACTAAGCAAGTTTGTTTTTCGATTCAAAACAAGATTTTAACGCTTTGAGGAGTGGAAATAACGTGTTTCTAGATCATTTGTATCGTATCTTTTACTTCATAACTTTTCACCAAATTTCACAAACACTAAGAAAGTTTGTTTTTCGATTCAAAACAAACTTTCAACGCTTTGAGGAGTTCAAATGACGTGTTTTTAGATCATTTGTATCGTATCTTTTACGACATAACTTTTCACCCAATTTCACAAACACTAAGAAAGTTTGTTTTTCGATTTCAAAACCACATTTTAACGCTTTGAGGAGTTCAAATAACGTGTTTTTAGATCATTTGTATAGTATCTTTTGGTACATAACTCTTCACCCAATTTCACAAACACTAGGAAAGTTTGTTTTTCGATTCAAAACAAGATTTTAACGCTTTGAGGAGTACAAATAACATGTTTTTAGATCATTTGTATCGTATCTTTTACTACATAAGTTTTCACCAAATTTCACAAACACCAAGAAAGTTTGTTTTTCGATTCAAAACAAGATTTTAACGCTTTGGGGAGTTCAAATAACGTGTTTCTAGATCATTTGTATCGTATCTTTTAGTACATAACTTTTCACCAAATTTCACAAACACTAAGAAAGTTTGTTTTTCGATTCAAAACAAGATTTTAACGCTTTGAGGAGTTCAAATAACGTGTTTCTAGATCATTTGTATCGTACCTTTTAGTACATAACTTTTCACCAAATTTCACAAACACTAAGAAAGTTTGTTTTTCAATTCAAAACAAGATTTTAACGCTTTGAGGAGTTCAAATGACGTGTTTTTAGATCATTTGTATCAGATCTTTTAGTATATAACTTTTCACCAAATTTCACAAATACTAAGAAAGTTTGTTTTTCGATTCAAAACAAGATTTTAACGCTTTGAGGAGTTCAAATAACTTGTTTTTAGATCATTTGTATCGTATCTTTTAGTACATAACTTTTCACCCAATTTCACAAACACTAAGAATGTTTGTTTTTCGATTCAAAACAAGATTTTAACGCTTTGAGGAGTTCAAATAACGTGTTTCTAGATCATTTGTATCGTATCTTTTACTACATAACTTTTCACCAAATTTCACAAACACTAAGAAAGTTTGTTTCTCGACTCAAAACAAACTTTCAACGCTTTGAGGAGTTCAAATGACGTGTTTTTAGATCATTTGTATCGTATCTTTTACTACATGAGTTTTCACCAAATTTCACAAACACTAAGAAAGTTTGTTTTTCGATTCAAAAGAAGATTTTAACGCTTTGAGGAGTTCAAATAACATGTTTTTAGATCATTTGTAACGTATCTTTTAGTACATAACTTTTCACCCAATTTCACAAACACTAAGAAAATTTGTTTTTCGATTCAAAACATGATTTTAATGCTTTGAGGAGTTCAAATAACATGTTTTCAGATCATTTGTATCGTATCTTTTAGTACATAACTTTTCACCAAATTTCACAAACACCAAGAAAGTTTGTTTTTCGATTCAAAACAAGATTTTAACGCTTTGAGGAGTTCAAATAACGTGTTTTTAGATCATTTGTATAGTATCTTTTAGTACATAACTCTTCACCCAATTTCACAAACACTAGGAAAGTTTGTTTTTCGATTCAAAACAAGATTTTAACGCTTTGAGGAGTTCAAATAACATGTTTTTAGATCATTTGTATCATATCTTTTAGTACATAACTTTTCACCAAATTTCACAAACACTAAGCAAGTTTGTTTTTCGATTCAAAACAAGATTTTAACGCTTTGAGGAGTGCAAATAACGTGTTTCTAGATCATTTGTATCGTATCTTTTACTTCATAACTTTTCACCAAATTTCACAAACACTAAGAAAGTTTGTTTTTCGATTCAAAACAAACTTTCAACGCTTTGAGGAGTTCAAATGACGTGTTTTTAGATCATTTGTATCGTATCTTTTACTACATAACTTTTCACCCAATTTCACAAACACTAAGAAAGTTTGTTTTTCGATTTCAAAACCACATTTTAACGCTTTGAGGAGTTCAAATAACGTGTTTTTAGATCATTTGTATAGTATCTTTTAGTACATAACTCTTCACCCAATTTCACAAACACTAGGAAAGTTTGTTTTTCGATTCAAAACAAGATTTTAACGCTTTGAGGAGTACAAATAACATGTTTTTAGATCATTTGTATCGTATCTTTTACTACATAAGTTTTCACCAAATTTCACAAACACCAAGAAAGTTTGTTTTTCGATTCAAAACAAGATTTTAATGCTTTGGGGAGTTCAAATAACGTGTTTCTAGATCATTTGTATCGTATCTTTTAGTACACAACTTTTCACCAAATTTCACAAACACTAAGAAAGTTTGTTTTTCGATTCAAAACAAGATTTTAACGCTCTGAGGAGTTCAAATAACGTGTTTCTAGATCATTTGTATCGTACCTTTTAGTAC